>CP054669.1:9203039-9781923 GCA_013348765.1 Carpinus viminea | reverse complement strand
TGAATTTCCATTGCTTGGGTTTTCAGTGCAACCATATAATTGGCTTAATTAGTTCATATAAGATATTATATGGGTTAATTTTGGATGCGGGTTAGTCTCCTTAAAGGAGCTTGAAGAAGATTCATAGAATGACAGTCGCTTTTGGAGCTTGGAAAAAATGGTGGACCTCTAGAAAAGAGACGTAGACTTTATAGTATCTATCTATATCTACAATTGATTGCTCAGAAACTTTTGGACGCTTTTTGCCTCTATGGTGCAAAGTACTTTGGAGAATTGCAAAAACTCTCTGAGTTCTGTTTGGTTAATAGGAAATTAAGTACCGAAAATTGCAATGTAAGTAGAAAATTTTCTGACAAAAATGAGGTCGCGGTGCGATAGGTAGGATTAGTTTGTGTTCTTCATCTGACGATTTTCCCCGTCCTGCATCCAAAATAGAATAGTTAGAGATTGATAGAATAGTTGGATTTTAATTGGGTGTTTCACTTGGAGATTTGATTAATAGTTGTGTAATTATTGGAAAAAGAAAATTTATCGTCAATAATAGTATAAATTTACCGATACAATTGAATCGTGGCTCAATGAGAAAGGGGGAAAAGGTTTGAGTATTGAAAACCCTTGTTTATCCCCAAGGGATTGGCTCAATGGTTGGATAGCCTGGTACTTTGAGTATGCTCCTCAAGGTCTTAGGTTTGAAACCCATTGAGTGCAAATTGCTTCTTAGGGTCATCGAACTAGGGGTTCATCCATTGAATTAGCCGAAGTGCACTTACGTATGGGAAACTTATTGCCAAGGGCTGTGCACCCCTTGATTAGTCGAAGCAAAGGTTAAGATACACGGTGCCAAATAAAATTAAAAAAAAATTACAGATACAATATGGTTGTGATTATACTTTATGATATGAGTCACATTATTGCAATTGTGTGTATCACATAATTTGAAGATATGGTTCAAAATCTTCAATAACATGCAGTTTTAGTATTAATGTTAGGTTCACAAGTATAGTTTTGATGTGTAGTTGGAATTAGTCATAATATGGGTATAAAGTTTAAAGTCAATTAGTTTACCAAGGGAGGAAGGTAATTGGTTACTATAATCTTTAAAAAACATTTGGATTAGATAATAATGAAAAATAACTTGTGTGTATTATAGGCTAGTGTTAATGATGCAAGACAAAAGGAAAACAACAGAAAATAAAGAACAAAATAAAAGATGGATAAATTTTTGTTAATTAGAGTCTCACTAACCAATAATGGACTTTGGCAGACTCTTACAACTGAAGGAAAGAGGAATCACACCTCAAAAAGAGAAATCTTATATCTAGGAAAGCTTGAAAAATGCTAAAATAAAGTTCATTCATTCATTAAAAATCCACCGGAGTACATGGCTTTTATAACTTGTTTACTTATTGAAGATAAATGTAGACAAAAGAAAATAACATAGAGATAAGGTAACATAGGACTGGTTGTTCTTCACGAAGAGACCTGCTACCAAGACTTCAAAGCTGATAAGATTGTTCTTGTTAAATATATTGTATAGAGGTAAGAAGGAGAGAGAGAAGAGAAAGAGCGGAAGCCAACAATGGACTACATTGTATTATATTGTGATATGATAGAATGGATACAATAGCCTCCTTATATAGGAGGGAGAGAGGAGCCTTGACTCCCAATCTTAACAATGTAGGACAAGCCCCACATATACACTAACATCCCCCCTCAAACTCAATGTGTCTAAACATTGAGGTTGGAAAACAAAAGCGAGGATAATAAAGAAGAAAAAAAAAAACATGATTTTTTTTTTTTTAAGTCCGCCAGAAAAGTTGCCAGAGGTGGCCGGAGTTGGGCAGCCGCTGGAGGTGGATGGCAGCTGGCAGCGGTAGCTGGTGGCTGGAGATGGCTTGGAGGTGGCTGCTGGACCCAAAAGATTGGGCTTAAGACTTGTATTGAGAGCCTTATAGGCTAATCGGGCCAGTTAAATGGGCCAATATTTGGCCACAACCCATGGACCATTAAATATGGTTGACCCAAATATAATACGAACCGGGTCGAGGATCCAAACCAAAATGAGACCTGCTTGGTCAAGTTGACAGATTAGATTGCCAGATTGGTAGATCTGGGTCTAACCACTAAACAGATTCGATGGTTTTGGATTCATTTTCAACCTGATTTGAATGGGCTGGTTTAAATGGGCATAAAAGATCGAAACCCCTGGACCGATAAAATGTCTGACCCACTTGAGAAGATCCGGTTCTAACCCGTTGGATCGGGCTGAAAAATATTGGATTCGGCTCTTTAGAGGACACGTGGAAGCTAGAGAGCGATAAGGAGTGCCTGGCGCGTGCATCTCACGCGCCAGTAAGCATGTGGGGTTGGAAGAATGCCTGGCGCGTGTAGTGCACACGCAAAAGCCTGATGGCTGCATGAAGTGTGTGCATCTCACGTGCTAGTAAGCGCATGGGTGGGAGGAACGCCTGGCGCATATGGTGTGTGCGCCAAAGCCTGGTGGCTGCATGGACGCGCGTATCTCACGTGCCAATAAGTGCATGGAAGCAAGAAATTCACTCTCCAGAAGGTGCTAGGGCACGTGGGAGTGCGTGGAAGATGCAATAGGCGTGTGGAGGAACATGCCACACCATGGCGACGCGTGAGGCACGTTTGCAAACTGGCAGATCCTTTTGGACACGCATGTAGGTGCATGAAAGATTGGATGGTGGTGATCTCTTCAGATCTGGACTTAGAGCGTCTAATCTGTCCTTTGGGGAGGAGTGTGGTGCGTGCAACACCGAAATGGGCTGAAATTGCACAAATCCACCGATCCGGGGCTGAGACACCACTTTTGGTGGTTCTTTTGGCCAAGATGGGTCTCAGTGGCAGTGTGATAGGCTCAGGCAAAAGCTGCGAGAATTGGCGGACGGGAGATGGGCGACTGCGGAAGGAGCACCAAAGGAAGAGCGAGAATACCGCATTGGCGGCACAGTCTGCCAGAGTTGGGCGACTGCCGGAAGGAAAGCCAAAGAAGGAGCAGGAGTACCGCTTTATTGGAGGCCATAAGAAATGTGGCTCTGATACCATGTTAAATATATTGTATAGAGCAGAAGAAGGAGAGAGAGCGGAAGCCAACAATGGACTACATTGTATTATATATATTGTGATATGATAGAATGGATACAATAGCCTCCTTATATAGGAGGGAGAGAGGAGCCTTGACTCCTAATCTTAACAATTTGGGACAAGCCCCACATATACACTAACAGTTCTAAGATGAACTTTTACAACTGAGCTATTGGTGTGATTTTGGGCTCTTCTACCAAAGACCAGACTAGGGAACCTGAAGATAATTGGACTTCGAAGACAATTTAAGCTACACACGACTATAAACATAACACATTAACCACACTTGCTGGTGTACTCTATCATATTCCTACATCAATTAACTAATGTGGTAGCACATGGAAGAAAACTTATGCTTGTTAGAATCCTATAAAGACTTATAAATTCTATCTGGATATAAGTGAACTAAGGCAACATTTAGTGACAAGTATGTAGCATATCAACATGCATACAAATTAAACGGAAAGATTGGTTCCACAACATTTATTTTCTTTGATATAGGAATCAATCACCGGGCTTCCATTGTTGAAATGGTTACACTATATTTTGAGCATTTTCATGTGCTGTCGATTGTTGAATTTATGCCCATCATGTTCTGACCTATGGTAAACGCTGGTTGCTTAGGTGTAGGTAGAGGTGTGTGTTCATTGCTAATCATTGAGACCACATCAAGCATGGTAGGTCGATCAGTTGGGCTTTCTTGGACACAAAGAAGACCAATGTTAATGAATCTCAAAGGAATAGAACTAGAAGAAGGATATCCTATTGTTGGATCCATCAACTCCAAACTTCGATCATCTATCCACAACTCCCAAACCTAGTAACATTTCAAATAAATGTAAGTTTTGCTGAAAACTAAAAGCATTTCAATTTATAAGGCTAGGGTAAAACATAAATAAACTGAAGAGGTATAAAAGACTACTCACATGACTAAGAAGATTGAGTGAATCACTATTATAGAAGCCAGTATTTTTCATGCCACAAACAATCTCTAGTAGCAATACTCCAAAGCTAAACACATCAGACTTTATCGAGTATAAACCCGTGATGGCATATTTAGGAGACATGTACCCACTGGATTCCAAAATTTAGTGTCACTCTTTTAGTAGCTTGCCAAGAGAATTTAACTAGCAATTGCAAATATCTAATGAAAACAAGTTGCATAGTTACTATGTTCCAACAATTCGGTTTGTGTTTGCTTGTGTTTCACTACCTCCAACTATTCAAGCCATGCCAAAATCTGATATTTTTGGATTCATTTCACTATCCAAGAGAATGTTACTCGGTTTTAGATCTCTATGTATGATTTGTAACCTTGAATATTGATGAAGATAAAGAAGCCCTTGAGATTCCTTCAATAATGCACGTGTCTCCCAACCTAACATTTTTTCTTGGTTGGATCTATGTAAATATTGTAAACAAGGAAATTAGTACTTAAGAACCTAGAAACATATGAAAGGAAAATATATACACATTTATGCATAAACATTCACTCACCAAAAAGGTAGAAGTTCAAACTTTTACTAGGCATGTACTCATATATTAATATCTTTTCTTCTCGCTCAATACAGCAACCTAAGAGTCTCACAAGATTTCTATGCTAGAGTTTTGCAATTAGTGTTGTCTCATTTGAACTCCTCAATTCTTGTCTAGATCTTTTGAAAGCATCTTCTTTGCAATTTCACCCTTTGAGTAATTTCCCCTATGAAGGCAAACGATAAGTTCTTTAAACTTTCATGAAGGTGTACCATTAATATCGGTTTTCTTAATAGTTTTCAATGCATATTCATCAGGAAAATGTTACTTACCTTGTAAACAGGTCCATAACCTCCTTCTCCAAGCTTATTTGTAGCTGAAAAATTATTGGTTGCAGCTAATACGCTCTCATAACTGAACAATGGTAGCTCAACATCCTTCTCTTTTTCTGATTCATTCCTTCATTGATTGCATGGAGTTCAATATCGAAATCAAATAATAGTAGATTATTGCTTGAAGTCGTCATTCCTGTTTGATATAGAAGATCAAAGAATTAGTCACTTTAGAGAGAAATCCAATGCTTGGTCCGAGAAGATCAAGTGAGGTGACATGTTAGGTTCACCAAAGTTCAATCACTATGAGCAATGCCAGTACCCAAAGGTAAGTAAGTTTATTTAGTCAATTCTGCAAATAAATATTAATTCCTTTCCATTTCAGTGAAATGACCAATTAACTACAAAAGCTCCTTCTAGGGAGAGATTTGTTGGAGGATCAGCACAAACTAGGTTCAGATAGTTTCATGAGCCTTAAACACTATCTTTGCCAACTAATGATACAAATAGCTTTCCATTGTTGGGCCATTAAGAAAGTGTGTTAAGTGACGGTCCTAAGAACAAGGACTTGTGACAATTTTCTTCTCTTGGATTAAGGTAGACTTGCTTGTAATTTTTTGAAAGTGATTGTTATGTACGGTTAGAATGTTTACACTTACCTTTGTGTTTGAGCTTTCCTTTGATTGAAAAACAAATGAAGATGAATAAGAGAAGCCCTATTGCAGAGACCAGTACAGCTACCCATAATTTCCATTTTTTGCCTAATTCTGAAGACAAGAATCACTATTAGATCAACCACAACAAAGAATTATGTATTAATTTAGAACGAAAGATAACATAAATTTGTGTAGATTTTTCACCTTTGGTGCTTTGACGCTCATTAGCGGCAAGTCTGAGATAGATATCTTGTCCAATCTCTCCACCATATGAGAGTTGTTGTATGTTCAAAAGAGCTCCTTCCCATATCATACACCCACTACTATTATAGGCATAAGCAATGCAAGAGCAATTATTCATGCAAGCCACTTCACAATTCATAGCACTCACTGCTGAATATTTTTTTGATTGTTAAAGCACAAGATTCTCAGAAGGTTTTATCCATTGCAGCAAGTCAGTTTCCTACAATAGCTGTTCACTCAAACGTTTCAAGTCCAAGTAATAAAGTTGCATCGGTTTGTATTACTTGACGTTTCAATTGTTCATTTAATTTTAGCTGTTACAATACCAAAGCGTTGCAGAAGTTGTAAGGGTTTTATTGCAACCCATCTTCACTATATAAAGGACAGCCTACTTTGATTGAAGTAAGGCAATACAATACAAACACATCCTTTGTCATTTTCCTTTATATGGTATCGAGCTATTTTGTGACTAACGCTCTTTCCATGGCTTCATCTCCCCACTATCAGTTCATCATCCTCGGCTCTTCTTCCTCAAATCAGAGTCTCAACACCCACCTCACCATCCCTTCCTCTTTTCCCCACAAGCTCACTAAGGATAACTATCTCATATGGAAGATGGCTATTTTGCCTTCCATCAAAAGCCAAGACCTTTATAGGTTTATTGACGGTTCAGTTGAATGTCCTCCACAGACTCTCACCTCTGAAGTTGACAATACTGTCACTCAAAATCCTGCTTGGCTACAATGGCATATGCAGGATCAACTCTTGCTCAGCGTCTTAATTTCATCCCTCACGGAAAGTATTATCACTCATGTTGTCAAATGTACAACATCGAGGGAATTGTGGCTGACTCTAGAGAAAATGTTTACCTCAAAATCTAGAGCTCGCACCATGCAGATTCACTATCAGTTGGCCACCTTGAAAAAGGGCAATTTGTCCATAGCTAATTATTTTCAGAAATTCACTAGTCTTGCTGATACTTTAGCAGCTGTTGAACAACCATTAAATGATTTTGATCTCATTTCTTTTCTTTTGGCTAGCCTTGGCAGTGAATATGATGCTTTTGTAACTTCGGTTACCACACGAATTGACCCAATCTCTCTTGAAGAGTTATACGGTCACTTACTTGCTCATGAAAATAGACTAGAGCATCAGAATCTTTCTCTTGATCTTACAAATGCAGGTGTCAATTTGGCTTCAAAAGGCCCATCTACACGTGGACGTGGACGTGGACGTAGTTCACCCAACTTTGCTAGCCGTGGCAATTACTCATCCAGCCATTTTCAACACACTGCAAGTGGGTAGAGGTAGAAACAATCGCCTTTCTTGAAGACTTCACGTCCTATTTGCCAAGTCATCAAAACCCGGTCATGTGGCGTTAAATTGCTATCATCGCTTTGATAATGCATATCGAGTGAAGTTTCATCCAATATGCAAGCTTATCTTACTTCCTCCTACACTCCATTGATTCCAATTGGTACCCGGACTCAGGCGCCACACATCATTTGACTTCTGATCTAGCTAATCTCAATGTTAAAGCAGATAATTACTCCGGCGCAGATCAGATCAAAATTGGTAATGGAAGTGGCCTTTCTATCAAACACGTTGGGACAGCCCATCTCTCCACACCCCACTTTAATTTTCATTTACTTGATGTCCTTCATGTTCCTAATATTTGCAAGAATCTTATTTCTGTACAAAAATTTACTCAAGACACTAACACATTTTTTGAATTCCACCCATCTCATTTTCTTTTGAAGGATCGAGCTACGGGGAAGCTGCTACTTCACGGCCCGAGTAACCATGGCTTATATCCCATTTTCTCTTCCAATAACAGTCATCCTCCTTCTGCATTTGTGGGTGAGCGTGTTTCTGCTTCTCAGTGGCATTCTCGCCTTGGCCATCCAGCCTTCAAGATCGTTCGTCGTGTCTTGTCATCCTTTAATCTTCCTGTCTCTAGAAATAATGAATCTTATTCATGTTCTGCTTGTTTGGGATCCAAAAGCAAACAACTTTCTTTCAGTGTATCCACCACTCGTTCCCATTCTCCTCTTGAGTTAATTTTCAGTGATGTATGGGGTCCGGCACCTGTTTGTTCATCAAATGGATTTAAATATTATGTTTCATTTCTTGATGATTTTAGTCGTTATTCTTGGATTTATCCTATTACTTGCAAAAGTGATGTTAGTGCCATCTTTCTTAAATTCCAAACTTATGTTGAACGTTACTTTAACTCTAAAATAAAATCTGTTCAATCTGATTGGGGTGGGGAGTATCGTTCATTACATAAATTACTCCAAAGTCAAGGAATTGTTCATCATCTTTCATGCCCTCACACGCACCAACAAAATGGTGCAATTGAACGTAAGCATCGACACATTGTCGAAACTGGTCTTGCATTACTTTCTCATGCACATCTTCCCTCTCATTTTTGGGATGATGCCTTTATCACAACATGTTATTTAATTAATCGCATGCCCACTTTTGTTCTTCAAAATAAACTCCATATGAAGTCCTTTTTCAAGAGTCGCCTAACTATTTGTTTTTAAAAATTTTTGGTTGTGCATGTTGGCCAAATTTGCGTCCTTACAATAAAAACAAATTTGAACCTCGAGCTCTCCCATGTGTTTTTCTCGGTTATAGTCCTCTTCATAAAGGGTATAAGTGTCTTCATGTACCCACGGGTCGTGTTTATATTTCTCGAAATGTTATTTTTAACGAATCCAACTTTCCTTTTGCTCTACCTTCTGCGACTTCCCCAATGCAAGAGTTATCTCTCACTTCTCCTTTTCTCTGTCCTCGCTTGAAGGTTACTCAGACTGCACCGTGCATGTGAGTAGAACAACCAGCTCAACCTACTCCTCTCACACCTGTAAGTACAAGTTCTTCTAGTCCCACACGTGGTCTCTTAAACACCCATGAGCAATCTGCATCTTCACATCTTCCCAGACAAACATGTGACCCTCCTACATCCTCAGCTCTTGACCCACTGCATTTAAATTTTTTTGCCAACTCACGTGATACATCATCTGTGAGTACCCATATTTTTGACCAAACCCAACCAGCCTTATCTTCAAACCAGCCACGTGAAGTCTCAGATACAACCTCCCCTTCACCTGAATTTCGTCCTTCCACACATCACATGATAACTCGGTCAAAAAATCAAATCACAAAGCCCAAGTCCTTTAATGATGGTACTATTCGTTATCCTATTCCACGAGCTCTTCTTGCTGAGGCTAATTCATCTGCCACTGAACCTACGTGTTATACTTCTGCAATCAAAGATGAAAACTGGCGCAAAGCTATGAACGTCGAATTTGACGCCTTGCTAAAAAATCAGACTTGGAAGCTGGTTCCTTCTTCTTCTGCTCAAAATATTATTGGTTGTAAATGGGTTTTTCGCATCAAGCGCAAGGCTAATGGCATGATTGAGCGTTACAAGGCCAGATTAGTTGCCAAGGGTTTTCATCAACAACCAGGTATTGACTATGGTGAAACGTATAGCCCAGTTGTTAAGCCTACCACGGTACGTCTTGTTCTCTCTATTGCCATTTCTGCTGGTTGGTATGTTCACCAAATAGACATTCAAAATGCCTTTCTTCATGGCCATTTATCTGAGGAAGTGTACATGTCTCAACCACCTGGTTTTGTTCATCCTCAATACTCGAATTATGTGTGCAAACTTCAAAAAGCTCTCTATGGCTTAAAGCAAGCCCCTAGAGCTTGGTTTTCCAGACTTAGTACACGGCTACTTGCTCTTGGTTTCAAGGGATCTCAATCAGATTCATCTTTGTTTATTTATAAATCTTCTGCTTTCACTATGTATATTTTAATATACGTTGATGATATCTTGATTACTTGTTCCAAGCAATCTGCAATTAAGGATCTATTGGTTGACCTGCACAAAGACTTTGCTGTCAAAGATCTTGGGAGTCTTAATTTTTTCTTGGGCATTGAGGTTGTTAAATGTTCCCGGGGTGTTATTTTGTCTCAACAAAGGTACATTTTGGATCTCTTAAAGCGATCAAACATGCTTGAAGCAAAACCTGTTGGTTCTCCTATGGCTGCATCTACTCACTTATCGGCTTTTGAAGGAGAGTTTTTCAATGATCCCACCTTGTTTCGCAGTACTGTGGGTGCTTTACAATATTTATGTATTACCAGACCTGATATTTCATTTTCTGTCAATAAACTTTCTCAATTTATGCATAAGCCCACAGTCCTCCACTGGCAATCTGTAAAAAGGCTTCTTCGATATCTCAAGCAAACTCTTCATTTTGGTTTCATCTTAAACCATCTCACAACTTGTGTTTACAAGCATTTTGTGATGCTGATTGGGCTGGAAGCAGAGATGATAGACGTTCTACCAACGGCTATTGCATTTTTTTGGGTGATAATCTTATTTCTTGGAGCTGCAAGAAACAACCCCATCAGAGGCTCGCCGAGCAATCAAGCAGAGTATAAAGCTCTTGCTAACACTGCAGCAGAAATAATATGGCTTACTTCATTGTTCTCTGAACTTGGATTGATACTCTCCCAGCCTCCTATTCTTTGGTGTGATAACATTGGTGCCACTTATCTCTCTTCCAATCCCGTGTTTCATGCAAGGACCAAACACGTTGAAATTGATTTTCATTTTGTTCGTGATATGGTGCATCGCAAATCTCTCGATGTTCGCTTTCTTTCAAGCAAAGATCAGTTGGCAGATGTATTTACCAAACCAATCTCTTCTTCTCGATTTGCTTCTCTTCGTGACAAACTCAACGTTACTCCCATACCGTTGAGTTTGAGGGGGCCTGTTAAAGCACAAGATTCTCAGAAGGTTTTATCCACTGCAGCAAGTCAGTTTCCTACAATAGCTGTTCACTCAAATGTTTCAAGTCCAAGTAATAACTCAAACGTTTCAAGTCCAAGTAATAAAGTTGCATCGGTTTGTATTACTTGACGTTTCAATTGTTCATTTAATTTTAGCTGTTACAATACCAAAGCGTTGCAGAAGTTGTAAGGGTTTTATTGCAACCCATCTTCACTATATAAAGGACAACCTACTTTGATTGAAGTAAGGCAATACAATACAAACACATCCTTTGTCATTTTCCTTGATATGAATTAACAAGCAATTGCATGTTTGACATTTTCAAGAACCAATCTTTTGAGCCATTAGCATACGTATTATTCTCACATCACAAAGGAGATTTCCTCACACACCCACCAGGCCAATCATTTAGACTGATGTTTTCCATAAAAAATGGTTGAAAACCTTTTAGACATTCACAGGGGCTCGAGAAATTCTCATGATACACACCAAATGCACCACACAAAGCATAAACTGATCGGTTACTATTAAGACCAAAATAAACTCCATACCCAAGGGCCAAACATCCACATCAATTGCTGGATATTTCCTGTTGAGTTCATCACAAGTTTAGAAAGGTAAGAATGATTATAAAGAGGGTAAGTAAAGTATCTCCCATTTTCATTTGACACAAAACTGGTGTTGAATATATATATAATTCGTGAACATGTCAGGAGCTAAACTGAAAGATGATCCATTCCAATAGAGGCGGAGATAAAGGGGGGCGACCTAGGGGCCGGCACCCCCGGTAAAAAAAAAAATTGCAATAATGCAAAGTAAAACCCCTTTCACGGTTTTCACAAGCAACAAGGAAAGCAATCTTCTTGGTTTGATCAGATTTGTGTACAAATGGTTTTAGGCTGGAGAAGAAGAAGAAGCACCCGCCATGTCGGCAACAAGCATCCAGGGAACGCTGACGTCAAGCTGGTGATTCCGAATCATTTCCGGTGCCCGATATCTCTTGATTTGATGAAAGACCTTGTAACATCGTCTTCTGGGATTACATATGATCGTGAAAGCATCGAGACCTGGCTGGAAGTTAGGAATTTTATGTGCCCGGCGACGAATCAGATTCTGAGGAATTTTCATTAGATTCCTAACCATACTCTCCGGAAAATAATACAAGAGTGGTGCGTGGAGAATCAAAATTATGGAGTTGAACGCATCCCAACACCCAGAACTTCGGTCACGCCGGTAGAGGTCTCGGAGATATGTTTCAGCGTTAAAGCTTTAGCGCAGCTCTTGGAGCAGCTCAAGTGCTTGGAATTGGTTCAGAAAATTTTAGCAATACTCTTTTATCATTCCTGTAACACAGAGTATCACACACTTTCTTTTTCTTTTCTTTTTTTTTTTTTCCTATTCAAGAATTTTATTATTTATTTATTCATTTTGTAGATTGTAGTGTAGGGCTCCTATGGTAGATGTATATTTCTTTTTTAATTGGGCAATTTGCAAACTCATATGATTAACTGAAATTTATGGAGTTTTTTAATTGTGATATATTTCTTATTTTGTTTATTTTGTTTACTTAATTATAATAAAAATAATATTGTTATTCTTTTTGTAAGGTGTGTTTTATATATTTTAGAATTTTGTCAAAGCATCAACGAGTTTCAGAAGAATATTGCCAATTTTAGGTTTGTTTTTTTTATTAATTCATTTTAGGCTAATAACTATCAAAAAATGCTAATAATTTTATTATATAAAAAAAATTATTATTATTTTATTGATATCCCTGGTAAAATAAATTTTTGGATCTGACACTGCATTCCAAAGTCCAGAACTCCAGTAGATATGGGATTTGTTCCACTCTAAGAAAATTGATTGCTTCCATTTCGGTCTAACCCCAACGAGAAGACACAAGGTGCCGGATCTTCTGGATTTTTCCATGAAATGAGCTGCTGAGGTTTTGAAGTAACCTTATCGATCCCAAGCTTTGCACCCGGCAGCAATGTATCAGTTGGATGGTCGAAACTCTCCCAAAATATAGAAGATGGGTTCGTCCTGTCTCTTAAAACAAAATTCCCATCATCACGAAGTACTGCTTCAGTTAAATTTGACTGGGGAAACACCAAGTTTGTCGACCAAAATGGGATCTTGGAGGAAGCTTGCAACAGAAGTAGATTGCCATCTTCTGAGAGGTCAAGTCTTGAGGAAGACGATTCAGACAAAGGGTTTTCTCTATTTGCTACCCAAACAATGTCTTGGCCACCATAATACCATATGCCTAGGTATATTTTTGAAGAAGCACCTGGTCTAAAGAAACCGAGTACAAAATTGTTAGCTTTAGATATTAAGGTTTCTCTCACAGAAAGAAGCTGACCTGCAGAAAGGGTATCTCCTGCAATAATGGAGAAGCATGCTCTGTAGTAAGACAGCACAAGAAGCAGGGCAAAGAAGAGCCATGGCTTACTCGCGCGTATAGGCAGCCATCACTTTCTGATGATGGAGGAATAATGGTGCTAGTAGATATGAATGAGAGCAAGAAAACTTACCACATTTCTAGATAAAAATTGTTAGAAGATAAAATAAGAGCCATGGCTTCTTACTCTTCATGACTTCATGGATTATGGATCCTATTTTGAACTTCAAGTTCATCACACGTAGAGGAGACTGAGCACAAAATAATTTATAATTTTTTAAAAAAGAAAAAAAAATGAAAAAGAAAAAAGGTGTTCTACGGGATAGGTCTACTCCTGTCTATCCGATAGAAAGAGAGTGACGTGGTGAAATGGCATCACCATCTTCTTCTTTTTTGGAAAGGCATCACCATCTATGGAGAAGCTGAAGCAATGCTCTGTAAAACTAATAAAATAATTAATAACAACTCTGCCGGCTGAATTAAATGTGAATTCTTTTTCAGAAACTTCCATTATAGAAGACTTCGGTTACAAATTGTTTCACTTACAACCTAAAGACCAAATCTCATAGCCCTAGTAAATGACACGTTCACCTCCTACCACATTGATTTCAGAAGTTTAATTTGACTCTCTTCTATATGAATATATGAATTATCTTCACCAACAAACTTTGACCACTTCAAATCAAATTTATAATTGGTCTTTTCCTTTTTCATATTGAGGGCTGCCCAAATTTTTTAAAGAAATCAAGCACTCAAACTTTCACAAGAATTTATTTTCTCAATTTAATCTTAAGTAATCAAATTATATTTCTAAACTTTAATATTTGAATTGTTCTTTTAAGTTAATGTGTTGATGAATATATAGACTTCTCCCCTTCAAACTTGGTACTCACCATATTTGCCGTAAATTTGATTTCCCGAACTTAAGCTCTGATACCACTTGTTGTGCAAAAAACACACGATCACAATTACAATTAAATAAGGCGAGAATAATCACACACAATATAACATAAAGATTTAAGTGATTCTCTCAATGTGAGGTACGTCCACTGGCGGAAGTGATCATGAAGAAATTGAGTACAAAAACATAGTAGAAAGAAAATCACTTAAACCTAAAATCTTAATACATCTAAATCTCACTATCACACAATATAGGTTATTTCCTAAAAGAATACAAAGACATAAATATAAACTCTTTTGTTTTTTGTTAGGATACGATGGCTGCTGGTCTCTCTATTTTCTCTCACCGGCACTAGGCTTCTTTTTCTTTGTCTCTTGCTACTCTCTGTTGCCAAGAAGAAAGAAAATAGAACCTCTCACTCCCTCAATTTTATCTCTTGTTTCTTTGTCACTCAAAACCAAGAAGAAAACTTGCGGCTTATTTCTCTCTCGTAGTGCGGCGCTCCTGTTTGTGCCCTACTCTCCAAAGGTTTCATAAAGGCTCCTTATATAGGAGTGATTGGAAGTGGAATAACCTACTACACGTAGGTCTTTTGTTTTCCTTCTACAGGTGAGACTTGGATACCATGCAGCATAAGGACAAGCAAGCCCTTCCTTCTTAGAGAAGGACAAAATCTTGGGGCCCACTCAAAGCTTGATGGGTCAAGGCACCCACGTCAAAATTTTTAATTTTTTTGTGACACAGATAACCTCCAAAAGATGCTGGCCATTCCTTACAGACAACATCTGGAAAACGCTGAGCTCTTTTTGTTTTATTCATTGGTGATCCTTTTCGTTTTGGTTTTATTCATCATCAAAAAAAATTGTAATGTTAAGAGGTTTTGAAGAGTCAAGTCTTCCAAACGTAGCTGGTCAATGGAGAAGATGAGTAGGAAAATCCCTCACCTCACCAGTAGATTCTATGGAATTTCCCAAAGGAGTGGCTTAGGGCAAAATGGTCAAAATCTTATGTTCACAAGTATTGTTTTTATGTGCAGTTGAATTAGTCATAATTAGGGAACTCGCAGATGCCGGTGGTGCCGATCCTGAAGCCGAAGCGGCAGAGACCCGGAACCCTGTTGCAGGGGCTGGGTTGGCGTTGGTCAAGCGGATGCATGATTTTGTCTGTGGGTCACCAACACCAAGATGGCTGGCAAAAGCTGTAGACATAAGCCGTGTAGAAACAAAGGAAAGAAAAGTAAGAGGATAATATGGTGGGGGAAAAAGATTAAGAGGATAACCTTTTTCCTCTTAACAACCTTGACTAAGGAAAGGGAGTTTTGGTAATTGTTGTACTTACACTTGTGAATTTATGTCCACAGTGAGAAAGTATAAAGAATAAGAATAGTTAATATACTTAAGTAGACTTAAGTCCACTAGCTTAATCTTTTGAGCTAGAAGTGGTATCCTAATATATATATTAATTTACTCTTGTTTGACTTTCCTTGGTGTTTATCTCCTCAACTATTGGTATCAGAGCTCATGGATAATTTTTCCGCACAGCAAGCTAGATGTGATCAGACCACCCCTAAATTGAAAATTCTAATTTATACCTTAACTTACAAATAATCCGATTATCATAGACAAATTCACCATAATAACAATAAGCAAAAAAGCCCTAGTAAACAACATGTTCACCTCCCACCACAGTAGCTTCAGAAGTATAATTTGGCGAACTTTGTCCACTTCAAATCAAAAAATATAATTGGTCTTTTCCTCTCTTTTTTTTTTTTTTTTTCATGTAGAGGTTCCCACCCAAATTTTTTTAAAGAAATTGAGGCACTCAAACTTTCACAATAATTTATTTTCTCAATTTAAAATCAAATTATATTTCTAAACTTTAATATTTTAATTGTTCTTTTAAGTTAATATGTTGATGAATATATAGACATTCTTTACATATTTTAACTTTACAATTTTATACTTGAAGTTTATTATTTATTCATTTATTTATTTAGTTATATTATTTAATATTTTTGACAAAAATTATGTTTCAGTTATTTCTTTTATTTTATTTTTTTTATATAAGTATTTCTTTAGGCTCGGTCACTGTATATATTAAGGATCCGGCTCCTCTCCAGTCCAAAATGAATTGGATGGGAGCCGGTTGATGGCTAGGATCTCTTCTTAGAGATCCGAAGGCCATCATCCTATCATGTGGCATATTAAAAAAAAAATAATATTTTCTTATTTTACTTTTAAAAATAAATAAAAAACAAAATAATAAAAAATTAAAAACAAATATAAAAAAAAAAGAAAGGTGGCTGGCCACCCCCATCTTGGCCACAGGGGGTGGCCGGCCCCCACATTTTAGGACATGGGGGTGGCGTCGCCACCCCCATGGGCCGGTCCCAACCGCAGATCGGTATGCGACGCTCCCTCTGGTTGGATCGCATCGTGAGTCTTGTTAGTAGCTCTGGTTAAGCAGAAGGCTCGCTTCCTCAGCTAATGCTCCAGAGGCCAATCTAACAGAGGAGCACCTGGATCACCTCCAGTCCAAAAATTCGTACTCTTGTCTTTCTTTTCTCTTTAATTCCTTTTTTCCTGAATCCTTCTCTACAATCAAGAAACCAGCTGCGTCTACTTCTCTAGAATTGCCTGTATTTAATGCAATGTTATTTTCCCAAATACAAACATATGACATGCTTGTTTTCCTCTTCAACATTCTATTATCGTCCATCGGTTCATGAAATTGTTTTTTCTTGCTTCCTCTGGGGTTGGGTTTCAAACCAGAAAACAAATTTTAATTTTTCTTCTTTCTTGCAGTTCTTTGGGGAACATTCAGCGGCTTGTTCGAGCAGAATTTGTCATCACTACAGAAACCTTGAAATTTGAGGAAGAAGCACACTTTTCAACCCCGATGTTGGAGGACACGATTCCATTTCTTCAGAAGAACTTGCGGTGGAGGCTCGAAAAATTACGAACCGCCCAAAATCATAATCAAGAAATTACAAATCCTAAAATGAAAACCTCGATTCAACCCACAAAAATCTAAGATTCAGACCCACAAAAACCACCAAACCACCAAACCCAAACCACCATCCAGAAAAAGCGAAACCCAAAATCAAAAGCGAAAAGAGTGTGAGAGGGAGGAGCCTCGGTTCGTCGGTAGGAAGTAGGAGTGTGTTGAAGGGAGGAGAGGGAGGGAGGACCACGGTGGGAGAGGGAGGAACTCATGGGTTGCTCCGGGAAGACTCGACGAAGAGGGAAGGGGGAGGAGCGTCTGAAGCCAAATCAATTTTTTATTATTTTGTTTTTATTTATTTTTAAAATAAAATAATAAATTATTATTATTATTTTTAATACGCCACGTGTCGTGTTGATGGCCTTAAGATCTCTTTGAAGAGATCCTAGCCATCAACCGGATCACCTCCAGTCCAAAATGGACTGGAGATGATCCTTGTCCATATATTAAGGGGAAAATTTCAAATAGTGGGAACATAGACCTTAGCCCCTGGTTCCGACCGTGGGCTATTCATCACCAGACCATCTTGCATCTTTTCTATTGGGCCAGCCCAATTCAGTGCTGCATCTTCGAAGCCCTTGCTGAGTCTCATCTCCATGGCTGGGATCGGTTTAGGAAGCTCAACCGAGCGAGCTGCTCTGGGTACGTTCGTCAATTCCAAGTTTCGATAAGTTGTTCAATTAATTCTTTGTTTGGTTGCGGGGAAAATGTAGGAAAATAAACGAATTGATGTTTAGTTTATATTTTGAATTTCCATTGCTTTGCCAGTTGCCACCATGTGAGAGAGTTGACGTAAGTTCAAAACTAGCATGAATTGCTTCAAGCAACTATATATCACTAATTGGATTAAACTTAATCCTAACTCAAGTTTATTCTGATCAGTATTAGAGCCACAGAAAACTCTTTAATTTCATTCACTTCTATAGCAATGAACCTAGCATGAATGCCAAGAAATAAAACAGCTTACGAATTAATTACTATGGATTAATGCCCTAATTTCGATTAAAAATAATAATAAAAAAAAATACTGGGTTTGGAAACCATCTCTCATGAGGTTGACTCCCTGTTTAAATTAGGAGATCAATATATATATATATATATATAGAGAGAGAGAGAGAGAGAGAGAGAGAGAGATTTGCATCTATGGGATGTGTTAATATAAAATATAATTTTAATAAAATATATTTAAAAAAATGGAAAAAGACTTTTATTTACAATTGCCCTCCCAAAATAATTGTAATTATAAGAGTGCATATAAGATTATAATTTTACAAAAATAATTTTTGTTTTTAAAATATATCACAAAACTTAAAGTTTTTAGTATTACGATTTAAAAAGTACTTAATTTAAAATAAGAAAAAAAAAATCTATGATTTCAATAAATGGACTAGAAAGTGCTTATTTAGAAAAGTGTGAATTTAAATCAAAATATGAATTCACGTAACAAATATTTAATAAAAAAGTACTTTTTAGCATATTTTACAAAATGCTATTTTAAAAATTTTAAAAAGTAGCTATTTCAAAACCGCTAATTTAAAAATTGTATTTATTAAAACTACAATTTCAAACAAACCTTAATTTTTTTTTTTTCCTTTTTAAATACCTTAATTTCATGCAATGGGTTAAATTAACCATGGTTGGGTAACCCAAAAAAGAAATTAAAACACGCAAGTACGCACAATCAGATAGAGCTGCCACTCTCCTTCGGTCTCTACTCCCATTCCTTTGGGTTGACATGTAAAAAAAATAAAAAAGCCGCCACTGGCCTGCTTTGACTCCATCTCCATTTCGAAATTCAGTTATAGTAATTGTAAACCACCCAACTCGTTGTCTCTGGGAGCTCCTCACCTGATATTCTCTCTTCCTCCTCTCATTTCTCACTCTTCCCCGCTTCTTTTTTCTTTTCTTTCTTATTTTCTTGGGCCTCCATTTCCGACGGAAAAAGCTTTGAAAATGCAATTGAAAACCCTAATAGCTCGCCCTTCTCACACCCATCTCTTCCAAAACCCCACTTAAAGACTACTCTCTCTTTTCCCTCGCTTTCGCGCCCCCCTTTTCCCTTCAAATCTGTCACTCTCTTCGAAGACGCTGAAAGTTCGTCGAAATCGGATAACAACCGCTTGCATTAGCCCTACCGAAGAACTCATCGACAATGACCCCGAAATCTCTGGCGAAAACGATGGCGGTGTCGTTTTGGTTTCCGAAAAGTTGTTGGGGGCTGTGGAGGGAGGGGAATCGGGGAGTGAAGAGGGACAGAGTATATGGAACCAGATGTTGGAGATTGTGAAGTTCACTGGACCCGCCACGGGGCTCTGGATTTGCGGGCCCTTGATGAGTCTGATTGACACCGTGGTGATCGGTCAGGGTGGCTCCATTGAGCTCGCTGCTTTAGGTACTGTGTTCTCCTGGGAATTTGGTGTTGTTTTAGAATTACTTATCTGCTTCGTTGTTGAGAAAATGCAGGAAAAGTTTCTAATTTTACAATTCTCGCGGGAGAAAAAAGAGGAACTTGGGCTCAAACTTTCTTGCTTTAGTTGCTTTAATTGCTGAGTTGAGTTATGGTTTAATTTGAATGTGAATTTGGACTGACAGGCCCGGCAACGGTTTTATGCGAAAATTTGAGTTATGTGTTCATGTTCCTTTCGATTGCTACTTCGAATATGGTTGCTACTTCCCTTGCCAGAAAGGTTGGTTTCTTTAACAATTGAAAGCCTCTGTTGCATTTAGGGTGTGTTACTTCACTTTTGATTATTAAAGTGCTAATTAAATTATTAAATTTACCTGTTCCTACTAGCTTAGTTTAAGCTTTTATGACAGCCAGTGATTTAACATTGATCATTTTTTTTAATCAATATCTTTGCTCCTAGATTTTTATGCTGCAATTTTTTTTTTTTTATTATTCATTTTGTTTTGACGGTATGCCATTGATACAGGATAAAATGAAGTGCAGCATCACATATCTAACTTGCTCTTTATTGGGTTGACTTGTGGCTGCTTGATGCTTTTGTTTACGAAGTTCTTTGGTTCAAAAGAAATTTGTGGGCTAACTTATTTCATAAAACCGGTCCAACAAGAGAGATTACTCATTATTTATAAACATATCAAGGTTCTTTCACAGAATGTGAGACTATTTCTCAACATCCTCCTCATGTAGCCAGATTTTTCATCTTGTCACGGGGTAAGTAATGTAGCCATATTCGCCTTTGATAGGCTTTAATACCAAATTCTTGGATCTAACTCATCTCATAAAATTGATCCAACAAGAAAGTTGATTTCATTCTTTATAAACATGTCAAGGTCTTGTCCATGGCAATGTGGGACTATTTCTCAACAGGTTCATGGGCAGTAATAAGGGTTAGATCTTCTTTGGTCTATTTCTCAAATTACGATTGATAAACCGAGTGTTTGATTGATTTTTCAGCTTTTACTGGACCAAAGAACACACATGTTGTACCCGCAGCAAACACGTATGTTCAGGTACATTTTCTCTTTAAATCCTCGGTGTGTTTTGATATATACTTCGAATATTTCAAGTTATTCCTTTCGTGCAGATTTATTTCCAGTTATTAAATTATAAAACCAAGTTATAGAAGAGAAAGGAGAAGAATAAAAGTTCAAAAAGGAAAATAAAATAACATTTATTATTACATATCTATAATTCTAAATCATTTCATACATAATTTATTCTATTAATTAATTCAAATTACAATGAGGTTATTAATAATAAATTTAATTATTTTTTCGGGTCTTGCGCTTACTAAGTTCCAACAATTTGTTTTGTGTTTGCTTGTGTTTCATCGCCTCCAACTATTCAAGTCATGCCAAAATCTGATATTTTTGTATTCATTTCACTATCTAAGAAAATGTTACTTGGTTTTAGATCTCTATGTATGATTCGCAACCTTGAATATTGATGAAAATAAAAAAGTCCTTGTGCGATCCCTTCAATAATGCGTATATGTATCTCCCAACCTAACATCTTTTTCTTGGTTGGACCTATTTAAAGAGTACAACCAAGGAAATTAGTGCTCAAGAGCCTAGAAACATACTAAGAGTATACATATATATATACACACAAATATTGATACATACATAAGCATGGCATAATGCTCGCATAATAGTGGCGGGAGATGGCAAAGCAAAGGAAATCAAGAGTTACACATGGCATAACGCTGCACAAGTGTCAACTCATGTGGAATGCGCTCTGATGCATGGTGGCCGGATGGAGACGGGATTGGTGGTGGAGAGGCCTAGGAGCATGGTGGAGTGGCATGTGCAATTGTGTAAGGTTGTGGCTTCCTAAAATGGACAGATTTGATTTTGAAAAAACCAAATCTAAAGATTTTAAGAAGTGGGCAAATCCAAGGCTAGGAAAGGTTTGGAAGAGGCAGTTGGAGCCTCAGAAGAGGCGGGAAAGGGAGGGGAGAGGAGGATTAGAGGTGGTAGTTTAAGGGCGGTATGTGTACATTCCGAAAATGTTTTAGAAAGGTTTCTTTTTCTTTTTTTTTCGTCATAGTTGTGATATGATATAAAAATAATTTTTTTTAAGTGTTTTATATTTTAATTTATCGGTTAATGCTTAAGTTTATATATATATATATATATTAGGGGTGTTCAGGTAGAACGGTTATATCCGCCCCGTCAACCGTTTATAACCACTTTTTAATAACCATTAACCGCTAACCGCCTAGGGCGGTTGCTGTTAGCGGTTTTAGGGGTATGAAAAACGATTATAACCGCTAACCGCCTTTATATAAATATATATATAAATAAATAAATAGGTATTTGTCTTGTTCAATCGGCTATGAACTACACCTCATACAGAGGAAGTCATTAGTTCGAATCCCTCTTTCCCCTTCCCTTGTGTGGACATGTCAATATATATATATAAATTATTTATATTAATTAAATATAAAAAAAAATCCAAAACAGCATCATTTTGGTTGGATAATAAGATGAAACCTAAGGGTTTCATCTTATTCTCCCGAAGTGAAATAAGTCCAAAAAATAGCATATTTTTCGGCCAATAGGACAACATAAAAAAAAGCCCAAAAGCCCATTTAAAAAAAAATCGGTTATAACCACTTGTTAGCGGTTTGAATAATCATTAACCGCCAATTATAAAATAACCATTAACTGCCTAGGCGGAGACGGTTGCGATTATTAAAAATCCGATAACTGCTTAAAACGGAAGCGGTTGCAGTTATTGCAAATAACTGCCGATTATAATCGCTTAAACACCCCTCAATTATATATATTCCCAAAACCGTTGCCAAACAAGTTGTAAGTCATTATCTTCATATTTTTTTTCCTTTCTATTTTGGCTGATTACGGAATTATCTTTATATATTTTTCTTATTATCTTTATATTTTCAAAGATTGTGGACCATATGAGAAAGACGAGTTATACAATTATCACCATGTACTATATGGTCTAATCTTCTTCGATTAGCTTTATTCAATGCTCACTCGAGAATTAGCTAAAGAGGCAATTTCATGGGTGATTGGAGATCTTTTTCGATTTGGTTTTATTCATCATCAAAAGAAATTTTAATGTTGAGAGGTTTTGAAGAAACAAGTTGTCTAGTCTTCCTAATGCAGTTGGTCAATGGAGAAGATGGGTAGGAAAATCCCTCACCTCATCAGTAGATTCTTAGACTGTGGAATTTCCCAAAGGAGTGGCGTAGGGCAAAATGGGGGTTCAAAATCTTATGTTCAAAAGTATAGTTTTTATGTGTAGTTGAATTAGTCATAATTTGGGTTTAAAATATTAAGTAGATGCATGCATGCTTGAATTAGTTGTTAACATTCTATCCCTTACATGAATAAACATGAAAAGAAATAAACTACTGAGGGAGGGAAAGGAAATCAACAACTGATAATCTTTTAAAGACACCTGAAGTTGTTGGCAACATTTGTATCTATAGCCCTTCAAAAAAAAAGGGGAGGGTGGGGGGGGAGGGGAAATACATTTTACCTTTCTGAACTATCCACTCATTTGCACTTTATTGTGAGTATTATGTCCCACATTGAGAAAATATAAAAGAAAATAGTACTTAATATATCTAAATAGACCTTAACTCATTAGCTTAGGCTTTTGGGTTAAAATTGTGTTCAATTATATATATTAGTGTGTTCTTAGTAAAAACTTTATATTCGTTTAAATCTCCCAACAAATGATATCAGAGGCATGGTTACTTTCCTGAGACAAGTGTCTGGATGTGTCAGGTTTAGAGTTGTGTCCCACTCAACAACTCTTGACGTGAGACACTCTTGGAATGTAGAAAGACTAACAAGTAAGGGGGAGTTTGGTCAACGTGAAGAGACTCACAAGTGAGGGGGAGATTGTTGTGAGTGTTGTGTACGCACTTGTGAGTGTTGTGTACATTGAGAAAATATAAAAGAAAATAGTGTTTAATATACCTAAGTGAACCTTAACCCATTAGCTTAGGCTTTTGAGTTAGAGGTGTATTCAATTATGCATATTAATGTGCTCTTGGTAAAAACTTTGTAACAACTTTAATCTTCCAACACACTTTGACCTTCAATGTTTAAAACGTGACACTTGACCCCCCCAAAAAAACTTTTAAATTATTGCAATTCGACCATTCTAACTTTTTTTTTTCCAGAATGCCCCATAAAATTTTTTTTAAAATTAAAATTAAAATTAAGGGGTGGCCAATTTGGGGTGGCCTAAGCCAACCCCAGGCCCAACGGGGGTGGCCAACCACCACACAATTTTTAATTTTTTTGAAAAACAATTTATTTATTTTTTTAACTTGGGATGATGGCATTTTGGGAGGAAAAAAAATGTCAGAATGGTTAAATTGCAACAATTTGGAAGTTTGTGGGGGTAAAGTGTCATTTTTTAAACATTGGGGTTAAAAGTGCAAATGAGTTAATAGTTCAAGAGGGGTAAAATGTATTTTCCCAAAAAAAAAAAAAAACACATTTATATCAATAGTGTTATTGGCAACAAAATTAAAATAAGTGAACTAAGAACAACATTTAGTGACAATTATGTAGCATATCAACATGCATAAAAATTAGGCTGAAAAGATTGCTTCTCCAACATTTCTTTTCTTTCACATAGGAATCAATCATCGGGCTTCCATTGTTGAAATAGTTACACTATTTTTTGAGCAATTTCCTCCACCGTCAACTTTTGAATTTGTGTCCATCATATTTCGGCCTGTGGAAAACGCTGGTTGCTTAGGTGTAGGTAGAGCTGCATGTTCATTGCTAATCATTAAGATTACATCAGACATGGTAGGTCGATCAGTCGGGCTTTCTTGGACACAAAGAAGGCCAATGTTAATGAACCTCAATAGAATAGAAGTGAAAGAAGCATATCCTATTGTTGGCTCCATCAAGTCCAAACTTTTGTCATCTCTCCACAACTCCCAAGCCTAGTTTCATTCCAAATAAGACAAAATTTAAGTAAAAAAGTAATAGCATTTTAATTTAAAAGATTATTGTAAAACATGAGGAATTTGGAAGAGTATAAAAGCTACATACATATTTAAGAAGACTAAGTGACTCGTTGTTATAGAAGCTAGTGTTCTTCCCCGCTCACACAATCTCTAACACCAATACTCCAAAGCTAAACACATCGGACTTTATTGAGTACAAACCATTCATAGCATATTCGGAGACATATAGCCACTACATTCCAAAATTTAGTAAATGAACTTATCAATAGCTTGCTCAATGAATTTAACTAGGAATTGAAAATGTAAATGTAAAACATGTTGCAAACTTACTAAGTTCCAACAATTCGATTTGTGTTTGCTGTGTTTCATTGCCTCCAACTATTCGAGCCAAGCCAAAATCGATATTTTTGGATTCATTTCACTATCCAAGAGAATGTTACTTGGTTTTAGATCTCTATGTATGATTCGTAACCTTGAATATTGATGAAGATAAAGAAGCCCTTGGCGATCCCTTCAATAATGCGTGTCGTGTCTCCCAACCTAACATCTTTTTCTTGGTTGGATCTATTTCAATTATACAACCAAGGAAATTAGTGCTTAAGAACACGGAAACACATGAGAAAATATATACGCACACATATATACAAAATGTGCACTCACTAAAAGGTAGTAGTCCAAACTCTTATTGGGCATGTACTCATATATTAATATCTTTTCGTCTCGCTCAATACAACAACCTAAGAGCGACAAGATTTCTATCTTTGGAGTTTTGCAATTAGTATTGTCTCATTTGAACTCCTCAATTCCCTGTCAGATCTTTTGAAAGCACTTTCAGCAATTTCTTGTCCTCTAAGTAATTTTCCCTAGGAAGAAGAACCATAAGCTCTTTAAACTTTCATGAAGGTTTACCATTAATGTAGGTTTTATTAATAGTACAATTCAAAGCACATTCATCAAGAAAATGTAACGACCTTGTGTAGTCCAAACCCTCCTTCTCCAAGTTTATTCATAGTTGAGAAATTATTTGTTGTAGCTAATACACTCTCATAGCCGAATAATGGTAACTCAGCATCCTTCTTCTCTTGTTTCCTCGTATTATTTTCAATGTTCATTCCATCATTGATTGCATGTAGTTCAGTATCAAAATCAAATAATAGTAGATTATTACTTGAATCGCTTTCTCCTGTTTGATCTATAATGATAACAATTTGTCACTATACATGGAAATGTAGTGTTTGGTAAGCGAAAATCAATTGAGGAATGCGAGTATCTAAAGGTAAGTAAGTTTATTTAGCCATTTCCACAAATAGGTACAAATAATTTAGTAATTCATACCCATTTTAGTGAATGACCAAATTACTGTAAAGCCACTTCCCGAAGACAAGGTGAAGTTTGTGGGGATCCGTCACCAACTAATGACAGTAATGAGAACAAGGACTTTCCTAAGAACAAGGACTTGTCACAATTTCCTTGTATTGGATTAATATAGACTTCATTGTAGTTTTCTTAAAAGTGATTTCCATATACTGTGAGAACATTTACACTTACCTATGCAAATGGGCTTTCCCTTGTTTGAAAACCAAAAGAAGAGGCATAAGATAAGTCCTGTTGCAGGAATCAGCACAGCTACCCACACTTTCCACTTTTTACCTAATTATGATGACAAAAATCACTATTAGCTCATCCATAATAGAGAATTAAGTATTAGTTCAGAACGAAAGATAACATATATAATTAAGTATTAGCTCAACCATACTTCTCATTTCACTCATCCTACCTTTTGTACTTGGATTTTGATACTCATCAGCAGCAAGTCTAAGGTAGATATCTTGTCCAATCTGCCACCATATGGAAGTTGCTGTAAGTTCAACAGAGCTCCTTCCCATATCATACACCCACTCCTATTATAAGCATAAGCTACGCAAGAACAATTTTCCATGCAAGCCAATTCACATCTGCTACCATTCAAGGCCAAATATGCTTTCGAATAAACAGGCAATCGCATGTTTGATATTTTCATGAACCAATCTTTTTTGCCATTAGCATGCGTATTATTCTTGCATTGCAAAGGGAATTTCCTCGTACACCCACCTGACCAATCATTTAGTCTAGTGTAGTTCATCGAAAATGGTTCAAAACCTCTTAGACACTCACAAGGGTTTGAGAAATTCTCTGGGTATTGTACCACGCCAAATGCACCACACAAAGCGTAGACATCAGATAGGTTCGTCGGTGCAGACACAAATGTACTCCAAGCGGAAAGGGCAAACAGCCACACCAGTGCCCTAAGCTGTCCTGTTTGGTCAATTCGATATCTAGCAAGGATAGAAGGATTACGAAGAGAGTATGTAAAATATCTCTCACTTTTATTTTTACTTGACACAAAACTCCAGTTGAAGATAAAGCTCGTTTCAGAAAGTGAGTTGAGAGATGTTGCATTCCAAACTTCCGAACTCCAATAAATTTGGGATCTGTTCCACTCTAAGACAATCTGATTGCTTCCATTTGGGTTTAACCCCAACGAGAACACACCAGGTGCTGGATCTTCTGAATTTTTCCACGAAATGAGCTGTTTTGGTTTCCCAGTAACCTTATTAATGACCCTAACCTTTGCACCTGGCAGCAATGTATCGGTTGGATGGTCGAAACTCTCCCAAAATATAGAAGACGTGTTCGATCTACCTCTCAAAACAAAATTTCCATCATCACCGAGGACTGCTTCAGTAATATTTGACTGGGGAAATGTCAAATTTGTTGACCAAACTGGGATCTCGGAGGAACCTTCAAAAAGGAGTAGATTACCATTTTCTGAGAGGTAAAATCTTGAGGAAGATGGGTGAGACAAAGGGTTTTCTCTGTTTGCTACCCAAACAAATTCCTCATGAAACCTTTTATACCATATGCCCAGGTAGATTTTTGATGAAGTGCCTGGTTTGAAGAAACCGAGTTCAAAAGTGCCACCTTTAGATACTATGGTCTCTCTCTTTGAATGAGAAAGAGAGTGACCTGGTAAAAGGGTATCACCAGCTATGGAGAAGCATGCTCTGTAATAAGACAGGATTGAAAGCAGAGCAAATAAGAGCCACGGCTGGTGATTAGTCGTCATGCTACCCATCCCTCTCTAATTTGCAGTACCGCAGTTATTAATTACAGAAAAATGCAATACAGGAAGAAGGAAAAGGAGCAACAGACAAGAAGAAAGAAAAGAATACAAAGAAGAGCTCCAGGGAGTGTATCTATAAGATTTGTGAGCCGCAGCCCATTTTGCAGCCAGATTAACTTTCTGATTGGCTTGCCTTAATTGGAATTTTGAAGCTTCCCAAGAAGGAACGCAGGCAAGAAAACGGACTTTCCTTGTGACAAAGTTCACTTCCATGTACCGATTTTGAGCATCACTTCAGCACAGACTACACAGTAGTGGAAACTAAGCACAAATTTCTCCAACGGCTATGAACGTGCATACAGATAAGGCAGAAAGATCGATTATACAACATTCATTAATTTTCTCTTTGAAATTAATACTTACACTACTTTATTGAACAATTTCCTCCACCGTCAATTGTTGAATTTGTCTCCTTGGTAAGCACAATTCCGGTCTTTGGTAAACCCGGCAGTGAAGGGGCTACGATTTTGGGAAAAAGAGAGATAAATCGCACAAGGCGATAGATATGGTCTCAAACGAGAAGAAAAACCCGAATATAAAAGCATCAAGAAGAGGAAAAAAGAGGAGGAAAGAAGGCCGTGCTCCTCTTACACCAGCCAAATTTAAGGTTTTTTTCGAGGGAGAGAGGGAAAGCTTCTCGGATAAGTTCAAGGCAAATCGTTAAGGTGTAAAACGCCGGCTACTTTGGGGAGTTAAGGGGGACAAGTCTTTGCTAGCCCAGTTGTATTTCATTTTTCCTTTGGAATTTTTTTTTTTTCAAATTACATCAACTAAGAAACTACAAAAAAGAAAAACAAATTGCTGGACAACCTAACAAAAAGGTCCAAAACAACCACATCAGTATTAGTAAACAAAGATTTTTGGTATGAACACTAGGAAACTTGGTCACCAATTAAGGTGGTTAGACAAGGTGCACTAGGGATGACTTATCCAAGAGGCACAAGAAAGGTCACATTATAAGGTTGTGGCCGGATGGACATCAGACGGGGTTGGTGGTAGCTGGTAGTGGAGAGGCCTAGGAGCATGGTGGAGTGGCGCCGGTAACTATGTAAGGTTGTGGCTTCCTAAAATGGAAATATCTAATTTTGGGAAAACCAAATCCAAAGATTTCAAGGAGGAGGCATATCCGAGGCTAGGAAATGCTAAAAGAGGTGATGACTAAATAATCTACCATGGAGGAGGCGATGATGGAGCTGTTGAAACATGATAAATCGCCAAAGTCAATAGATGGGGCCTTCGACGAGGCAAGTAGGGCCTCCAAACGAGTCGTAAGTCATTTTCTTTCATATTTTTCTTCCTTTCTATTTTGGCTGATTACGGAATTATCTTTATATATTTTTCTTATTATCTTTACATTTCCAAAGATTGTGGGCTATATGAAAAAGACGCGTCATACAATTATCACCACGTACAATATGGTCTAATCTTCTTCGATCACCTTTATTCAATGCTCACTCGAGAATTAGCTAGAGAGGCAATTTCATGGATGATTAGAGATCTTTTTCGATTTGGTTTTATTCATCATCAAAAGAAATTTTAATGTCGAGAGGTTTTGAAGAGTCAAGCCTTCCTAATGCAGCTGGTCAATGGAGAAGATGTGTAGGAAAATCCCTCACCTCATCAATAGATTCTTCGACTGTGGAATATACCAAAGCATAGACCAATTTTAAACACTCTTAATTTCATTCCTCGAACTTTTTAATTTGATGTAATTTATTCCTCTGTCAAATTTTTCCGTTAACTCTAATAGAAACTCCCAAAAAAAAAACTCCAAATTGCCCTTCAATATTCCTTTTAAAAGAAATGAAAAAAAAAAAAAACAAAAAAACAAATTGACCCAACGTGACTCAATTTATATATATATAGCCTTACATAAAGAAAAATAAAATTTTAATACCATTTTTTTTCTAATAAATTAATTTTTATGAGTTAATAGTTAGGTTTTAATGCTTTAAAACTTGTTTTTTGATTCAAAATTAAAACCTAAGAATGGAAGGTTAACCTTTTAGGGATGATATCATCTAAAATGTATTTGATCATCCTAAATTTGATGCTAATGCCTCAATTTTAGTGTTAATGCCTCACAAATTTGGTGCTAATGCCTTAAATTATGTGCTAATGCCTAAAAAAACCGGTGGTGGAGGCCATTACAATTTTATTTTTTCTTAAATCATGTTTTACGTAAGACTGGGAGAACGCTAGGATAACCTATGGGGAGAACCCCTAGCATTTTCCATATATATATCATTTAATCTCATTAGAAAGGGTATAAGTTGCAATCCTAGTACAAGAAAAATCTCTAATAGAAAAATAAAATAAATAAAATAAAATTATTTTACATTCAAAATAAGTATCGAGCTTCCATTATTGAAGCAGTTATACTGTTTATTGAGCAATTTTCTATATTGGCAACTGTTGTGTTTCGGTCTCTGCAAAAACCTGGAGGTTTTGGTATAGGTAGAGGTGCATATTCATTGCTAATAAATGAGACTACATTAATCATGGTAGGTCGATCAATAGAGCTTTCTTGTACACAAAAAAGCCCAATGTTAACAAATGGGACACCTATCCCACTACCAAAAAAAATAATAATAAAATATTATTTTAGATTAAAAAAATAAAATATATGTTAATTAAAAAAAATAAAGGGTGGTTGGCCAATGGGGTGGCCGGACCACCCCAGTTGGGGTTAGTGGTCTGGCCTAGGGGTTGTCCACCACCCCAAGGGCCGAGATCTAAAAATTGTTTGGCCCTTGAGGCCGAACCACCCGTTGTCTGGGGTGGCACCACCCCAAACCTGTCTAGGGTGGCTAAAGCCACTCCCAACCCCATCTGGGGTGGCTAGCCACCCTTTATATTTTTATTAATATATATTTTATTTCATTTTATCTAAAATAATTTTTTTTATTAATTTATTGGTAGTGGGACAAGTGTCCCATTTATGGCTTTAGGATTTCTAAAATGAAATCTTAGCCATCAACTGGATATTCTCCAGTCCAAAATGGACTGGAGAGGATCCGGATCCATATTTTGAAGGGTAGTGCACTACCATCATTAAAACTTTTGGACAACAATGTGATATAAAAAATAATTGATAAGTCCCCAAGAGGTAGCTAAATTGACTAGGACCACCCCTAATGAAGCCAAGGTCTCTAGTTCAAATCCCCATCCCCCCTCTTATGCGAACATGTAAATAATAATAATAATAATAATAATTGATAAGTCCTCAGGGTATACCAAAATAACAGTTTACTTCCTAAAATTAATTTCCATTAAGTAATTTAACAAAATCCGTTACTTTGTCACGTCATACTACTACAGTAAATTAACCTAATCTTTTCTATCCCTGAAATTTTACTCAATGTGTAACCCTCACTGATCATTTTCATCTCCCTCACTACAATTTGGGAGCATTTTGCAAGAATTTGATGGTCACATTTTGTGAAGTAGCTGAGATGGAGATGATGGAGGGTTACGCATTGATAAAATTTTGGGGATATAAGATATTAGATTAATTTACTATAGGAGTATAACGTAGAGTGAGGGTTAATATGTAATCTTAGCTGGTGTCGTAAAATGATATGAAAAATACTAATTGTTATTTTTGAAAGTCAGAGATTAATAATAACACGTGTTACATTTTTATTGGGTATGACATGGCAAAGTGACAAATTTTGTTAATTACTTAACAGAAATTGATTTCATGAAGTAAACTGTTATTTTGGCATACCTTGAGGACCTATAAATTCTTTTTATACCATAAGGAGTCATTTGTAATTTAGGTCAACTATATGAATTTATAAATTATTTTTTATACCACATAAAGTAATTTATAATTTAAGCCAAGCACATAAACCAATTTTACATTTACCCCTTGTCGACAGTATTACTCTTCATAATCGGCTAACCACCCACATATAGCCATCGGAGGTGAGGATCAAGTGGGGGCGGCGATAGTCATGGATGAGTACTACTGAGGCACGCAATAGTGGCGGTCAGGTTGAAAGTGGACCAACACGGCTCAGATGGCGTGCCGCTAAGCCCTACGTACAACACCCCTAATACACCTTGGCACGCCATCTGAGCCGCGTTGGAATTGAGAAAGACACGTTATACAATTATCACCACTACTATATATATTGTCTAATCTTCTTCACCTTTATTCAATGTTCACATGAGAATGTTTACATGAAAATTAGAGAGGCAATTACATTAATGGTGATCAGAGATCTTTTTCGTTTTGGTTTTATTTATCATCAGAGTCAAGGAGTCAAGTCTTTCTAATGCGGGTCAATGGGGAAGATGGATGGGAAAATCCCTCCGATCACTGTCTTTGACTGTTAATATAATCTGACATAGAGTTTTGCTTGTGAACATTTGTCTGGAACATTTAATATTCTGCTCCACTCGATGTATTGAATTGAATCTTTTGTGATTGTAGATTCGAGGCTTTGCATGGCTTGCAATTCTCATTGGATGGGTTGCTCAAAGTGCAAGGTGCTGTTGATGAACCATATCTCTTGACTCAGTCAACTAGAGAAATACCTAAAAGGAAAGAAAATGGAAGTTTTATTTTGTATCACAAATAGTATGTCGATAATGACTAAACATTGAGATGATACCTCTATCTCCAAAATCTGACAGTAATCTATGTCAGCGCAATTAAAAAATTGGCATGTGTCTATACACTTAAATTAAAAATTAAAAATTAAAACTAAAATAATTAAAAAAATTAAATTGAAAAAAATAATAATAAAAAGGGGTGGCCGGCCAACTTAGGGCAAAATGGGGGTGGCCAGCCACCGCCATTTTGTCCAAAATTAAATCTTGTTCACATAATTTGAAGATATTGTTCAAAATCTTCAAGAACATGTCATTTTAGTTACAATATTGTTATGTTCACAAGTATTGTTTTTATGTGTAGTCGAATTAGTCATAATTTGGGTCTAAAACATTAACTATATGTATGTTTGAATTAGTTGTTAACATTCTGTCTCTTACATGAATAAACATGAAAATAAATAGGCCAAGATTCCGGATTTCAACCCTTTTAGGCAGCTAATTAGTTTACTGAGGGAGGGGAAGGAAATCAATAACTGATAATCTTTTAAAGATACCTAAGTTGCTCATAATGAAAAATAAAATGTGCATACTATAGGCTAATGTTTACTAATGTTGTAGTACATCAAGAAAAGTTATACTTATATCCCATAAAACTTACAATGCTATCTTAATAGTATTATTGGCAACAAACTAAAATGACTTAATTGAACTAAGACAACATTTAGTGACAATTATGTAGCATATCAACATGCATATAAATTAGGCAGAAAGATTGCTTCTCCAACATTTATGTTCTTTCACATATGAATCAATCATCGGGCCACCATTGATGAAATAGTTACACTATTCTTTGAGCAACTTTTGCATTGTCAACTCTTGAATTTGTGTCCATATTTTGCCCATGGAAAACGCAGGTTGCTTAGGTGTAGGTAGATGCATGTTCATTGCTAATCATTGAGATTACATCGATATGGTAGGTCGATCACCGGGCTTTCTTGGACACAAAGAAGGCCAATGTTAATGAACCTCAACAGAATAGAAGTGAAAGAAGCATATCCTATTGTTGGCTCCATCAAGTCCAAACTTCTATCATCTCTCCACAACTTCCAAGCCTAGTTTCATTTCAAATAAGACAAAATTCAAGTAAAAAAGTAATAGCATTTTAATTTAGAAGATTATTGTAAAACATGAGGAATTTGGGAAGTATCAAAGCTACATACATATCTAAGACTGAGTGACTCATTGTTATAGTAGCTAGTGTTCTTCCTGCCGCTCACAATCTCTAACACTAGTACTCCAAAGCTAAACACATCAGACTTTATTGAGTACAAACCATCCATTGCATATTCGGGAGACATATAGCCACTGCATTCAAAAATTTAGTAAATGAACCTATCAATAGCTTGCTCAATGAATTTAGCTAGGAGTTGAAAATATCAAATGTAAAACAAGTTGCATACTTACTAAGTTCCAACAATTCGGTTTGTGTTTGCCTGTGTTTCATTGCCTCCAACTATTCGAGCCAAGCCAAAATCTGATATTTTTGGATTCATTTCACTATCCAAGAGAATGTTACTAGGTTTTAGATCTCTATATATGATTTGTAACCTTGAATATTGATGAAGATAAAGAAGTCCTTGAGCAATCCCTTCAATAATGCATATGCTTGTCTCCCAAACTAAAATCTTTTTCGCGGTTGGATCTATTTAGATAGTACAACCAAGGAAATTAGTGCTTAAGAACCTAGAAACACATGAGAAAATATATATATATATATATATATATATATATACAAAAATGTACACTCACTAAAAAGGTAGTACTCCAGACTCTTGTGGGCATGTACTCATATATTAATATCTTTTCATCTCGCTCGATACAACATCCTAAGAGTCTAACAAGATTTCTATGCTGGAGTTTTGCAATTAGTATTGTCTCATTTCTGAACTCCTCAATTCCTTGTCTAGATCTTTTTGAAAGCATCTTCACTGCAATCTCTTATCCTCTAAGTAATTTTCCCTAAGAAGGAGAACCATTAACTCTTTAAACATTGAAGGTTTACCATTAATGTAGTTTTTATTAATATTGTTTAAAGCACATTCATCGAGAAAATGTAACATACCTTGTAGACAGGTCCAAAACCTCCTTCTCCAAGTTTATTCATAGCTAAGAAATTATTTGTTGCAACTAATACACTCTCATAACTGAATAGTGGTAACTCAGCATCCTTCTTCTCTCATTTTTTTGTATTATTTTTTATGTTCATTACATCATTGATTGCATGGAGATCAGTATCAAAATCAAATAATAGTAGATTATTACTTGAAGGGCTCCCTCCTGTTTGATAAGAATTGGTCACAATACATGGAAATGTAGTGTTTGGTAAGAGAAAATCAATTAATGAGCAATGCCAGTGTCTAAAGGTAACTAAGTTTATTTAGTCATTTTCGCAAATAAGTACTAATAATTTAGTAATTCATTCTCATTTTAGTGAAATGACTAAATAACTGCAAAGCTCCTTCCCGAAGACATGGTGAAGTTTATAGGGGATCCATCACCTACTAATGACAGTAATTTGAACATGGACTTTCCTAAGCATTGAGGAATAATCTCACATTTCCTATAGACAAGATCTTGGGCATGTTTATAAAGAATTGACAACTGATGTGGTAAATTTGTGACCAAATTTATCAATAATAAAAATACCACTCGCAATAGGACGAATCCCATAGGATAGGGCTATATTGAGGGTGTCGAACCTCAAGGACTGTAGGGGTTTTATTATTAAATTCAAAGAACGAAATTTAATCTAATTAAGAAAAAGTGATTGATTGTGTTGTGAATTGAAGCTGCATAAAATTAAATGCAGAATTAAAAGTAATAATATCATAGAGAGAGAGAGTAAGGTACCGATTTCACCGCACTCCGCACAACAATGGTAACGTAATTCAATTCTAGAAACTCATGATCATGTATGTTATAAAGACAAGAAAATACATATTAAAGGATAAGAATAATTTATCTTCGGTTGGCACGGATCATCCACCTAACCACTAAGATGCGGCACAACCCGTCTTCCCTAGGTATAAACTATAAAATCCCTTAATAAGTTTTATATGATTAACGGAATAGTATAACCCATCTTTGGTTGGTATGGATCGTCTACCTAAATTACTCTAAACTAGTGTGTAGTACAACCCGTCTTCCCTAAGCATGGTCTATCTAATCCTATTAATCATATGCATATTAAAACCATTGCATAACCATCAATCTTATAATCACAAAAAATAAGATTGATTGAGCTCAATACAAGCAAAATAATTTCTAAGACAAGATAAGAATTTCGCAAGTATTGAAATTGGAATTGAATAACAATTGCATTAAAATTAAGAACAGAATTCAAAGGTTGCAATCCTCATAGTTATGCAATCAACATACATATAATAAATTAACTAGAATCAAATACAATCACCATTGTGCTTGGAGAGGGTTACATCGGTACCCCACAAAGGGGGTTTAGCCCTCATGCTGATAATTAAACTCCAAGGAATTTGTGTGCTATTTTCGCTCTAAGGAAAATCGAACCCCTTTTACATTGTATAATGGCCTATTTATAGGCACTAGGAAACCTTAGAAACCCTAATTACAGCCGTAGGTTAGTTTCTCACTTCAATTAGGAGACTTGGAGTCACTTTTAAGTTGCCCAATGCGCCTACCGGGTTAAATAAAGCCCAAGTGCGTACGATCGCATAGATGGGCGATCGTTCACCCGGTGCATGATCACAAGTGTGGGCGATCGTTCACCCGGCGCACAATCACAAGTGTGCTGCAATCGTTCGCTAGCACAGTAAAGCTGCATCTCATCCCTTTTAATCCAATTTTCAACGGAGCTCAAGTATTTGACCTGAAACACAAAACAAAACAAAATCAAGCAAATAGCAATGCTAAGGAATTAACATATGCAAGTTAAAGGGCTTGAATGTGCAACATTCGACGCTTATCACACCCCCAAACTTACATATTGCTAGTCCCTTAGCAATACAAAACAGAAAATAAAATGAAAAACATCAAAAGATAAATCCAGCTTTCGTGGGATGTATGGTTGCATTTAGCATATGCAACAAGCCTTTTAAACCTCTAGGAATTTCCTAAAGGACGAGTGAGTCTCGTGAGGGTTTTCCAGAAATGATTCCCGCAAACATTGTGCACAATTCATGTTATCCAAAAATTAAAGCATCACTCAAACCCATGATTTTCATTCATTAGCAAGCTTAAAAGATTAAACTCCATCTTCACAATGAATTGGAAATTAAAGTCTAATTACTTACAACAAGCAAACTAAGGCATCACAAGCTCGAAACAGTGTAAAGTGAACTAGCACAAGACTATGAAGCTTCCAAATAAATTCAATGTGCAATGTCTCTATATCTCAAGATACACAAGAAGTCCCATCAGAATGAACAACAATGACATGTTTTTCTTATTCTTTATGTTGTTATTAGGCTTTGTAGTGTTTAGTTCCCTTAAGCTTTCTAATTGACCCATGTAACGAGTGTTGTGCCAATGACTCCCAAACCAGATGGTTTTAGGGCATTAGGTGTAGAGACACCCTTGAGAACTTACTAACTCAAGTCAAAAAGGCTACGAAACTAAACTAGCCGTAATGTTAACCATATCAAAACTTCTCACCTTTTGACGTGAAGGCTCAATGCTTTGATGCAAGAGTCCAGTTACTCAGTGAATAGTTTATCAATGATTATTACCATTTTTTTTTATAAATTTAACCACGTCAAAACTCCTCACCTTTTGATGTGAGCGCTCACTTCTTTGAGGCAAGAGGCCCAGTTACTCAATGAAGAATTCATCAATGGTCAAACTTTTTTTTTATTATTATTTTTTTTCTTTATGCCAATGTATCCACTCAATAAGTCACCCAGTGTCACCCAAAACATAGAAACATACACATTAAACCCACATGTCATACCCCACCAGTTATGTGCTAATGTGCTTGTGTCATAGCAAATCAAACATGTGACTTCTCAATTGCCTAAAGCAAGTAACAAACTTAAAAGTCCAACATCATATCATGTGTTCAAAATTTTAAGCTCATTGATGAAATCAATCACAAATTTTTAGGTCAACCAAAATTTAAGGGCAACATGGACATGCAATTTTTTTTTTTTTTAATGCAACGAGACAAAGTGTGTGGAAGTGTGTCCCGTACCCCCAAACTTAAATTGCACATTGTCCCCAATGTGTAACTACATGGAACGAACTAACTGGAGTTGAAGACTTGTTTGGACTAGCATGGCTCATAGCACACCCCCAAACTTGAACTGAAATACCCTTATTTTGTCTCTGAAAAGAAAACACAAAAGTAATACGGGAAAAAATAAAAAGACAATAAAAATAAAAGGTAAAATAAAAACAACAAGAAATAAATGGATATACTATGGGTGCCTCCCATAAGCGCTAAGTTTAACGCTCAATGCTCACCGCCGCTTCCTGTGGGACAGAAGATGATGCTCAGCAGCGGTGGTAGTCGTCCAAAATAGCTAAGTGAGTGTGGTAACAAACTGTCTTCTATGTTGGTAAAGCTCTTCGCTTGTCCACCTGATGTGCACCACTCAATAATTCATACTCGGTGTGGCTAATGACCACAGTATCAGCTCCCCCACCTTGCTGCGGTGCCAGTGCATCCTCTTCCATATGTTTTGCTTCCTCTCCTCCTTCATCAGCTGAGATTTCTACCCTAACCTCTCTGGGCATATGAGACTGGCTGTGGTTCCACTGGTTTTTGCTAAAGAAAGGATGTTTGTGACCGGTCCATCTTCGGGGGTTCCCTTTATGCCTTTCTTCTTTAGAATGTGTGTGAGCAGGAATGGAAATGGGAGCCCCCATGACTTTGTGGTGGTGGCCTTGCGCGCAATCACCCCATCCCAAAATTTGTGAAGTTGGCTCCAAATAATTGAGGGGATGGAATACCAGTGGCCTTTATGAAAGGCGTACAGTGCTTGAAGGAATTGGTCACGCCTCTGCGACTTATGCCCCAATGGGCACACATTTCGCTGCAAAATATAATCCACAAGCAAGAGTTATTGGGGCAATTTGGACTGGCTGCCGCATTCCATTTTTCATCGGCATATTGCCCGGCACACATATCTTCAATTATCTCGGAGACATAGAAAGGCTCCGACTATTCATCTAGTTGTGCATCAGCAGGCGGGTGTTCATCATTGCAATGAAGTGTGACAATATCCGAAGTGGTCACGTCCACTTGCTTCCCTTGAACGGTAGAAGACAGGGTGCCCGGCTTATTGTAGTCCCTGGAGAGGTTTGAGTAGAACTGGACAACCAACCTTGTGTAGGCCGTGGAGGTGATAGGTTTGAACAACTTCTTCAACCCCCGGCGTTTGAACTCTTGGACCGCCCATTGAGTGGTTTCAAAATTCTTGAAGTCACCATTGATATCGAATTCGGTCTCAAAAAGTATGTCCCGCTGCTCACAAGTGGGATGGGAAGGATTGGGCACGGGAGCTTGAAGCTTAGGATGATGAAGGAGTGGTTCTAGGCATCTTAGAAGTCGGTCGGGACTTTTGTCGAACAGGTGGTGTGCAACCTTCAAACCAAGAAGGAAAAACCAACCTCCGAAAATTTCCAACCCTTGCAAAAGAAAGAAAAACCAGCTCCAGAGGGCGACTACACTCTGTATGAGCAGAGTGTAGTTGCCAAAAACAAAAAAATGGCCAATTTTATAGAGATTGGAGGTTTGAAGGTTGGGAAGGAAATATGGAAGAAGATGGGCCAATATGAGGCTTTGTGATGATGTGGTGATATAGGGAGTGGGTGTAGAGACCGGTGGTGGCCGTGAGTGGTGTTTGGTGGTTGTTTGTGGTGGTTGGTGATGATTTGGTGGTTGTTTGTGGTGGTTAGGGGCAGTGGAGAACTGACAGTGTGAATGGAGATTGTGTGGGGTAAGTGAAAGTGATGGGGGAAGGAATGGGGAAAGTGACCTAAATAGGTCACATGAGACAGTACCCCTTGAGGGCGAATGATCACCCTTGTGCTGAGGCACGGGCATGGGCTGGATCCCAACATGAAAAGGTTGTGATGAAGGAAGTAGTCAAGCTGCTTGATGCTGGCATCATCTACCCCATTTCAGACAGCAAATGGATCAACCCCACTCAAGTTGTTCCAAAGAAATTCGGCCTTATAGTAGTAGAAAATGCAGTTGGAGAGTTGATTTCACAACACAACCACAGGATGGCGTGTTTGCATTGACTATCGGAAGCTCAACTCCCACACTAGGAAGGATCACTTTCCACTCCCTTTCATTGACCAGATCCTGGAGCGTCTAGCTGGCCAAAGCTACTACTGCTTCCTTGATGGCTACTCCGGATACAACCAGGTTGCTGTTGACCCCCAAGACTAGGAGATGACGACGTTCACTGTCCCTTTGGCACTTTTGCTTACAGACGCATGCCCTTTGGCCTATGCAATGCACCTGCCACCTTCTAGAGATGTATGATGTCAATCTTCTCCGACATGGTAGAAAAAATTTTAGAGGTATTTATGGATGAATTTTCTGTTTTTGGGTCTTTTTGATAATTGTCTCCATAATCTTTCACTTGTGCTAAAACGTTGCAAAAAGACTAACCTGATTTTGAGTTGGGAGAAGAGTCACTTTATGGTGCAGGGGGTATAATTCTGGGACATATAGTATCCAAGAGAGGCATTAAGGTGGATAGAGCAAAGGTTGAGTTGATTGAGAATTTGCCACCACCTACTTCAGTGAAGCAGATCCGCTCCTTCTTAGGGCATGCTGGGTTTTACCAACGCTTCATCAAAGACTTTAGCAAAATCTCAAGGCCCTTATGCAGTCTGCTTGCCAAGGACATTCCATTCAACTTTGATGAAGCTTGTCATGAGGCATTTCAGAAGCTCCAGTCTCTACTATCCTTCGCTCCCATCGTGAAGCCTCTTGACTAGTCCTTGCCATTTGAGATCATGTGTGATGCATCCGACTTTGCTGTGGATGTAGTCTTGGGACAGCGTGTGGGCAAGCTACCTCACGTCATTTACTATGCTAGCAAGACTCTAATGGATGCTCAAGTCAATTACACAACAACAGAGAAAGAGTTGCTAGCTGTGGTTTTTGCCTTGGACAAATTCAGATCATACCTCTTGGGATCCAAGGTAATTATCTACTCTAATCATGCTGCATTGCGACACTTGTTGGCAAAGAAGGAGACAAAGCCTCGGTTGATTCGATGGATACTGCTGTTACAAGAATTTGACATCAAAATTGGGACAAGAAAGGCTCTGAAAATGTCATCGCCGACCATCTATCACGGATTTAGTTTGAGGTAGCTCAGCCACTTCCAGTTCATGATTCCTTCGGATGAGCAACTATTTGAAATTACTCCAAGAGAACCATCATGGTATGCTGACATCATCAACTATTTAGCCACAGGTCAGATTCCCCCTCATTTGTCTAAGCAAGACAAGGATCGCTTCTTCAAGCAAGTCTGATTCTACTTTTGGGAAGATCCAGAGTTCTTCAAGTACTACGCTAACCATATAATCCGATGCTGCATCCCAGAGAGTAAGTTACACAGTATCCTCACATTTTGCCACTCTCTAGCTTGTGGGGGTCACTTCAGTGCCAAGAAGACCGCAACCAAGGTTCTATAATGTGGATTCACATGGCCGACTTTGTTCAAAGATGCTTATGACTTTTGTCGGGCTTGTGAGAGATGTCAGCGCCTAGGAGCTATGTCTCGGAGAGATATGATGCCATTAACCCCATCCTCATAGTCGAAATTTTTTATGCTTGGGGTATAGATTTCATGGACCCCTTTCCACCATCTTTTGGGTATGAGTACATTTTGGTAGGGGTAGACTATGTCTCCAAATGGGTTGAAGCGGTGGCCACCAAGACCAATGATCACAAGGTGGTAGTGAAATTCATCCAAGCCAACATCTTCAGCAGATTTGGTACTTCTCGAGCCATCATCAATGATGGAGGCAAGCACTTTTGCAACCGGTTTCTCAAAACCCTGCTTCTCAAGTACTTCGTTACTCATAAGGTAGCCACTCCCTACCATCCTTAGACTAATGGCCAAGTAAAAGTCTCCAACTGGGAGATCAAGCATATTCTGGAGAAGACGATTAGGCCAGACCGCAAGGATTGGTCCTTGCGCCTCAATGATGCATTATGGGCCTACCGCACAGCTTACAAGACACCGATTGGAATGTCACCATACCGGCTGATTTATGGAAAGGCATGTCACCTCCCTGTGGAATTGGAGTATAAGGCTTTGTGGGCAATCAAGCAGTTCAACTTTGATATGCAAGCACGCTCCCACCGAAAGCTTCATTGATGAGTTGGAAGAGCTCAAATGATGCATATGAGCTCAAAATTTACAAGGAGAAGACAAAGGCTTTTCATGACCGGCACATCAGGCCTAAGACGTTTGAGCCGAACCAAAAAGTATGGCTTTTCAACTCCAAACTCCGGCTCTTTCTTGGCAAGCTTCGCTCTAGATGGGATGGCCCATTCACAGTTATTTCAGTATCTCCACATGGTGCAGTTGAGTTGAGGGACCCAAAGGACGGCAACATTTTCAAAGTGAATGGTCAAAGAGCAAGTACAAGCGTGGGAATCATCAAGTTGACGGATCCCATCTATTCGTTTTAAAATGCAGTGAGCCGCTATGGTGGCGTTTGAGTAGTTATGAATCTCAAACGCCTCTATCCAATAATGGTACTGATGCCACTAAGAGGTAAGTTGTGTTTGTTTTACTTTTCTGTTTTTCTTTACTTTTGTTGTTTTTTGTTGTTGGCTTTGTTTTTATGTAGTTTCGTTCTTTTCTCTTATTTTTATTTTGGTTTTGATTTTTATTTTTTCTTAAGTTTGATTCGTGCATAGTGGGAATTGGCACACTGAAGAAGCGAATGTTCGCCTACCCTTGGGCGATTGTTTGCAGAAGTCTCCTTCAAAGTGCCAAACTTACTGAGGAAGCAAATGTTCGTCCACCCTTGGGCGATCGTTCGCAGAAGTCCTCTCCAAAGTGCTGTAGACATTGAGGAAGCGAACGTTCACCCACCCATGGGTGATCATTCACTCCCTCACTAGGCGCACAAGGGTGTACGTTCGTTCCTGGCAACGGCGCCAAAAATTGATGTGGTAAATTTGTGACCAAATTTATCAATAATAAAAATACCACTCGCAATAGGATGAATCCCATAAGATAGGGCTATATTGAGGGTGTCGAACCTCAAAGACTGTAGGGGTTTTGTTATTAAATTCAAGAACTAAATTTAACCTAATTAAGAAAAAGAGATTGATTGTTTTGTGAATTGAAGTGCATAAAATTAAATGCAGAATTAAAAGTAATAATATCAGAGAGAGAGAGAGTAAGGTACCTATTTCACCGCATTCTGCACAACAATGGTAACCGTAATTCAATTCTAGAAACTCATGATCATGTATGTTATAAAGACAAGAAAATACATATTAAAGGATAAAAATAATTTATCTTCAGTTGGCACGGATCATCCACCTAACCACTAAGATGCGGCATGACCCGTCTTCCCTATGTATAAACTATAAAATCCCTTAATAAGTTTTATATGATTAACAGAATAGTATAACCCATCTTCGGTTGGTACAGATCGTCTACCTAAATTACTCTAAACTAGGGTGTAGTACGACCTGCCTTCCCTAAGCATGGTCTATATAATCCTATTAATCATATGCATATTAAAACCATTGCATAACCATCAATCTTATAATCATAGAAAATAAGATTGATTGAGTTCAATACAGTTAAAATAATTTCTAAGACAAGATAAGAATTTCGCAAGTATTGAAATTGGAATTGAATAGCAATTGCATTAAAATTAAGAACAGAATTCAAAGGTTGCAATCCTCACAGTTATGCAATCAACATACATATAATAAATTAACTAGAATCAAATACAATCACCATTGTGCTTGGAGAGGATTACATCGGTACCCCACAAAGGGGTTTAGCCGCTCATGCTGATAATTAAACTCCAAGGAATTTGTGTGCTATTTTCGCTCTAAGGAAAGCCGGACCCCTTTTACATTGTAATGGCCTATTTATAGGCACTAAGAAACCCTAGAAACCCTAAAACCCTAATTACAGCTGTAGGTTAGTTTCCCACTTCAATTATGAGACTTGGAGTCGCTTTTAAGTTGTCCAACGTGCCTGCCGGGTTAAATAAAGCCCGAGTGCGCACGATCGCACAGATGGGCGATCGTTCGCCCGGCGCATGATCACAAGTGTGGGCGATCGTTCACCCGACGCACGATCACAAGTGTGCTGCGATCGTTCGCCAGCACAACAAAGCTGCATCTCGTCCCTTTTAATCCAATTTTCAACGGAGCTCATGTATTTGACCTGAAACACAAAACAAAACAAAATCAAGCAAATAGCAACGCTAAGGAATTAACATATGCAAGTTAAAAGGCTTGAATGTGCAACATTCAGCGCTTATCAACAACTCTCTCTTATTGAACCGGTTTTATGAAATGAGTTAGGCCAACAAATTTCTTCACTAAGATCAAGGACTTGTGACAATTTTCTTGTCTTAGATTAAGGAGACTTCCTTGTAATATTTTTAAAGTGATTTCCTTGTATAGTTAGAACATTTACACTTACCGATGCATTTGAGCTTTCCCTTGCATGAAAAGCAAATTGAGAGGCATAAGATAAGCCCAGTAATCAGCACAGCTATCTGCACTTTCCATTTTTTACCTAATTATGATGACAAAAATCACTATTAGCTCAACCATAATAAAAAATTAAATATTAGTTCAAAATGAAAAATAACAATATAATTAAGTATTAGCTCAATAATACTTCTCATTTCACTCATCCTACCTTTGGTACTTGGATCTAGATACTCATCAGGAGCAAGTCTGAGGTAGATATCTTGTCCAATCTCGCCACCATATGGAAGTTGCTGCAAGTTCAAAAGAGTTCCTTCCCATATCATACACCCACTCTTATTATAAGCATAAGCTACGCAAGAACAATTTTCCATGCAAGCCAATTCACATCTGCTAGCAGTCACGGCCAAATATGTTTTTGAATAAACAAGCAATCGTATGTTTGATATTTTCATGAAACGATCTTTTTTGACATTAGCATGCGTATTATTCTCACATTGCAAAGGAGATCTCCTCACACAGACGCCTGACCAATCATTTAGTTTGGTGTAGTTCATCGAAAATGGTTCAAAACCTTCTAGACACTCACAAGGGTTTGAGAAATTGCCAGGGTATTGTACCACACCAAATGCACCGCACAAAGCGTAGACATCAGATAGGTTCCTCGGTGCATACGAAAATGTATTCCAAGTGGAAAGGCCAGGCATCCATACCAGTTCCTTGAACTGTCCTGTTTGGTCAATTCGATATCTAGCAAGGGTAGAAGGATTACGAAGAGAGTAAGTAAGATATCTCTCACTTTCATTTTTACATGACACAATAGTGTAGTTGAAGGTAAAGCTCGTTTCAGAAAGTAATTTGAAAGATGTTCCACCCCAAACTCTAGAACTCCAATAAATTAAGGATCTGTTCCAATCTTTAAAAAAACTGAATGCTTTCATTTGGGTTTAACCCTAATCAGAACATACCAAGTGCTTGATCTTCTGAATTTTTCCATGAAATGAGTTGCTGTGGTTTTCCAGTAACCTTATTGACCTGAACCTTTGCACCTGGCAGTAATGTATCGGTTGGATGGTCAAAACTCTCCCAAAATATAGTAGACGTGTTCGATCTACCTCTCAAAACAAAATTTCCATCATCACGAAGTGCTGCTTCAGTTATATTTGACCGGGTAAATGACAAATTTGTTGACCAAATTGGGATCTTGAGGACCTTCAAAAATGAGTAGATTGCCATTTTCTGAGAGGTGAAGTCTTGGGGAAGATGGGTGAGACAAAGGGTTTTCTCTGTTTGCTACCCAAACATTTTCCTCATGAAACCTTTTATACTATATGCCCAGGTAGATATTTGATGAAGTGCCTGGTTTGAAGAAACCGAGCTCAAAAGTGCCACCTTTAGATACTATGGTCTCTGTGTCTTTGAATAAGAAAGAGTGTGACCTGGTGAAAGGGTATCACCAGCTATGGAGAAGGATTCTGTGTAATAATACAAGATCAAAAGCAGAGCAAATAAGAGCCATGGTTGGTGATTAGTCATCATGCTACCCATCCCTCTCTAACTTGCAGTACAGGAAGAAGGGAAAGTAATTACAGAAAATGCTAGAAGAAAAACTTTTTGACTTAGACGGAGCAGTACAGGAAGAAGGAAAAGTAGCAACAAACAAGAAGAAAGAAAATAATACAAAGAAGAGCTCCACTAGGCCAGGGAGTGTATCAGATTTGTGAGCCGCAGCCCTTTGTGCAGCCAGATTAGCTTACCTTTGGACTTTTGAAGCTTCCAAGACGCAAGACGCAACGCAGGCATGAAAACGGACTTTCCATGTGACAAAATTCACTTCCATGTACCGGTTTTGAACATCACTTCAGCACAGTGGTGGAGACTAAGCACAAATATCTCCAAAGGCTAAGACAGAAAGACCGATTATACAACATTTATTTTCTCTTTGAAATAGTTACACTATTTTGTTGAACAATTTCCTCCACCGTCAATCCAACGGCTAAGACAGAAAGACCGATTATACAACATTTAATTTCTCTTTGAAATAGTTACACTATTTTGTTGAAGAGAAATGCTTCTATGCATTCTCATTTCATTCTCCTCACCATCTCTGCCTATGTGGCACATGCCACGTCTTCTTTTTCATTTTTTTTTTCTGCTTCTTCTTTTTTTTTTTTAAAAAAAAATTCAAAACCAAGCGTCAAAACCCATCCCCGCGGTACCCATTTTCATTTCCCCCCATTTTCTTCCCAAACCCATTTTCTTCCTCCCACCGTCACATGGGTTCTCCCCCGCCAGCACCGGCGTGACTCCTCTCCTTTTTCTCTTAAGTGTTTGTATTGAAATGGAGGCCAAGAAGACCCAGATCCAACGAACCCAAGCGCCAAAGACCCACCTTTGTGCGAGGAGTGCAAAGCGATGGAAAGAGAGGGTGGAGTGGCGGTTTTGGATGCCGGCGACAGCACCGCCACCGCTGGTTTCGCTCTCGTCAGTCCTCCGCTACCGTTCTCGGGCTTCGCCATTGAGCTCCTCCCCCACCGTGAGTTCTATTATTTTGTCCCCTATTCAACATTCTAATTAGTTAGACTTGGAGTTTTGATGTGTTGATATTGGGTTTTGATTTTTCTAGAGACCAGAAATAGAGAAAAAAATTTGTTGGCTGTTGTTTGGATTAATGGCCGAAGAGGGGGAGAATATTTTGTGGGTATGTTGTTGCTGGGTTGTGATTTGGGTTGAGAAAAAAAAAGGATTTGTTTTGGTATTGGATTTTGATTTTGGTATTTTTCATCAGCTCCCTTCTGGTCTGAACATGGAGGTCATTGTGCAGAAGGGTGTTGGAGACAAGGACCCGGATGAAAGAATAGAGAGAAACAGTGAAAACCCACTTTTGATATTTGTCCATGAAAGCAAGCATGCTGCTTGGTGCTGGGCTGAACACTGGCTTCCCTTCTTTTCAGGTTGTGGCTTTGATTGCTATGCTATAAGCTTGCTGGTTTAGGTGGGCTCTCTCTGTCTCTGTCTCTGTCTCTCTCGCCCTCCCGCATCTTTCTCCATTCTTAAAGCTCTGTTTAAATAAATTTGTGGCAATATATAATTTTTTTTTAGAATAGCTATAGATGATTGTGTTAGCTCTATCTTCTTTCTTGGCGTTCAATTCGTTTGAGTTTCTGTGGCACTGTGCATTAAGTTGGTAGTGGTTCATTACTCAAGCTGTCTCTTTTTTTGAAAAAATAAATAATAATAATACCCACAATCTTTATATGTTAAAATTTGCAATGAGAAATAATGTATGGAACATGTGTTAAGGAATTTGATGACCCATATTTGTTTTATCCTTTCTCCACTTTGAGAAAATGTGGAAAGAGAAAGGAACTATATGTTTCTAAAGGAATTTGATGATCCATATTGTAAAATTCTAAAATTTACATTTTTCATCATTAGTCTTAGCCAGTACATTTCCGAAGCTTCTCAACCTATATGTTTCTAAAATATATGTTGCTAGTATGAGATAGTCTTAGCCAATAGGCTTCTAAACATCTTAACCTCTATCTTTCTAAAGGATAAATGGCGCTAGTTCTTTATATCATGTTCTCAATCAACCTAATTTTTTTTTTCCTTTTTCCTTTTAAGGTAGCCTTATAACAGATTTATAAAAGGGATCAATCCCAAACCAATTAGTTGTTTCTCTCTGGAGACCATCAACCCATGATGTCCGAAAGTATTTGACCATAGTTGAGAAGAACAAGGAGAGATTTACCTTATTGGAAATCTTATGTCGTCTGTGCTGGAGTTAAGCACTGTAACTTTTAATTTCTTTGTGGTCCTAAAGTACAATTTTATCAGGGAGACCACACGGAGTTCATTTACCTCTATACTGCACAATAATTAACTACTATAACTCCAAGTGTGATCCTTGTGGATGGCTAATGCCTATCACTGCATTTTACTAATGCTCTATTTTGGACTTATTTAAAATATAGAAAAAAAGGACCGTGTATGTCACGGCCATAGAGTGAGTTTGTATTGGACTTTATACATGTTGTCTTGGGTTGTTAAACCTTGTGATTTTTATGTAACCTAAATTTTATGTTGGCTTGAGTGTTGGTGTTTTGGCTTGTTGTTGGGTAAGGAACCAAGATATTTTTTGAACACACAAATTCTAAATTTAATAGCTGCGGGATTAATGCGATTTAAGTTTTATGCTTGTAGTATTGAAAGAATTGTGAAGTTTGGAATGCTTGGTTCTTATAAAATCAACATGTACATGGGTTCTTGTATTCGATATTTTTTATTCATAATCTGTGTTTGTGATGGAAAGCATGATGGTGATGCTTTACTTATTTTGAGTGGATCCTCTAATCAAATTTACTTTTAGTTTGCACATTAGAAGAACTGGAATCAGTTTGTTTGTGTCCTATGGGAGGAGAGCTAAAAAAAGAATCAACCATTGGCACTTTAGTTGATTTTGCATGTGATTTCTTAATATATTTGTGTTTGCATTTCTCAAAATGATGATGAATGTCTATGTGATGTTTACTAGAAATAACCTTTTTTTTTTTTGGAACCTATTTTCATTATCAAAAGTGAACTATGTATCTACATACAAGAAATTTTTTCTACAATTTTCATTTTCTGAATGATGACATATTCTTTTGTTTGTTTGGTTGATTGTTTGATATGGGAGCTCTTGAGTTCCAAAACAGCAGGATATAATGGAATTAGCCATGCTACAATCTTAACATACCGTTGCACTAAAGCCAACTAGTGTGCTTCTGAGCTGCACCTCTTTTAGCTCAAATTCATGTAGTGACTTATCATATGAAAGCTTGTTTGCATTCCAGTTGCACCTCTTTGGTTCAGAAGATTGAAAGAATAATAATAATAATAATAGATGGTTCGACTACTTGTAAATATTATTTCTTAATAAATAAATGTCCAGAAATTTTGTTGATTCCTTTGTGTGGTCTAATCATTACTCATGTCCTTGTGTATTAGTAGTTTTTGTATTGTACTTGGTGGTTGTGAAGGAATTTTCTATTTTGGGTTACGCCAAGAAAATGTTATAGCTAATCTTGTGTTAAGTTTGATAACAACTCAAGTCCATCCATGGAGTGAAGGCATTGCTCTATAATTTCTTAGCACTATAATGAAGTTACTGAACCTTTCATCTACTATCTATTTGTAATAGTCAGAGAGTTATCATAGTTTGTATTTGGAATGATGTATTGAAATTAATATTGAAGTAGACTATTTAGATTATACCTAAATACTGTTTAATTCTATTTTGTTGAAAGGACCAGAAACTTTAGACCCTCTACATGTTCAATCCTCAATTTTTGGCACAACCATTTCATGCTTTGACTTTTGGCTAGTGCTTTACACATCGTGCACAAACACCTTATTTTGAATTAATGTCCAACACAAAAAGGAAATTGCCAAAGAAACTCTAGTAACATATATCAATACTTACAATCTGTAATTAAATTCTATCAATGCAATTGCAATAGATCAATTCCTCGAGGCTGATATAGAAAAGGAAAACCAGTGATGTTAGGTATAATCTAACATGTCTACTTCAATGGCCTTAAATTTGGTCTTGAGTGCTTCATACTCATTCCTCTTCCTTTGAATATCCAACTCCAACTCAACACACTTTGCAACAACTTTCTTCTCATTTCCAATTTACTGCATTCACAACCTACCAAATCTTTCTTGCAAACCTCATATTCACATTTTGGCACTTCTTTATGTTCCACTTCATGCACATCCATCTTCATATTCACCCTCAAAGTTACCTAAATCCAAAACACCCATTGAAAATCATTAACACTGCCAAAAAAAAAACTTGAAAAAAAAATTTAATAAAAACCAATACAGCTTGTAAAACAAAGAAAAGAAAAAAAGAAAGAAAGCCAAGAGCACTTTTTTCTGCATTTTGAATTTTATTTATTTATTATATATATTTACAAGTCGTCTTTCTTCTATCTATTATTATTATTATTATTATTATTCTTCAATCTTCTCAACACCCAAAGAATTCTCTTTAAAAAACAAACAATGAACTCATAAATGATACCTAATACATGAACCTATGCTGAGAAAACAGAAACCTACGTGCTACATTCAGCTAAACATGACAATATTATTCTCATCAGAGCATGGTGGAGAGCAAGTAATTGATTCAATATCCATTTCAACCGCATGAGTATCAATTACAACCCCAAAAGCAAGGCAATCCAGATTACATAATAAATACAATTTAAATTATAGAAGCCTCAGTATCCCAATGAGCATGTTTAAATCTCAATAATTTACTTCAACACTTATGGCATACATAAAAGAGTTCATAGCCTCAAGTTTAGACACACACACACACACAATACTTATGTCGTACATAAAAGAGTTCATAGCCTCAAGTTTTGACACACACACACATATATATATCTCAAAATAACTCACAATTCTTATTTTCCAGCAACCATCACAAACCAAGACCTGCTGTCCAGTTCTTCTAAGTGCAAACAGTTTAAGCGTATGATGAATTTTTCTATGTTTTCCCTTTATCCACCAAAATCCTAGTAACTTCCAAGTTCTTAGATTGCTTTTCATTAGTATGTTTTCTCTTTATCCACCAAAATCCCAGTAACTTCCATTTCCATCTTAAGTTCAATCAAGTTTTATAAGAACCAAGCATTCCAAACTTCACAATTCTTTCAATACTACAAGCATAAAACTTAAATCGGATTAATCCCAGCAGCTATTAAATTTAGAATTTGTGTGTTCAGAAAATATCTTGGTTCCTTACCCAACAACAAGCCAAAACACCAACACTGCCCCAAGCCAACATAAAATTTAGGTTACATAAAAAATCACAAGGTTTAACAACCCAACCAAGAAAACATGTATAAAAGTCCAATACAAACTCACTCTATGGCCGTGACATACACGGTCCTTTTTTTCTATATTTTAAATAAGTCCAAAATAGAGCATTAGTAAAAAGCAATGATAGGCATTAGCCATCCACAAGGATCACACTTGGAGTTATAATAGTTAATTATTGTGCAGTATAGAGGTAAATGAACTCCGTGTGGTCTCCCTGATAAAATTGTACTTTAGGACCACAAAGAAATTAAAAGTTACAGTGCTTAACTCCAGCACAGACGACATAAGATTTCCAATAAGGTAAATCTCTCCTTGTTCTTCTCAACTATGGTCAAATACTTTCGGACATCATGGGTTGATGGTCTCCAGAGAGAAACTAATTGGTTTGGGATTGATCCCTTCTATAAATCTGTTATAAGGCTACCTTAAAAGGAAAAAGGAAAAAAAAAAATTAGGTTGATTGAGAACATGATATAAAGAACTAGCGCCATTTATCCTTTAGAAAGATAGAGGTTAAGATGTTTAGAAGCCTATTGGCTAAGACTATCTCATACTAGCAACATATATTTTAGAAACATATAGGTTGAGAAGCTTCGGAAATGTACTGGCTAAGACTAATGATGAAAAATGTAAATTTTAGAATTTTACAATATGGATCATCAAATTCCTTTAGAAACATATAGTTCCTTTCTCTTTCCACATTTTCTCAAAGTGGAGAAAGGATAAAACAAATATGGGTCATCAAATTCCTTAACACATGTTCCATACATTATTTCTCATTTGCAAATTTTAACATATAAAGATTGTGGGTATTATTATTATTTATTTTTCCAAAAAAAGAGACAGCTTGAGTAATGAACCACTACCAACTTAATGCACAGTGCCACAGAAACTCAAACTAATTGAACGCCAAGAAAGAAGATAGAGCTAACACAATCATCTATAGCTATTCTAAAAAAAAATTATATATTGCCACAAATTTATTTAAACAGAGCTTTAAGAATGGAGAAAGATGCGGGAGGGCGAGAGAGACAGAGACAGAGAGAGCCCACCTAAACCAGCAAGCTTATAGCATAGCAATCAAAGCCACAACCTGAAAAGAAGGGAAGCCAGTGTTCAGCCCAGCACCAAGCAGCATGCTTGCTTTCATGGACAAATATCAAAAGTGGGTTTTCACTGTTTCTCTCTATTCTTTCATCCGGGTCCTTGTCTCCAACACCCTTCTGCACAATGACCTCCATGTTCAGACCAGAAGGGAGCTGATGAAAAATACCAAAATCAAAATCCAATACCAAAACAAATCCCTTTTTTTTTTCTCAACCCAAATCACAACCCAGCAACAACATACCCACAAAATATTCTCCCCCTCTTCGGCCATTAATCCAAACAACAGCCAACAAATTTTTCTCTATTTCTGGTCTCTAGAAAATCAAAACCCAATATCAACACATCAAAACTCCAAGTCTAACTAATTAGAATGTTGAATAGGGGACAAAATAATAGAACTCACGGTGGGGGAGGAGCTCAATGGCGAAGCCCGAGAACGGTAGCGGAGGACTGACGAGAGCGAAACCAGCGGTGGCGGTGCTGTCGTCGGCATCCAAAACCGCCACTCCACCCTCTCTTTCCATCGCTTTGCACTCCTCGCACAAAGGTGGGTCTTTGGCGCCTGGGTTCGTTGGATCTGGGTCTTCTTGGCCTCCATTTCAATACAAACACTTAAGAGAAAAGGAGAGGAGTCACGCCGGTGCTGGCGGGGAGAACCCATAAAAAAAAAAAAGAAGCAGAAAAAAAAATGAAGACGTCGACGGCAGAGATGGGGAGGAGAATGAATTTTAAAAAAAAAAAAAGAAGAAGCAGAAAAAAAAAATGAAAAAGAAGACGTGGCCTGTGCCACATAGGCAGAGATGGGGAGGAGAATGAAATGAGAATGCATAGAAGCATTTCTCTTTTGTTGAATATGTGTCCTTCATATTCCGTCATTGGTAAACGCCGGCAGTGAAGGGACTACGACAAAAAGCCGTAGGGAATTGAGGGAGTCAAGTCTTTGCTACTCTAGTTGTATTTCATTTTTCCTTTGGATTGTTTTTTTTTTTTCAAGTACATCAACTAATAAAAAAAAAAAAAAAAAGGTCACAAGTTTTTTTTTTTTGTAACAAGATTGCATTAAAACACAAGAGCACAGAAAATACAACCCTTCAAGGAGGGAAAATAGCAGGTGGTGCAAGACCACTACAGTAAGGTGGAGAAGAAGAAAATGGGGGAAAAATGGGAATGCAGCCCAAGCCTTGAAGGACTCTTGCCGCGGCCCAGAAAGCCATATGGTGGGCGCAGAAGTTCGCACTTCTGTTAATCTTCTTTGCCTCCCACATAGAAGAGGGAGGGAGAAGAGCTAAGGTGTCAACAATGAGCTCCTCCAAATGCCAGTCTAGGGAGTGAGCTGGAGAATTAAGAGCCGATATCACAGTAAGGGAGTCCCCTTCAAGAACAAATTGCTTCAGATTCATTGAAGAGGCTAGGGAGGCAGCTAGAAAGCTCCTTGAGCTTCACCATAGTTTGGAGAGGGGAGATATCTGAGAATCGCTTTGAGGATGGAGCCAGTGTGGTCTCTGCAAACAGCTGCTTGAGCTGAGAAGTGTTCTCTAATAGCTGTGTCAAAATTGATTTTGAAAGAGCCTTTTTGAGGAGGAATCCATACTTGAGCTTATGGAGTAGGGGCACAGAGCCAGGTAGCAGCATGAGCTTGAGCTGCTTTCTTGATGGAGGAGGCCAGCTGTAGAGAATCTGGGATAATGCCATCATGGATAGCTTTGTTCCTGTTAAACCATAACATATCACAAAGCACAGAAGAGTAAATTTGAAACAAATGGCATTCATCTTGAGGGATTCCAAAAACAGCATGAGGCGATAAAATGCCTTTAACCCAGCTAGAAATAGAGAGAGATGACCAGGCTAGAGAGTCAAGGGGCCAGAAAGAAGATCTCCAAGCAATCCTAGCAAAGCTACATCTAAAAAATAAATGAAGGAGAGAATCTTCTTCCATGCTGCACACGGGACACAGGGAGTCAGCTGGGGGAATAGGGAAAATAGCTTTCAGTCTTGCCTTAGTAGGGAGGATATCCCAGGCTATTTTCCAGAGAAGAAGCTTTAGTCTGGCATTAAGCTTGAGTTTCCATAAAAGCTTCCACAGATTAGGTGGAAGAGGAGAGCAGTAAGAGGAGACTCTTTGAGAACTTATGAATCTATTAGCTGAGCTTGAGGAAAACTTGCCTAAAAGGGAAGGAGTCCAGATGAAATCTGATCTTGGAGAAGAGCTTATGGCTATTTTCTGAATTTCCCTAACACTATGCATATTAAACAGACTCGAGATAAGGGGGATTTTCCAAGTAGCATTTGGATTGATTAAATCAGATAAAACTAGATTGGTGGAGTTGGGGGGCCTGGGATAAAAAGGTGTAACAGAAAAAGATGGTAAAGTTGGAACCCATGAGGAGTTCCAAATTGGAATGGAGGAGTGGAGATGAACTCTATGGCAGGCTCCTTGGGAAATGACAGGCAAAGAGGAGAGGATACCTTTCCAAAGCCATGAGGGAGCAGAATGGGGAAGGGGGGAGAGAAAAGAACCAGAAAGAAGATACTTACCTTGGAGTTGGGACACCCACATTGAGTCTGAATGAGAGAGCAGCTTCCAACCTAGCTTTGAGATGAGTGCTAGGTTGACATCTTCCATTAATCTGAACCCTAGACCTCCACTTGCTTTAGGAGAGCACAAAGAATGCCAGGATTTGAGAAAAAGGTTTCTGGTTTTTTTTGGATGAAAGCCCCACCAGAAGTTTTTGAACATCTGGTCCAGTTTTCTGCAGAAACTTTCAGGAAGGAGAAAAGTGCTCATTGCAAATGAGGGCATAGCTGCTGCCACAGCTTTGATAAGAACAGATCTGCCTGCTTGAGAGAGAGTTCTAGCTCTCCAGCCTTCCAACTTTGATTGAATGGAATCAATAATGCTTTGGAAAGCATCTCCTTTGGAACGGCCCATGAAGATTGGAAGCTCTAGGTAAATAGAGCCAGTGGGGTTTGGGTTGAAAGAGAGGATGGTTAGGATTGAGTTGGTGGTTGCTGGATTGGTATTTTTACTGAATCTAATGGAAGACTTTCTGGTGTTTATGGATTGCCCTGACCAGGAACAATATTTATCAAGACACCCTTTGATGCTGGCTGCTTCCAAGAGTGAAGCCTTTCCAAACAAAGGAGATCATCTGCAAACAGTAGATGATTGATTGCAGGGGAGGCTCTAGCAATCTTCAAACCCTTGATGTTGCCAATCCTTTCCTCTTTAAGCAGTAATCTGGAAAGCAATTCAGAACCCAATATGAAGAGGAAAGGTGAAAGGGGGTCACCTTGTCTCAAACCTCTCTTAGGAGAGAATAATCCAAAGGGGCTGCCATTCAAGAGAATAGAGAAGGATGTGGAAGAGATGCAAGACTCAATCCATTTCAGCCAGGTATCATGAAAACCAAGGTGCTGCATAATGGCCAAAATCAGTTTCCATTCCATCTTATCAAAGGCTTTCTCCATGTCCATCTTAAGAAACATAAAACCACCTTTCCCTCTCTTGAGCTTGAAGGAGTGGAGGAGTTCATGAGCTATGATGGAGTTGTCTTGAATGCTTCTATTTGGCACAAAAGCAGACTGGAAGGGGGATATGATCTTAGGGAGGAGAAGCTTGAGTCTATTTGCTAGAATCTTGGAAGTGATCTTGTAAGAGATATTGCAAAGACTAATAGGCCTGAATTGGTTCACTGAATGAGCACCAGTTTGTTTTGGAATCAAAGTGATGAATGTATGGTTTTGTTCTTTGGCCATTTTCTTGTTAAGGAAAAAATCCCAAACGCATTCCAGAACTTCACACTTGACTACACTCCAGTATTTTTTGTAGAAGAGGGCTGAAAAGCCATCTGGACCAGGAGCTTTGGATGAGTCAATACTTGAGAGGACTTTAAACACCTCTTCTTCAGTGAGAATGGAGATTAGAGCCATGTTTTCCTCTTCTGTGATGATAGGAGGAAAAAGATCTGCAAGCTCATCATCTATTGGTGGAAAGGAAGAGGAGAACAGACTTGAGAAGTGGTCAACAAAATTCCCTCCTATAGCTATCCTGTCTGAGAGCCAACCACCAGCACTAGTTTTCAAGAAATTCACTGCATTTGATCTTCTTCTTATGATGGTGGATGTATGGAAAAATTTTGTATTAAGGTCAGAGCAAGTGAGCCAGGTTTCTCTGGATTTTGATTTCCAAAGAGTCTCTTCTTGTAGAAGGAGTGCATCAAGGGCTAGCTTAAGGTTTGTTTCTGTGGTGATAGAGCTGGGGCATGAGGGAGCCTGCTGAACTTGATCAATCCTTGCCTTTGTGGACTTAATTTTCCTCTGAATTTTCCCAAAATGAGTGGAGTTCCATCTAATTAGAGACACTTTAGTGTGAAATTGTTTTCTGATCAGGCATTGAGCAGGAAGGGCATTAACAGGTTGATTCCAAGTTGCTTGAATGACAGCTTCACATGAGGGATCATGGGTCCAAAAAGCTTCAAATCTAAAGGGTCTAGGTAAAATGGCAGAATGGTTTGTGTTGAGTAAGATGGGATGGTGGTTTGAATTTGTGGCAGGGAGATGTAAAATGGAGTATTCTGTATGTAAATGTATCCAACTTAGAGTAGCAAGGCCACGGTCTAATCTTTCTTTGATTGTAGCAAGGCCTTGTCTATGGTTGCACCAGGTGTATGGGTTTCCAGCAAACCCTAGATCCACTAGACCAAAGTGATCTATAAACTTTTTGAAAGGGCAAGAAGAGGAGCTGGCCACCAATCTGCCTCCTTGCTTCTCGGACTGGTCAAGCACAAAGTTGAGGTCACCTATGCACAACCAAGGACTAACAAAATTATCACTGGCAGCAGTGAAGGAGTCCCAAAAAGTGGGCTTTTCTCTAATGTCTGGAAGGCCATATATACAAAAGAGGATCCAAGGGGAGTGAGTGGGATCAGAAAAGCACCATGCTGAAAAGTTATTCTTGTTTGTGATGAAACATTCAAGATCAACACCAGGTCTCCATGTGAGGGCAAGGCCACCTCTGGAGCCAACAGGAGCTACTTGGCAAATGAGAAAGAAACCAAGGGAATTGAGAATAGAAGAGACTTGAGGAGGGAGGATTTTGTTTCAGAAAGAAAGAGGATCTCAGGGCTATTTTCTCGAATGAGCAGCCTCAAAGATCGAACTACAGTAGGTCTGGAGAGGCCTCTGCAGTTCCAGGACAGTATTTTCATGGAGGGTTTGGGGACAATTCAATGTCCCCTGTCTTTTGGTGTGAAAGAGCCTGAGTTGCTGTTTTCTTTCCTTTTCTAGCAGCTTTGAAATAATGTGGGGGAGTATGAGATAGACCAGCTTTGGTTTGAGGAGCTGTAGAGTCTGTTTGGTCTGAAGTGTCCATATCCTCAGTAAGCCTGAGGTCAAAAGAAGGAGCTGCAGGTCCTTTTTTGTGGGGGTTGGAGGATCCTGAAAATCTATGTCTTTTCTTTTTGAGGTGGGTTTGAGTGTTTTTTGAGGGGTAGCTTGGGATAACCTGGTCAGTGAAGGGAGTGATAGGCTTGGTTTGAGTGTTTAAGGCTAGGAGAGGGCTTATTGATGTGAAAAGGTTTTTGGCGGGTGAGAGGAGAGTGTTTGAATTGTTTGTTATTTGGTGAAGGGAGGTCTTGATGGGCTGGTGAGAGGCTTTTTTCCTTGGGCTTTTTTGTTTGAGGCCAGACTTGGCCCATGATTAAACTGTTTTAGTTCAATTGAGATTGAACCAAGAAATAAACTAAAGGGGTGTGCTGTCATGGAACAAGTTTCCAAGGAGGAGGTGAGTGGGGTTTGGTGATTAGCAGCTTTTTGATATTCTGAGGAGGTTGCTTGCTGAGCAGGCGATTCATTTAATGAGAAGTGGTGGTGATTTGAGGTTTGAGTTGGTTCGAGGGAAATGGGAGATAAGTATGGTGGCTGCTAAGTTGGTGAAAAGTGAGTTGACTGCAGAGACAGGTTTTTGGCAGGTTTTATGGTAGTGGGGGATTGGAGGTCATGATTAAGAAAGTCTTTGGTTTTTGACCCCTCTCTGATGATCAAGGTTGTGTTTTGGGGTGTTTGTGGCTGTGACTGGGAGGAGGAGGGCTGAGACATTTGAGGGGGTGGCAAGTTTGAGAAAATAGTAACTTTAAGGGAGATGTCATATTTATTTAGGACAATTTCAGTAGAGAGAGCAAGACAACTCTGGTTTTTGTGACCTATTCTTCCACAAGAAGTGCAATAGATATCTAACCTTTCATATTTGAAGGTAATCTTGAATTGTTCCCCATCATCTCTGCAGAAAAGGAAACCAGGTTTCAATGGTTTATGAACATTAAGCTTGACTAAAATTCTGAGATAGCTTCTGAAGGGCTTGTGTTCTCCACTGTAGTCATCCACTTGAATGAGAGACCCCATTCCTTTGCCTATAGTAGCAGCATTCTTCAGAGTTAAGTTGGCTAAAGGAAATCCATGGATTTGAATCCAGAAAGGAGACAAATTGAGAGGAACATCCCCCATGGGGACCTGAGGGGACCAGAGATTGAGAACTAGAAGGAAGCCATTGATATTCCAAGTGGTTTGTTTGAGTATTCTGTTGAGATGCTCTTGCTTTGAGAATTTGAACAGGAACTTGTTAGGACCAATAGGAGCAAAAGAGAAAGGCACAGCAAAATCCCAAGCTTTATTAAGAGCAGCCTGAACAGATTGGTTGTTGTTGGTTTTTTGTGAGATAAGAAGGCCAATTAATGGTAAGCATGCTTGAGATGGTGAGTTGGTATGGGTGGTTTCTATTTGGGTAGAAGGGTCCTCCCAAGAGAGGACTTCAGTATGGGATATGAGAGATTCCAAATCCATGATAAAGAAGAGAAGAGTGTTTTGTAATATAAGAAAACTGAGACAGGAAAAAAGATGTGAAGAAAGAAGGCTTAGAGAAGATGACTGGAGGTATCAAGGTGAATATGAAAACAGGGAGCCGGTAGGGAGTAGCAGGAGGGCAGGGAGTAGTAGCAGGCAGGGAGTGGCAGGGTGTCAAGAGACACAGGAGGAGGAAGAAGGTTCAGAGAAACTTCAAACCAGGGGAGCTTTCTTAGAGAGAGCGAGGATTTCAGGGGCATCAAAAGTATCCAAATTCAAAAGGTCACAAGTTGACCCAACGTGACTCAAATTTTTTTTAATAACTTTATTTTTAAAAATAATTAATTAATTAATTAAGGGTAAATTTGGATTTTTTTTAAAAAAAAAAGGGTATAAATGTTGTTTTATCTCTTTTAACCATTAAACAACCAACAAAGAGAAGTACATTGCATCAAATTAAAAGTTCACGAGATTAAATTGTGAATTTTTTAAATTAGTGGTCTTTTCAAAATGCATGATAGTTTAGGAGTTTTAAGTGAAGTTTTCCTAAAAAAATAATAACTAGCATGTAGCATATCAATATGCATAAAGAGTAGGTAAAAACTATGGTTCTACTTCGATCTACAACAGTTCTTTATATATATATATATATATATATTTTATATATTTTTTTTTCTATTAGAGATTTTTCTAATGAGATTAAATGATTTATATATATAGATATAGAAAATCTCTAATTGAAAAAAAAAATTAAAATAAATAAATAAATAAAATTCTTTTGCATTCAAAATAGCTATCGGACTTCCATTATTGAAATTGTTGTACTATTTATTGAGCAATTTTCAACATTGGCAACCATTGTGTTTCGGTCTATGCAAAAACCTGGAGGCTTTGGTATAGGTAGAGGTGCATATTCATTGCTAATAAATGAGACTACATCAACCATGGTAGGTCGATCAATAGAGCTTTGTTGTACACAAAGAAGCTTGATGTTAATGAATCTTGATAGAATAGAAGGAGAGGAAGGATTTCCTATTGTTGGATCTGTCAACTCCAAACTTTGACCATTTCTCGACAATTCCCAAACCTGTTTTCGTTAGTAAATATTAGTTTAAATAAGAAGCATTTCAATTTGTAAGACTAAGGCAAAACATAAAGAAATTGAAAGTGTATAAAAGCTACTCACATAACTAAGAAGATTGAGTGAATCACTGTTAGAGAAGTTAGTATTCTTCTTGCTGCTCACAATCTCTAGCAGCAATACTCCAAAGCTAAACACATCAAACTTTATTGAGTATAGACCCTTGATAGCATATTTAGGGAGACATGTACCCACTGGATTCCAAAATTAGTAACTCACTCTTTTAATAGCTTGCCAAAAGAATTTAATTGGCAATTGCAAATATCATATGTAAAAGCGGTTGCATACTTACTAAGTTCCAACTACTCGTTTTGTGTTTGCTTGTGTTTCATTGCCTCTAACTATTCTAGCCATGCCAAAATCGGATATTTTTGGTTTCATTTCACTATCCAAGAGAATATTATTTAGTTTTAGATCTCTATGTATGATTCGTAACCTTGAATATTAATGAAGATAAAGAAGCCATTGAGCGATCCCTTCTATAATATGTATGCGTGTCTCCCAGCCTAACATCTTTTTCTTGGTTGGATCTATTTAAATAGTACAACCAAGGAGATTGTAACTTAAGAACCTAGAAACATTTGAGAAGCAAAAATATACACATATGGATACGTACATCAGCATGCACTCACCAAATAGGTAGAAATCCAAATTATTATTGGGCATGTACTCATATATTAATATCTTTTCATCTCGCTCGATACAACAACCTAAGAGTCTGACAAGATTTCTATGTTAGAGTTTTGCAATTAATATTGTCTCATTTCTGAACTCCTCAATTCCCTGTCAAGATCTTTTGAAAAGCATTTTCACTACAACTTTTGGTCCTATATGAAATTTTCCCTAATAAGGAGAACCATAAACTCTTTAAACTTTTCACTGAATAGGGGTAACTTAGTATCCTTCTTCTCTCGTTTATTCGTATTATTTTCGGTGTTATTGATTGTATGGAGATCAGTATCAAAATCGAATAATAGTATATTATTTCTTGAAGGGCTCTCTCATGTTTGATGTAGAATGATAAAAATTGGTCACCATACATGGAAATATAGTGTTTGGTCATAAATTAGTTTGATGTAGAATGATAAAAATTGCTCAGTGTCTTTGACTGTTAATATAATCTAACACAAAGTTTTGCTTGTGAACATTTGTTCATGAGAATAAATATCTAATGGAATCTGGTTGAATGTCTGTAACATTTAGTATTATACTCCACTTGATGTATTTAATTGAATCTTTTGTGATTGTAGATTCGAGGCTTAGCATGGCCTGCAATTCTCATTGGATGGGTTGCTCAAAGTGCAAGGTGCTGTTAATGAACCATATCTCTTTACTCAGGTCAACTGGAGAAATACCTAAAAGGAAAGAAAAGGGAAAGTTTTATTTTGTATCATAGATAGCACATCAATAATGATTAAAAATTGAGATGATACCTCTGTCTCCAAAATTTGACGATAATCTACATCAACACAATTAAAAAATCGGTTCCCATTGAAATAGGATCCGCACAAGGAAAAGCACTTGCCATTCGTTGGTTATTAGGGGCATCCCGAAAAGTCTATACAGTTAATTAAAAATTAAAACTAAAATTATTAAAAACATTAAAAAATTAAATTGAAAAAAAAATAGAAAGGGGTGGCTACCTTCGAGCAAAATGGGGTGGCCAGCCACCGCCATTTGTCCAAAATCTTGTTCACATAATTTGAAGATATTGTTCAAAATCTTCAAGAACATGTCGTTTTAGTTACAATATTGTTATGTTCACAAGTATTGTTTTTATGTGTAGACGAATTAGTGATAATTTGGATCTAAAACTGTGATACCCGCCCAATGGGCAAATCAATTAATTAGTAATTGATCCCACGCACGCCATCCCAGCCATGTCCCTCTAGGACTCGACTTCCAAGAAATCACTTTCCTCGTCGTAACAAGAAAACTACAGCGGAAGACTTTACCAAGACTATGGGATTAAGAGATAATAATAAAACATCACACAACAATACTAGAGATAAAGTACTACGTCATCATAATATTATAAATAGTTACCAAATGTATTGGTTATTAAACCATCAGTAGGAAAATAGGTACATCCCAAAATAAATAATTGTCAACATAGTTTACAAAAAATCAACAAATCAAAGCCTAGACTTAAGCTTAAGCAGGGCTAATGAGATTAGAATCTCTATCATGTCTGCACGAGCAGATCCTCCATCTTCCCACATAGTCCTAAGCCAAACGGGATCCATATCCTCAAAGATCACCCGTATTAGGTCTTGAGCAATCACCTAAATAGTCTCCGACAGCATCTTCGTTTAGTGCAGCGAAACTGCACAATGATTCGTAATGATGAGAGAAAGACATAAATAAAAATGATAAATCTAAGATTTAGTGATTTTTAACGCAGATAATATCCATGTCAGTTTAGTAATGAACTCAGATGTTTAACAAATAAAAGCAGTTCCATCATGACAGCTTATTTTATACATGATAGATATATAATAATGATATATGCATATGATGTAAACAACAGTCATAATTCAATAGTATAGTCTACACAAGATATTACACCTTCTCAGAAAGTTGATGTTATCCCAAGAGACTTATAATACAATGCCAACACCCCAACCATTGCATAACATACTGTACGTAACATTAGTAAGACGATCAAGTCCGACCTCGAGTGGCCCACACCAACTAATAGCGTCCGTCCTATAGTGACTGAACCATTAGGAATGGTTGCACCAAAGTCATGAAACCAATGGATCCAAAGCCCCGTATAACACACACATTTAACCATAAAGCTAACATGTATAGTAAGCCCATGGCCAATACTATCACACGTATCGGTGTACCATGTCATATGTTGCAAATTATCTTGTCTGTATTTTACATGCATGTCATCTTACAAGTCTCACTTGGTTAACATGTTTAGCACAACGTTTTTCTCAAAATGACAGAATTCATGTGTAATAAATTTAAACTGTGAGAGTTGTAAAATATGCATGTTTTCTCGATACACAAAATAGATGTGCAGTGTATGGAAAATAGTAATGAGCATTATGTGAGTTAAAACTCACCTGGATTGATAAGCGTCTTCAAAAACTCCGAAAGATCTGGTTCTAGAAATCTGTGGAAAACCTTCTATTAATCCTAATTCCACTAAACCCACTCTAAAGTAAAGAAAACAAGAGTTATGGGACGGCTGGTGAAAATAGGGTTTCTTTGTCACACACTGACCGTACGTTCGGGCTCGGAGCCACACGTCCACCGCATCACGAAGGGCAGTACGTTCGGCAAGATACTGTACATCTGCTATATGGGTTCTCAAGAATACCTCATTTTCTCTCCACTATCCGCCTATTCTCCACTCATAGGACTACTAGGAACACCCTAAAGCCTTCTAATCAAGTTTACAACCTCTATGCAACGTAACAACGCTAAACTAACAAAAATGCTAACTCAAATGAGTTTCAAAGCATAACTAAGCTAGCAACTACAACTAAACATAAAACAAGTAGCATAATGACGCATTTAAAAGATAAGGATCGAACGTTACCTCCTTGAAACAAAACCGTAAGAGTTTCACCTCATGAATGTTTCGAAACACGCAAACGCCACTCACACACGCTCACAAAGTACTCACAACACTTTGAAAACACTCTAAGAATACTTTAGCAGCCTGAGGGCATTTGGAACTTATGAAGAATAAAGATGGGTAGAGTTGTATTTATAGGCCCAGAAAAGCAGCGAATGTCTGGCCAAGGGGTGTACATCTGGTGGTTCTTGCCCAGTGGTTCCATGGCTGCCCCATACGTCCAAGTATTAATCAAAGGGTATTCAAAAAGTAGCGTACATCCAGTGGTTCCACGTACATCCGCCTATACGGTTTGCAAAGCGTACGTCCAGTGGTCCCCATACGTCCACACTACAAATAGTAGCGTACATCCGCTAGGCCTAGCGTACGTCCGCCCAAAAGCCCAAATTGTCCTTAATGACCCAAAGCCCAAATTAACTCTCCCAACTAAGCTACTTACTCCTAGTTAATAATTTGGGTCACTACATTCTCCCTTACTTATAAGAATTTCGTCCTCAAAATTTCGAGACAAATACCAAAAGAACAACACTTAATGAGGAGTAGAATGTTACCTTTCATCCGTAGAGTCTTCTTCATCATGCTCGGTAGGTTCCTGAATTATCTCGTCCCATCCATTAATCGGTACATCATCCTCTTCAAACAGGTGTGTAAAATTGCCACTCAAGTCATCGAGTGCATCATACTCGATGTTGCCCACACTATACCAATCCTCGTCAATCTCTACTACCAAGTCTATCCACTTGCAGAAAGAGTAGTTCCACACGCAGTCTGGGTCGATTGGTATAGGTGTCATAATCCTAAAGAGAAAGCAACCCTTTCTTAGTCAACTATTCCCTTGCCCAAATGAAAATATAGGTATACTATCCAAGTATAATCTTAAAAGAAAGAGTCATGCACAATCATTCAAACAAATGCAGGTAGTGACTCTGCATGTCGTGTTCTGCTTCCCACGATGCTTCATCAACTCCATGATTGCACCACAGTACCTTGACGATAGAAATAGTCTTGGTACGCAACATCTGTTCCTTCTTGTCCATGATCTTCACCGGTTCTTCCATGTAGGTTAATCCCTCCTGAATTTCCAATAGCTCATACTCAACAATCACATCGGGGTTAATGATGTACTTCCTTAGCATCGACGCGTGGAAAACATCATGTGTTCTGATCAAATCTGGGGGTAAGGCAATCCTATAAGCCAACCTCCCACTCTTTCAGTAATCTTGAACGGTCCAAAAAATCTGGGGCTAAGTTTCCTTTCTTCCCAAATCGCATTACTCCTCTCATGGGTGATACTTTCAAAAACACACGATCCCCCACTTCGAACTCCAAAGGCCTCATTTGATTATCAACATAACCTTTTTGCTGACTCTGAGCTGCACTCATCCTTTCCTTGATGACATGCACCTTGTCATGAGTGCTCTGAATCAATTCCAGCCCAATGTCTATCTGTCGCCAATGTTGTCCCAATACAAGGGCGACTGACACTTTCATCCATAAAGTGCTTCATACGGTGACATTCCAATAGTCGCCTGATAACTATAGTTGTAGGAAAACTCGTTCAAAGGCAAATACTGAACCCAGCTACCTTCAAATTCTAACACACATGCCCGCAATATATCCTTTAGGATCTTGTTCGTCCGCTCAAACTGACCATCTGTCTGAAGATGAAAAACGATACTAAACATTAGCTCCGTCCCCATTTCCTTATGAAGACTTTGCCAAAACCTCAAACTAAAATGAAAGTCTCTATCCAAAATGATTGCCGATGGTATTCCATGTAAACAGACTATATTCCTGACATATAGTCTGGACAACTTATCCATCGGATCCTTAACCTTTATGGGAATAAAGTGAGAACTCTTCGTTAGATGATCGACAACAACCCAAATGGAATCCTCATCAATGGGTGTTTTTGGTAACCTTAAAATAAAATCCATAGCCATCTCGTCCCACTTCCACTTCGGTATAAGCAATGGCTTAAGCATCCCTGTTGGTCTCTGATGCTCTACCTTCACTTGTTGGTAGGTCAAACATTGCTCCACAAACTTCGCAATGTCCTTCTTCATATTGTTACACCAATATGACCACTTCACATCACAGTACATCTTGGTGCCTCCAGGATGTATAGTGTATGGAGAATGATGAGCCTCACTCATTATCTCCTTCCTCAGTCCTCCGATTCCTAGCACACACTTGTTTGAAATGGATGAGCAACCTGTCCTCCTTAAGATAAAACTCCTTTGTCTTACCTTTCACAAGCAATTGCTTGATCTTGGCACATTAAGGGTCCTCAAGCTAAGCAGCCTCGATTTTGGCAAGCAATTCTAACTAAACCATCAAGTTAGCCAAGTGTATAGGCGTACCTTCACCTACTACTTCCAATCCCATCCCGCGAGTTCCCTAATCAACTGGGGTTAAGAAATCCCAAGAACGGCAAGCTCCACCATTGATTTCCTGCTCAACGCATCTACTACTACGTTAGCCTTGTCATGATGATAATTGATCTCACAATCATAGTCCTTGATTAGCTCTAGCCATCTCCTCTACCTCATGTTCAACTCCTTCGGTAAAGAAATACTTCAAGCTCTTATGGTCCATGTAGATCTCGCACCTCTCACCATACAAGTAGTGCCTCCAAATCTTAAGAGCAAACACAACCGCTACCAACTCCAGTCGTGTGTAGGATAGTTCTTCTCGTATAGCTTTAGCTGGCGTGAAGCATAGGAAATAATATTGCCGTTTTGTATCAACACACAACCTAAACCCTTCTTAGAAGCATCGCTATACACTACGAAATTACCAGATTCCTTAGGTAATGCCAACACTAGAGCAATTACCAATCACCTCTTAAGCTATTGGAAACATTGCTCACACTCATCCATCCAAACAAAATGAGCATTCTTCTTAGTCAAAGTAGTGAGTGGTCTCTCCAGACAGCTATGAAAAACCTTCGATGAAGCATCGATAATAACCAGCGAGTCCTAAGAAACTTTGAATCTCAAACACGCTAGTTGGTCTTGTCCATTCTACCATGGCCTTCAACTTCTCTTGGTCAACTGCTACTCCTTCACCAAAAATCACGTGTCCAAGGAAAGACATGCTATCCAGCCAAAACTCGCACTTCTTGAGTTTAGCATAGAGCTTCTTCCTCCGAAGCCTCTCCAATGCCTTCTGCAGATTCTCCTCATGTTCCTCTGACATCCTTGAGTAGATCAAGATGTTGTCAACAAAGACAATGATGAACTGATCCAAGTAGTCATGAAAGACTTTGTTCATCGTGTCCATAAAGACTACTGACACATTAGTTAGCCCAAAAGACATAACTAAGAACTTGTAGTGTCCATAACGAGTCGTAAAGACTATTTTAGGAATGTCCTCTTCTTCACCCTCACTTGGTGATAGCCTAAACACAAATCAACCTTAGAAAACACTCGTGCTCGTTGCAACTAATCCATCTGGTCATCAATCCTTGGCAAAGGATATCGATTATTGATCATCACCTTATTCAATTCCCGATAGTCAATGCACATCCTCATTGACCTGTCCTTCTTCTTAACAAACAACACTGGTGCTCCCCACAATGATATACTAGGATGAATAAAACTCTTGTCCAAAAGCTATTGGAGCTGTTTCTTTAGCTCCTTCAACTTCGACAATGCCATCCTATATGGTGCCTTAGAGATAGGATCAGTGCCTGGCACACACTCAATCCTAAACTCCACCTCCCTTTGTGGTGGTAATCTAGAGTAGTCTGTCGAAAAGACTGATGTGGTCTTTTTAAAGCCAAAAATATCAATAATAAAAATTACCATTCACCATGTAGTGCCCTTTAGGATTGACTACTAGCTGACTTGGAAGCTTCCCTTCTTCCCCTATTGAGGGAGTTAGCTATTTGCCCGACTTGAGCCTCCAATTTGGCAATGGATTGAAAGTGGAATTTACTTTTTGAGCCATATCGCCTACCTTGTCGGTCATCTCGCCAAACTTGCCAGTTATCTCACCCATCATATTCAACATTCGATCTTCAAAATTAGAATCTGCCCGGCGATGGGGCAACCTAATATTGCTACTATGGAGGCCGGTGTGTTGAAGCGGTTGATAAGGCTGCATGCTGGATTGAGCTTGATTGTGCTGCCCTACGGCTGAGTTTCCCAAAGTTGGATTCTTCCATGAGAAATTGGGATGATTTCTCCATCCTGGGTTGTAAGTGTTGGAGTATGGATCATTACTCTATCTAGAGAAAGCTGCATTAACTTGCTCATGAGAAACATCAATATAATTTCCCACAGTAGGCATAGGACTAGAATAGAATGAGCATGATTCCAATTGTGTTTTCATATGAGCAGTATTAGGAGCAAAATCAGCAATCATTATTTGATCCATCTTCTTGGCAATAGCATCAACTTTGGTGGCCATGTCTGAAGAGTGCCCTACTTCAGGAAGACTCACAATCTTTGGTGCTTTAGGTGCGGGTGCTCTCTGTCTGTTGGAAGCCTGCTAACGAGAATTGTTACTCATATTTTTAAACATAGCCCATGCTTTATCTTCACTTTTTAACATAAATGTACCCCCACAAGATGCATCTATAATACTCATACTAGACTCAGTCAAACCATCATAGAAACTCTACACTAGCTGCCATTTGGGAACATTATGGTGTAGACATGACCTAAGCAAGTCCTTAAGCCTCTCCCACGTCTCATGGAATGGTTCATCCTTATACTAGGAAATACTAGTGATATTGGCCAAATCTTGTGAAATATAATTTTGTAGATCTTCGAGTTAGCTTTCCAAAGACACCAAGATCACCTTAATCGGAGTTCTAAAACTCTAGATATAACCGTTTTGGTGGGAGTCGTCAAGTGCGAATCATCGCTCGACTCAATTTTGTTGCCAAAGCTCCCGGACTATTTTAAGCCCTAGATTTAATGGCATTAACCCAAATGCAACTTAGCAACCTGCGAAACACTAAAATACCAAAACTAACCAAAACATTAGAAATTAACAAAGCTAAGAGCTTAACAAACATAAGTTAAGGAGGTCAAATATACAATATTTGACACCGATCAATGCTTTTTAGACTAGCTTAGTTATTGGTTTGAGTTTCTAGTTAGGTTATGCTTTAATCTTAACGGGTTCATGTTTCATCTTTATCAAACATATTTCCATATGCATTGAGGCCTAATTTTGAGATAGAAGGTCTTAGAAATCCATTAGATTGACCTAGAACCAATTTGGGAAGATATGAGGCACATAGACAAAATGAGGTTACACCTGAAACCTTCTAAGTGAACGTATGGCCTCAATCTCGGATGTACAGTCAGAAGCATTCCAGGGAACGCTATTTTGGCTAGTCGTCAAATAGCTCCTATTTTCATGTTTTAAGGTTGTTTCAGTTTTATTTAGGACTAATAGAAGGTTTTTCACATATTTGGAGAACCTGGACCATTTGGAGGAATATTCGGAAACTTTGTTCGACCCAGGTGAGTTTTAACTCACATAATACTTGCCATTATTTTTTCACATTTGCACAACTATTTTGTGCACCAAACATGCAGATTTACAACTCTCACAATATACACTTTGTTGCACATAAACTCTAACTTTTTGTGAAAAACATTGTATTTAGCATGTTAACAAAAGAGAGACTTGTAAAAGCATGCATGTAAAACACAAACAAAATTAATTGCATTCTATAACATGGTACACCAGTACATGTGGGATAACAACCATGAGCTTACTATACATGTTAATTTTATGGTCAAATGTGTGTGTATTATATGGGCCTTAAATCCAATGCTTGTTTCTTGACCAGCGTAGCCTTAACAGGTGGTCTCTATAGGACGTACATCATTAGTGGTGTAAGCCACCCGAGGTCGGACTCGATCGTGTCGCTAGTGTTATGGATGCTAGCGTACAATATTCGAGGCACCTGTGTTATATTACAAGTCCCTAGGAGCCAACCCTATTAAATATGGATAATATCTCAGGTAGATCATACTACTAAACTATTATTGTTACTCTTGATCATAAGCATGTATCATATATTTATATCACACCTGTGAAAAATTGTCATAGATAAACAGTTGTAAACCTTATCAAATGGAGTTCGTCACTAAATTGGCATGGGCATTATATGCGTTAGCATTCACTAAGTCTTTAAACTTATCTTTTTATTTTATATTTCCTCCTCCATTACGAATAATTGTGCAGTTTAGCTAAACTAGAAGATGATGTCTTGGATTAGATGTGGGTGATTGCACAAAACCTGATACGAGTCATTTTTTAAGATATGGGCTCAATTTGGTTAAAGTCTATGTGTGATGATAGAGGATCCACCCGAACAAATATGATTGAGATTGTTATCTCTTTAGCATTGCTTAAGCTTAGGATTTGATCTATTTATCTTTTGTAAAACAAATACATTATAGGATGTAATATTCTATTTTGATGATGGTTAGATGGCCGATACATTTAATGACTATGTTTATATTATGAGATATAGTTTTTACTCTGGTGTATGAATGTGTGATTGCTTTGTTATTACTCTCTATTCCTATAGTTTTGAAGTCTTCCGTTGAGGTCTCTCACATATGAGAGGTTGTGATCCCTAAGTATTGTGCCGTGAGGGATAGGACTAAGAGAAAAATCACGGGGTCAATTACTAGTTAATTAATTTGCTCATCAAGTCGATACAATGATAGTTTAAGAGTTTTAAGTAAAGTTTCCTAAAAAAAAAAAAAAATTCTAGCATATAGCACATCAATATGCATAAAGAGTAGATAAAAACTATGGTTCTACTTCTACAACATTGATATTGATATATATATATATATATATATATCATTTATTCTCATTAGAAAGGGTATAAGGTTGCAATCCTAGTACAAGAAGTATACAGAAAAATCCCTAAAAAAAATTAAAAAATAAAAATAAAATCTTTAACATTCAAAATAGCTATCGGGCTTCCATTATTGAACTAGTTATACTATTTATTGAGCAATTTTCTACACCAGCAACCGTTGTGTTTTGGTATATGCAAAAACCTGGAGGTTTTGGTATGGTAGAGGTGCATATTCATTGCTAATAAATGAGACTACATCAACCATGGTAGGTCGATCAATAGAGCTTTCTTGTACACAAAGAAGCCCGATGTTAATGAATCTTGATAGAATAGAAGTAAAGGAAGGATTTCCTATTGTTGGATCCGTCAACTCCAAGCTTCGACCATTTCTCCACAACTCCCAAACCTATTTTCGTTAGTAAATATTAGTTTAAATAAGAAGCATTTCCATTTGTAAGACTAAGGTAAAACATAAAGAAATTGAAAGGGTATAAAAAGCTACTCACATAACTAAGAAGGTTGAGTGAATCACTATGAGAGAAGTCAGTATTCTTCTTGCCGCTCACAATCTCTAGTAGCAATACTCCAAAGCTAAACACATCAGACTTTATTGAGTATAGACCCTTGATAGCATATTCGGGAGACATGTACCCACTGGATTCCAAAATTTAGAAAATCACTCTTTTAATAGCTTGCTAAAAGAATTTAATTGGCAATTGCAAATATCATATGTAAAAGAGGTTGCATACTTACTAAGTTCCAACTACTCGTTTTGTGTTTGCTTGTGTTTCATTGCCTCCAACTATTCTAGCCATGCCAAAATCGGATATTTTTGGTTTCATTTCACTATCCAAGAGAATATTACTCGGTTTTAGATCTCTATGTATGATTCGTAACCTTGAATATTGATGAAGATAAAGAAGCCCTTGAGCGATCCCTTCAATAATATGTATGCGTGTCTCCCAGCCTAACGTCTTTTTCTTGGTTGGATCTATTTAAATAGTACAACCAAGGAGATTACAAATTAGGAACCTAGAAACATATGAGAGGCAAAAATATACACATATAGATACATACATCAACGTGCACTCACCAAAAAGGTAGAAGTCCAAACTTTTATTGGGCATGTACTCATATATTAATATCTTTTCATCTTGCTCGATACAACAACCTAAGAGTCTCACAAGATTTCTATGTTGGAGTTTTGCAATTAGTATTGTCTCATTTCTGAACTCCTCAATTCCTTGTCCAGATCTTTTCGAAAGCATTTTCACTGCAATTTCTTTTCCTTCCATGTAATTTTCCCTAAGAAAAAGAACCATAAACTCTTTAAACTTTCATAATGGTTTACCATTAATGTAGTTTTTATTAATAGTGTTCAAAGCACATTCATCAAGAAAATGTAACGTACCTTGTAGACAGGTCCAAAACCTCCTTCTCCAAGTTTATTCACATATGAGAAATTATTTGTTGCAGCTAATATACTCTCATAACTGAATAATGGTAATTCGGCATCCTTCTTCTCTCGTTTCTTTGTATTATTTTCGGTGTTCATTCCATCATCGCTTGCATGGAGTTCAGTATCAAAATCAAATAATAGTATATTATTACTTGAAGGGCTCTCTCCTGTTTGATGTAGAAAGATAAAAATTGGTCACTATACATGGTGAGTAATTTAGCAATGCCAGTGTCTAAACGTGAGTAAGCTTATTTAGTCATTTCCGCAAATAAGTACTAATAATTTAGTAATTCATTCCCATTTTAGTGAAATGACCAAATAACTGCAAAGCTAGCTCCTTCCCGAAGACATGGTGAAGCTTGTGGGGATCCATCACCAACTAATGACAGTAATTAGAACAAGGACTTTCCTAAGAACAAGGATTTGTGACAATTTTCTTGTCTTAATCTGATTAAGGTAGACTTCCTTGTAATTTTTCAAATGTGAGTTCCATATACAGTTAGAACATTTGCACTTACTGATGTATTTGAGCTTTCCCTTGCATGAAAAGCAAATTGAGAGACATAAAATAAGCCCTATTGCAGGTACCAGCACAGCCACCAACACTTTCCATTTTTGGCCTAATTATGATGACAAGAATCACTATTAGCTTAGCTCAGCCATAATAGAAAATTAAGTATTAGCTCAGAATGAAAAATAACGTATATAATTAAGTATTAGTTTAACCATACTTCTCATTTCACTCATTTTACCTTTGGTACTTGGATCTGGATACTCATCAGCAGCAAGTCTGAGGTAGATATCTTGTCCAATCTCGCCACCATATGGGAATTGCAGTAAGTTGAAAAGAGCTCCTTCCCATATCATACACCCACTCCTATTATAAGCATAAGCTGTGCAAGAACAATTTTCCATGCAAGCCAATTCACATCTGCTAGCATTCAAGGCCAAATATGTTTTCGAATAAACAGGCAATTGCATGTTTGATATTTTCATGAACCAATCTTGTTTGACAATAGCATGCGTATTATCCTCACATTGCAAAGGAGATTTCCTCACACAGCCACGTGACCAATCATTTAGTCTGGTGTCTTCCATTGAAGATGGTTCGAAACCTGTTAGACATTCACAGGGGCTCGAGAAATTTTCAGGGTATTGTAGCACGCCAAATGCACCACATAAAGCATAGACATCAGATAGGCTCCTCGGTACAGACCAAATTGTATTCCAAATGGAAAGGCCAGACAACCACACCAGTGCCTTGATCTGTCCTGTTTGGCCAATCCGATAATTAGCAAGGTTAGAAGGAGTATAAAGAGTGTAAGTAAAATACCTCTCACTTTCATTTTTACTAGACACAAAAGTGAAGTTGAAGATAACGCCCGCTTCATGAACTTTGCTGAAAGATGTTCCATTCCAAAGTCCAGAACTCCAATAGATTTGGGATCTATTCCACTCTATGAAAAATTGATTGCTTCCATTTGGGTCTAACCCCAACGAGAACACACCAGGTGATGGGTCTTCTTTATTTTTCCATGAAATAAGCTGCTGTGGTTTTCCAGTAACCTTATCTATCCCAAGCTTCGCACCTGGCAGCAATGTATCCGTTGGATGGTTGAAACTCTCCCAAAACATACAAGATGTGTTCGACTTATCTCTCAAAACAAAATTTCCATCATCACGAAGAACTGCTTCGGTTAAATTTGAGCGGGGAAATGTCAAATTTGTCGACCAAACTGGGATCTTGGAGGAACCTTCAAACAGGAGTAGATTGCCATCTTCTGAGAGGTCAAGTCTTGGGGAAAAAAGATCAGACAAAGGATTTTCTCTATTTGCTACCCAAACACTGTCCTTCCCATCAAACCTTCTATACCATATGCCCAGGTAGATTTTTGATGTAGTGCCTGGTTTGAAGAAACCTAGCTCAAAATTGCTACCTTGAGATAATATGGTCTTGCTCCCTGAAAGAGAGTGACCTGGTGAAAGAGTATCACCAGCTATGGAGAAGCATGCTCTGTAATAAGACATGATTATAAGCAGAGCAAATAAGAGCCATGGCTTCCTCGTCATGCTACTCATATATCCCTCTGTATAACTTGCTGTAACGCAGTCAATAATTACAGAAAAATGCCAGAAGAAAACTTGGTCCTTTTTTTTGTAAGCAATACAGAAAGTGGAAGGAGCAACAAACAAGAAGAAAGAAAAGAATACAGAGGAATTGTGAGCCACATACCATTTTGGAGCCAGATGAGCTCTCTGATTGGCTTGCCTTTGGACTTCTGATCACAAGGAACGCAGACAAAAAGGACTGGACTTTTTTTCACGCCTACCTCCACAACCCTTTTTTTTTTTTCACGCCTACCTCCACTCTTTTGTCTTTTCTCCATTTTTTTTTTTTTGGAAAAATACTATTTAACCCCCTCAACTACCAGCGATTTATTATTTAGTCCCCTCAAGTATCAAAAGTTATTAAATAACCCTCCCAACTATCAAACAGTTGTGTTTTAGCCCCCTCCGTTAGCCTTTGCCATGAAAGTGGATGAAAACATCAAAACTACGTCGTTTTGATAAGGCCAAGTTACAAAAATACTCTCCCAGAGAGGAAAAAAAAAAAAAAAAACATATTCAAATAAGGATCAAAACGGCGCCGTTTTGGCTTAAATTAGGTTTTCTGCCCTTATCAAAACGGCGCCGTTTTGGTAAGCATTAAGAACTAAAAAAAAAAAAAAATCCCTAACCCACGAAAAAGCCCACCAAATTAATCCAACCCCAATACATGATCAAAGGACCGTGCTCAAGAGATCCCTCGCTCCAAGTTGTAAGAGATCACTACCCTCATATTAACCTTGGATCTCAATAAAATTGTTTGAAAACCCTTTTCCCTTCTCATCACTGTGTTAACACAAGAGTTAATTTTGCTTCCGATTGAGAAGGATCTACGGAGAAAAAGAGGGTGGAAAACAAAGAGTAGATGTGGCGATGGCGGGGTACAATGAAGAAAACCAAGCTGGTTCTCGCTACTTTCACCAACTCCTAGGGCTGGAGCTGCACCTGCAAAGACATCCTTCTAATATTAACCCACAACACCAACCCTCCGATTCCAAGGACTCCTCTGACAGAGATCACCACAAGCTCGACACCGGTGCCCAAGCCACCAATAGCTCCGGTGCCCAAGCCAACACCTCCAACCGCAGCCCACCGTCCTCCGGGATCCAAGAACAAACCCAAGCCTCCCATAATCGTGACGCGGGACAGCCCCAACGCCCTCCGATCCCATGTGCTCGAGGTCTCCAACGGCGCTGACGTCGTGGAGAGCATGTCGAGCTACGCGAGGAGGAGAGGTTGAGGGGTCTGCATCCTCAGTGGAAGCGGGACGGTGGTGAACGTCACACTACGCCAACCTGCCGCTCCTGCTGGGACCGTGGTCTAGGGATTTTGTTTTTTTTTTTTAGTTCTTAACAATTACCAAAATGGCGCCGTTTTGGTAAGTGCAGAAAACCTAATTTAAGCCAAAACGGCGCTGTTTTGATCTTTATTTGAATATGTTTTTTTTCTCTTTGGGAGGGTATTTTCGTAACTTGGCCTTATCAAATGACATAGTTTTGATGTTTCCATCCACCTTCACAGCAAAGACTAACGGAAGGGGTTAAAACACAACTGTTTGATTGTTGAGAGGGTCATTTAACAACTTTTGATACTTGAGAGAGCAAAATAGTAAATCGCTGGTAGTTGAAGGGGCTAAATAGTATTTTTTCCCTCTTTTTTTCTTTTCTCTTTCTTCCTTTCTCTTCTCCCACGCTTGTCCCCATCTTTCTCATTTATTTATTTATCTTTCTTTCTTTCTTTTCTTTCTTTTTTTTTTTTCTAAGCTTTTATTTCTTTTCTTTCTTTTCCTTCTTTCCTTCCACACTTGGCCGACACAGCTCCACCACCCATTTGTTTTTTTTCTTTTCCCACGCAGCCGTCTAGGAAATTTCAATTACTCCCCTAATATACCCGCATTTTGCAAACTCTTTACAATTTTTAAAGTTTTCATTTTGATGGATTAAATTTTCATTTTTTTTTCTTCAAAAAAAAAAAATCATTTTGTTTTAAATACTCTCTACTATTAAAAATTAGAGTTAAATCAAACAATAAAATGAGTAAAAAACCTTTATACCCCTAAAATTTTAAAAATTTTAAATTTACTCTTATTTATAAATAAAAAATTATTATTATAATTAAAAGAAATTTTATTTACCCTCCTGAACTTACACGCCTTTTGTAAACACCTCCAATCTTCAAAGTCTCTCACTTTAATATATCAAACTTTAGTTTTGTTTCAGTTACCCCCTTCCGTTAAGATTTCCTGTAAAATCCAAACGGCAAGTTGTGAAATTCCTAAAATACCCTTATTTTTTATTAAAAAATAATTAAAAGAAAAAACTCTTGACCCATGGGTTCACCAGTGTTCTATCCACTCCTTACACTTCCACGAATCAGAGCAGCACTGCATTCTAACAATTTGAAAGACCCCGGTGGGTCACTTGGTGTAGTGACCCAAATAATTAATTAGGCTTAAGACAGCTTAATTGGGCTTTGGGTCACTAGAGATACTTGGAGGGGCATTTTTGAAATTTTGGATCTCAGAGCTACAGTAGACGAATGCTCATGTGGGGGACTACACACGAGCACTCGCCTGGCAATCGTACACGAACACTCGTGTGGGGACCAGGTCGAGCAATCGTTGACCTTTTGTTTACTGCTGGTTTTTATACTCACATGTCACCTTGTAATGCCCCCAAAATTAGCCTTGGCTAGTTTGGCAGAATTACTGGTAATTACCCTAGATAAGCCAACTTGTGACTCAATGGGGAATCGTCCATCTAGCATTATCAGAGTAAATGCATAAGAATGTGAAATAAATCTAAGTTAACTATATATCATCAAAACAAAGTCATTGAGCAACTATATAATAATGTCAACAAACCTGTATCTTTAAGCAATTTCTAAACCATTCGGGTAGCAGCAACCATGCCACCCCAAGAGTGTAAAGTCAAATCCTCTAAGAGAGTAATAACAGCGTAAGTCTAAAGACTTAGTAAGTAAACCTTACAACATATGTATGACATAAGCCTTGATTAAACGAAAGTAAACGTGCAATTTGAGTAAGAATAAAAAATAGGCATCACTTCTATTAATATACCACTTAGTGGGGTTTCGGGTTTTAAAAGATTATGGTGTAATTGTGACAACCTGCATGGGCAAATCAATTAACTAGTAATTGATCCTATGGCTCACCTCCTAGCCTATCCCTCGCGAAACAAGAAAGCAACAACAGAATACTTTGCTAAGACTATGAGAATAAGAGATAGTAAATGAAACATCACACAACATGCACCAAAGAAAAATATAATAACATCAACGCCATCACATAGATAATCACCAAATGTATTGGTCATTAGACCATCATCAAGTAGGAAGTACAGATCAAAATAAACATAACATCTTTGTTCTCAAAAGATCAATAGATTACAACCTAGACTAAAGCTAAAGAAGAGCTAATAAAATCAAAATCTCTGCACAGATGGTGCCTCCGTCCTCCTACATGGTCTTAAGCCAAATGGGGTTCATGTCTTCAAAGATCACCCATATCAAATCCTAAGCGATCACCCAAGTGTGCTCTGATGGCATCCTCGTCTAATGCAGTTAGACCATGCAAATAATCGTAATGATGAGGGAAAACATAAATAAAAGGGTAAGTTTAAGACTTAGTGATTTTTAACACAGATAATGCCCATGAATAGCTTGATGCAAAAAAATTGATCCAATCCTCCACCGACAACCTGAATGTAGAAGTTCTCTACCTACAAGTATACTCCTCCAAGCATACGAGGGCCTACATCTCGCTTCGGCCGACCAAAAATCTCCATTGGGATAATATTTATCTTTTAAGACAAATATTTATCTATTCATATCCTTGCATAGCTCCTTTGGGTGTAAAAAGATACTCATATTGTAGGTAGGTAGGTATGGCTTGGATGACTGCTTTCAACAAAATTTCTTTTCCCGCCTGTGAAAGAAATTTTGTTTTCCAATCCGACACCCTTTTCCCCACTCTTTTAGTGAGAATTTGGAATTCCCAGACCCGTGACCTCCCTACCAAAGCTAGTAGTCTTAGGAACTTGTCGTATCTCTAAGAAGCTGGAACTCCCACAATCTGGAGAATTATTGTCCAGGTATTCTCATCCATATTTCGGCTAAAAAAAATTGCAGTTTTATCATTATTCAGTCTTTGAACTAAAGCTTCTTCATACACTTCTAAAATCCTACACATTTGGCTCCATTCTTATTCAATGGCTTTGCAAAAAAGGAGGCTATAATCTACAAAGAATAAATGGTTTAGCCTTGTCCCTTTGAAAGAAGTGGGAACTCCTTTCAAAAGACTTGTAGCCTCGGCCTTTTGGAGTTGTTGGCTTAAGACTTTTGCACATAAAATAAACAGATAAGGAGAAAAAGGGTCTCCTTGTCGGATTCCTCTTGATGGATAAAACAGTCTTGTGGGACAGCAATTTACAAAATGGAATAAGACATTATGGTTACACATTGCATAACAAGATATATCCATTTCCTGTCAAACCCCATTCAATGCATCACCTCTTCAAGAAAATCCCATTCCACCCAATCGTAGGCTTTACTTGTAGCGCCTAGATTTTATTAATATGATTTATGATGTAATAATGAGATAATGGGACTATTTCAATATTCATTTTGGTGCAATATTAATTATTGAGAAAATTACCGATTAATTTGAGAAACTAACATAATGGTTCTCCTGATTTTAATAAATTATGTTATGAAATAATTTAGGAGTTGACTGTGATTTAATCAGACGGATTGGATAGTAAGAGAGTTAATAATAGTTGGTAAGTTAGAGTAATGTTATTATATAGTGGTGTCCATTGCAATAATTATGGGAGTGGGTGAGAGTAAGATATTGCAATCAAACTTGTTGGCTTTAATAGTTATTTATGACTTCTGAAATAGCCGGATTTATTGAAGGGAGGAACTTCCTTCACGTGCAACAAAGAAAAGAAAATGGAGAAAAGTCAAAGGAAGAGATGAGGAGATGAGAGAACAAATGAGAAAGCTCATATTTATGTGCTGCAGGAAGTGGATGATGATGGACTTTAATAAGTGATGAAGATTCTTGGCATATGGTTTTATATATGATAATGGGAATCATTAGACATCTTTTATTGTTTATTAAATAAACTCATCCCACGTTCAACACCTACCATTTTCTTCCTTTATTGTTTCTTTCCCACTTTTCTCTAGCCACCTAACCCCACCACATGTCCCCTTTTCTTATTTTCTTTCTTTCTTCCCATTTTTCTTAACTGACAACCCCACTTTCTTTCTTTTGGATACTTTTCTTCTTTTTTTTCTCCTTTCTCTTTCCTCCCACAACACTTATTTTCCTACTTCATTATCTCTTCTCCACATGCATAGCCCAACCTACTCCCTCCACTCAGTTTACTTTATTTCACATCTTCTTGACTTACACACCCTCCCACTCAAGTCCTCACTGATTTTATTAAATGAGACCGTGAGAGAAATGGCTGGTAGCTAGATAGAAGGAGAAGTGCAGAATGAGAGGGAGAGGGAGAGAGATAGAGCTATAGGAAGAAAGAAGCAAGAAAGATGACTAAAGAGAGACTGGGCGAAAGAGCAGAGAGGGAGACGAGATAGAGGGAAGTTGGAGATTTTGGATGAAAGAGACAGTGAAGAACATGAAAGAGAGGAAGAAGAAATTATGTTATATGAATGATATATTATTGGGTTCATATAAGGTAAGGTTACTCCCTTGGATTCTTGGTTATTTGTTAAAGTTCACAAAGTTTGATTTTAAGTTATTAATTAGAAATTGATTAAACAAAATGGAATGACTACAATTATCTTTCAAGGTGATTAATTAGCATGTTAAAAGATTTCTCATAACTGCAGTCTAGAGGTAAGTACATTCGCTATCCCTTCTAAAATTATCATGTCATGCAATTTATGTATATTTGTAAATATTTATTTATCGTTATTTACATACTATGAAGTTATGTGGCATGCATGAAATATTAAGAAAGATGAATTTCTTTTATGAAAAAAGATGATGATTATGAAATGATAATAAAACCCTCATACATGTTGCCCTAAGATGCATCAAAAGAAATACAATAAAAAGTACGAATGAGATGTACAAAGAAAAGTACAAGAAATGTTATGAATATTTATAAAATGAGAGCACATGTATAAAGGAGTATTTTGGCCCCAAGAAAGAAAGAATAAGAGTTCAGTCCCGATACTTGGATGGAGGCAAAACCACTAAGGTGGTATTCCATCAACATGACCGTTTAGTGCACTAAGAAAGATTTAATTGACGGTCGGCATGACTGAGGCCACAATTCAGTGCCATGGTCACAAGGACCCGCAACCCTCATGCACAGGGGTAATAATGTACATGGACCATAAAATGAGAAAATAACAAGATAATTGCATCAATGATTTACTATGAAGATTTTCAATGATGATTTATAATGATGCAATACGATGATGATTTATAATGATGATGATTTATAATGATACAATATGATGATGTTTTACAATGATGGTTTATGACGATAATTATTAATAGATGTAATAATATGTATATATGCTACAGGAGATGCAACCGTACATACATATATTATTATGGTTGGTTGTATATTTATGTGCGAAAACAGTTTTCAAAACTGAGAATAAGGAGTAAAACTATTTATGGTGTTGGATTTTACTTATTGGGCCCCTTTGGGCTCATTCAGTTTTATTTCTTGTTTTCAGGTAGAGAGCTTGCTGGAATAAGAGGCCGAAATGGGGGTGGGGATAACTATTAAATTTGCATAGTCTTTTCAAGTCAGTTATTGTAATAATATAATATTCCGCAATTGAAATTATGTTTTTCTAATTCCACTTGTAAAAAATCTTTTGATAAATATTTTATATATTTATCGTACTCTTTGAAAATCAAGTACTCTGATAGACCTTATGGATCTTTGCAAAATAATAATAATAATTTAGTTTAAAAGAAGAAAGGTGACAAACCTAGCTTTAATGGACTGGGGGTGTTACATTTCTCATGTCTAACTTAATGGCCATGTAACCCACTCTTCCATACATTCTAGCATGCATAGTGTGAAGAGTTTCATATGCCGTTAAAATATTGTCAAAGATCAACCTTCCAAGAATAAATGCCGACTGATTACTCAAAATTAATAAGGGCAATACAAGTTTTAGCCTATTGGCCATGACCTTTGACAAAATTTTGTAAACCACATTGCATAGGCTAATAGGTCTAAAATCCAACACCTTATTCACATTAGGCTTTTTAGGAATAAGGGCTATATAAGTATAACTAGCATCATTATCAAAAGACCCATTCAAGAAAAAAAAAAAAATTATGGCCGAAAATACCTCCTTCCCCACCTCCTGCTAGTGGACTTGGTAGAAGCCGCTGGAAACCCATATGGACCGGGTGACTTAAAGGGACCCATTCGGTTGATTGCCTGAGTCACCTCCTCCTCTGTGACTTCCTGTAACAGCTATTGGTTCATTTCTTCACTGACTCTCTTTGGTAGAACTTCTTCACAAATGGACAGGTCCTTGGGAGAGGAAGACGTAAGGACCCCTTTGAAATAGTTGATGAAAGCCTCCTCATCCAATTCAGGTGATGAACAAAACACACCCCCCTCATTCGTGATGCCATGTATAAAGCTTGCACGATGGCGTTGGGCTGCACGAACATGGAAGTATTTCTAATTTTTGTCTCTGCATTTCAACCATATTTCTTTCGCCCTTCGTCTCCATTTAGTTTCATCTTTTTCCATTAAAACTGGGCTTCCACTTGCAGTCTACATGTCTCCTCCAAATCCACCTCCCCCGTTGCTTCTTGTTGTTCCTTTAGTTTCTTCGTGTTTTGCTGAATGGCTACATCAAGCTTATTTGGATTGGCTCTTCTCCACGAAAAAAGAGACTTTTGGCTATTTTTTAATTTTTTTGTCACCCCCTGCCATTCATTCTCACGCCTTTGTTTAACCCTTTTTAATAATTTCTTTTTGATGCTTTTCTCACCCTCACTCAGCCTCGTACCTAAACCATTTTCTTTTGACTTCCACACTCCTCTAGACTGCCTTTGGAAAAAAATTAAAAAAGGAGTATGGTCCGAAGTACACATTGGTAAAACCTCCACCCGATTAATAGGAAACAAATCCCGCCAAGCAATATTACCAAGAGCTCTATCCAATCTCTCCCATGTATGTTCACGACCATCTCAAAAATTATTCCATATGAACGATTCCCCCACGTAACTGAGATCTTCCAACATGCATGAGTCCAATGTATTTTGAAAAGCCTTCATTTGGTTTTGAGGGTCCTACTCTCCCTATATTTTTCTAACTCCTCAAGGATCTCGTTAAAGTCCCCTATGCAAAATCATGCAACCAGTTTAAAGGTGCAAAGGAACTTCACAGACTCCATGATTCCCTCCTTTTTTCCACTGCTAGTTGGCCATAAAACCTCGTGAACTTCCATTGAGGCCCTTGAGGTTCCCACCGAACTCTCACATTATGTGTCTTCGGCTATAATTTTGTATCTCCACCTCTATCTCCGATTTCCATAACGGTGTCAACCCCTCACTCTTGCCTACACAGTCCACCACGAACACACTATCAAAACCAATTCTAAGTCGAATAGTTTCAAGCCTGTGTGCACGCAGTTTGGTTTCCATTAAGAAAACCATCTTGGGCTTCTTTTCCTTTACCAAACAGCAAAGGTCCGAAATTGTTCGAAGGTTCCCAAGCCCCCGACAGTTCCAACTCAAGCAACTCATTTGACTTGGTGGGGCTGTGACCTAGCCACCGCCGTCGTCTCATTGTTAACATTGATCGCCTGCCATTTTCCTTTCTTATTTTGCTAAACACCCCCTCTACACTCCTTGGTATTTCCACGAGTCTAGTACCTAGTCTTCCACAGTCCCCTTAACCTCCCTAGCGATTGCCTATTTTGTCCTAGCTCTTCTCTTCCACGTTTGGCGCCCTTGCACAGAAGATTGCTTATTCAGCACCTCTAATCCACGTGCCAATTTACTAATGACATCATCAATATTAATTTCCCCTGATTCCGCTCTCTCACTTAGAGAAATTCCTTTAGTACCCTCGTTTAAATTTTGGACTTTCTCAAATGAGGTGCTAACCATTGGTGCCCCCTTACCTTCTTTAGATTGCCTTAAGTTGAATTCCCCCTCATTGAACCCTCTTCGACTATTACGCCCCTCCAAATCCCCCAAATCAACAAATTTTCCTTTATTTTTGGCCTACTTCTCTTTAATTCCCTTCTTATTCGCCAGACTTTCCCCTTCCTTCCGTTTTAGAAAACGAATGGAAAGTTCCCCTCTTCCTGCTTCTTTCTGTTACAGTCATTAAAGCCCCTTAATGCATCTCTTTGATTTCCGCTGCTCATGTCTCCTGCCATAACTTCATCCTGATTTTGCGCTCTCTTGTCCCCCCTCCATTGTTGGCCGTCAACCTCCTCCATCTGTCGCTAAAGTCTGCCCCTTGCCCATTTGTTTTACGTCCATCGCTCTCTCTCCATCGTTGAGGGGACGTCACACGCAGCCAACAGCCGAACTCCACTCCCATCTCTTCTCTGTTGAACTTCATGCATCTTCTCTTTGGACATCCTTGCACACCTTGGTAAATGATACCGCACTAAAAGCAAATTTTGCAACCTTTTCGTACTGAAAAGGAATCCAAGTCATTCCATTCTTCAACTTTAGCAATCTCCCTTTAATGAGTGGTTTGGTTACGTTAAGGTGAATACAGGCTCATAAGAATTCTCCTAGCCTACCCCATTCTCATTAGTGTCCACTTCGACCACCTCTCCCAACACTGATCCCAATCTTGTTCCCATCTCCCTACCCATGCACGCCAAAGGGAGCTTGAGCATTCTAACCCAGAATTCTGCTTCGTTAAAATTCAGCTCCATTGAATCTGTGTGTGGGTCAAAATCCACAACAGAGAAAAGGTTTCCTTCGAAAATCCAAGGTCTCCCCTCCATGACTCTATCCTTGTCCTCTTGGTATTCAAAATCAAGGAGAAAAGTATTATTCCCCAAAACCTTGAACGCCAATTGTCCAAATGGTCTCCATCCTCGAATTAGCTTAGTTCTAATGGTTTCTTTGCCTACTGCCCTCTCTGACATCAATCTTCCAACCAGGCATGTCTTCACTTCATCAGGAATTTCAATGAATTCCGCTTCTAGTACATCCACTTCCAGGCCATCCTTCTCTAAAAGAGAAAAGTTCCCCCACAATTGTTCAAGGTCTTCAGCCATGTTGAGAAAAAACTCTGAAATTATCCGCCTAAACTTTGTGCCTCTCACTACCCACGAATGGATCTGAGAAATTTTCCTCCTCCTCTAGGTTTCCGCCGCTAAGCCCTAGAGAGAAAAAAGTATAAGCTTCACGAACTTCTAATGTGTTAATGAATACATATATAGACATTCTTTACATATTTTAACTTTACAAAATATATACTTCCAGATAATGTGTTGATGATTATTATTTAGGAAAAGCCCCCAAACTACCAACCATTTACAATATAGCCCCCCAATGTTCAAAAGTAATAAGTAGCCATCCAAACTACCAAAATGTAACAAAAAAAGTTTCAAATTGTGGCAACAATTTGTGCCCCCATCACATTTTTCTTAAAACAAAAAAAAAAAAATAAGAAAAGCCAAAAATATATATATAAATATATGCTGGGTGGCCAAACTATCCCATAGGTGGTATTTTTTTTTTAAAAAAATGTGATGAGGGCATTTTGGGAATAAAAGGTCAAATGGGTTAAATTGCCACAATTTGAAAGTTTGGGGTTATGTCACTTTAAACTTTGGAGGCAAAGTAAATGGTAGATACTTCAGGAGTAAAAGATAATTTCCTTTTTTATATTCCTATAATAGCCCTATTCTTTTAACAAATAAAATAATAAATAGTTGCAAAAAAAAAAAAACACTAAACAATTTTAAAAATACAAAAAAACAATAGGCTGGTAAATACCAAAAAAAAAAAAAAAGAAGAAGAAGTTTTTGGGAATAAATCAATATTCGCCTATTATTTTTTTTTTGTTGGGTTTTTTAAACAATTAGTTTAATATTTTATTTGTTAAAAGAATAGGGGTATTATAAGAATAAAAACAAAATAAATGGCCTTTTTGTTGCATTTTAGTAGTTTGGGAGACTACTTTATTACTTTTTAAACATTAGAGGGCTAAATTGTAAACGGCTGATAGTTTGAGGGGCTTTTTTATATTTTTCCTATTATTTATTTATTTTGTTATTTAGATTATTTATTATTTTTGACAAGATAATTATGTTTCAGTCATTTCTTTTAAAGTCCTCGAGGGATAACTCAATCGACTATGAACCGCGCCTCATGAAGCGGAGGTCACTATTTCAAATCTCATTCCTTCCTTTCCCTTCTGTGGACATGTCAAAACAAACATATATATATATATATATATTGGCTCTATATAGTGTATATATTAAGGGAAAATTTCAAGGATTTGGCTTATATGCTGCAGTTAAAACTACAACATACATGCTGTTATAAATTAAATGGTTTAGATTTATTGTAATAAATAATTAAAGTAACTGAAGGGTTTAGATTTATCATAATAAATACCAATAAACAGATGAAGTAACGGATGAAAGAGAAAATTAATATTTATTATAGGGGTTTGCTAGGGTTCTTCCCGTAATGTTCTCCTAGCATTCTTTCAATCTTATATAAGACATGATTTAAGAAAAAATAAAATTGTAGTACCGTTTTTTTTGCTAACAAATTAATTTTTATGAGTTAATAATTAGTATCTAATACTTTAAAACTTGTTTTTGGATTCAAAACTAAAACTTAAGGGTAGAAGGTTAACCCTTTAGGGATGATATTACCCAAAATGAATTTGATCATCCTAAATTTGGTGTTAATGCTTAAAAAAACCAATGGTGAAGGTCACTACAAATTTATTTTTTCTTAAATCATGTTTTACGTAAGATTGGGAGAACGCCAAGAAAACACTATGAGGAAACCCCTAGAATTTTCCTTTATTATAATAGATGTAAACCTTTTTTTTTTTTTTTTTTGAAGTGAAACTTGAAAATTCCATTACTAAATCATATGTTTCTCCCTCAGTACAATATGTTGAATACAAAAGGGAACAGTCTCTTGCCACAGAAATTCAGCATTACAGTCCAATCCCATCTTCGCCATCCGGTGTGCCGCTTCATTCGCTGCCCGATTAACATGAGCAACTATCCATGACCTGCAGGTACCAAGGAGCAGCTTAGCATCCTCCAAAAGATGCCCAAATCTCTCCCAGCTATGTCCCTCCCGTTGCATGGCCTGAACCACAAAGAGTGCATCTCCCTCTAAAATCACGGGAATTCCCAATTGTTGAACCAGTTCAGCTGCTTTCCAAACTGCAATGGCCTCTGCAGTTTGCGGGTCCGTCACATAAGCCTTTGTCATGCATTTTGTGGCCATCACATCTCTTGCATGGTTTCGAACAGTTTGAAAATAGATTGTAATACTAGTTTCAATGATACCAATGTAGTATCATTCAATGAGTATAAATAGGCTTTACAGAGATTGTATCCTAACAAACTATACATTTGAATTACAAAGAATAACTAATCTATGAGATAAGATATACAAGATAACATATGATCAGACTTCTTTATCTTCTCGCAAGGACTCTTATCCGTGATGTGGCTATATCTAACATGCCCCTCAAGTTAATAGGGAGAGAGAAAACCATTAACTTGTCACGAAGTAAAAGGAACCGGGCCTTGGTCATGCTTTTTGTGAAAATATATGAAGGCTGATGATATGTAGAAATGTAGTGTGCCATGATATCTTTATTAAAAACCTTTTCTCGAATAAAATGGTAGTCCACCTCTATGTGTTTTGTGCGTGCATGATACACAGGGTTAGAGGATAAAGAAAGAGCTCCCAGATTATCAACCCACAAACATGGTGGAAGTGGAAGTGGAATTTGTAATTCCTTGAATAACATACGAATCCAATACATTTCTGCAACAGTGAGAGCCATTGACCTATATTCAGCCTCAGTGCTAGATTTAGCCACTACAGACTATTTCTTGGCTGCCCAAGAGATGAGACATGGTCCAAGGAAAATCCCATAGCCTGTGGTAGATCGTCTATCATCAGGACTACCAGCCCAATCTGAATCACAATAGCCATTGATTTGCAAAGAACCTTGTGTATAATGTAATCCAAAATCAAGAGTACCTTTAAGATAGCGTAGAACACGCTTGGCTGCTGTAAGATGAACACTTGTTGGAGAATGGAGGAATTGACATAATTGATTGACACTATAAGAAATGTCAGGCCGTGTAAGTGTACAATACTGCAAGGCACCCACTATATGACGAAACTCAGCTGGATCAGGTAGAGGATCCCCAGTAAACCGTGAGAGTTTCCCACCTGAGACACATGGTGTTGAAAGCTGGTTTTGCCCCATCCATCTTGGTCCTACGAAGCAGATCAATCATGTATTTAGTTTGAGTTAAGAATAACTCATGGCTGGTCCGTGTAGCTTGAATCCCTAGAAAGTAAGATAAGGCTCCCAAATCTTTAACTGCAAATTCACCCTTGAGCTTAGAAATTAAATGTGTAATTGTAGAAGATGAATTGCTGGTTACAAGAATATCATCTACATACACAAGAACAAACACATGAACTGAATTATGATGCAACATAAAGAGAGATGTGTCAACAGCTGATCCTACAAACCCAAAATCCAATAATGCCTGAGAGAGACGCATAAACCAAGCCCTTGGAGCTTGTTTCAAACCGTAAAGAGCCTTGTGAAGCTTGCAGACATGATTAGGAAAAGTATAGTCTTCAAACCCCGGAGGTTGTTCCATAAATACCTCCACCTCAAGAAAACCATGTAGAAAAGCATTAGATATGTCTAATTGATGAACAAACCAATTGAAACGTACTACCAATGCTAAGACCAAGCGGATGGTGGCTGGTTTTATAACAGGACTAAATGTTTCATTGAAATCAATGCCTTCTTCTTGATCAAATCCCTTGGCAACTAACCTGGCCTTGTACCGATCAATGGTACCATCTAATTTTTGTTTGAGTTTAAATACCCATTTGTTGTGAACCACCTTTTTATATGAGGTTCTAGGACACAAGGACCACGTCTTATTTTGCAATAAGGCAGTGAATTCAGCATGCATAGCATCCAACCAGCATGGGTGTGTCATGGCTTGCTTATAGGTCTTGGGTTCAATGGGAAGAACAATGGATGATAAGGCTTGTAGAGGATATTTCGTTGAGGAGTATAGATGGTAGTTGGGAAAAATCTTTGGAGTCAGGGAGTTGGTTTGAGAACGAGTGACCATTCGTGGTCATGAATGTGGTAGTGTTTCAATTGGAGCAAGGGAATCATGACCGACAGTGATATCAAGGATGGAAGGATTGGTGGCTGAAACTTGTGGTGAGCAAGGAGTATTTGTGGACGTGGCTTGCGATAAGTTAATAGGATCAGATATGGGTGTGACTTGTGATGAGGTAACATGATCTGATGAGATGGCTTGCAGTAAGGCAACATGTAAGGATGAATTTGTTAAGGTAACATGATCTGATGAGGTGGCTTGTGGTAAGGCAAGAGGTAAGGATGAATTTGTTAAGGTAACATGATCTGATGAGGTGGCTTGCGATGAGACAAGTGATGAGGATGACTTTAGTTGTGGTTTCATTAGAATTTATTTCAGGTGCAACAATATCTAATGAAGATGAAGGAAAATTTAAAATAGAAAGAGATGTACCTGCGGATTGAGGATTTGCAATGCCCATAGGGGTGTCCGCTGCAGGTGGAGTGGAAGCAGGTCTCTTGCTATCTAGAAATTGACTTTCATCAAACACCATGTGTCTGGATATATAGACATGATTTTCATCTAGATCTAGACATCAGTACCCCTTTTAACCACTACTATAGCCAATAAAGATGCATCTTTTACTCATATAGTCCAATTAATGAGAGAAATATGGCCTAAGTAAGGGGTAGCAATAACAACCAAAAATTTTAAGAAGAGAATAATCAGGATGTTTCTTGAAAAGCTTGAAGTAAGGAGATGAGTGATCTAAAACCGGTGTAGGCATTCGATTGATTAAATAGACTGCAGTTAAAAAAGCATCAACCTAATAAGATTTAGAGAGATGGGATTGCGCTAGAAGGGATAAACCTAATTCAATAATATGTCTATGTTTTCGTTCAGAGATGCCATTTTGTTCAGAGGTGTATGGACACGTCAATCGATGTAAGATTCCATGCGTGTTGGTAAAATTTTTAAAAGTAGTCAAAACATACTCTCCACCATTATCAGTTTGGATTTGCTTTATTTTGCAGGCAAATAGGTTCTCAACTAAGCTTTTGAATTTAATAAAGCATGAAAGCACTTCAGATTTTTTACGTAAAGGAAACATCCAAGTAAAACGAGAATGATCATCTATAAAAATAACATAGAATTTACAGCCACCAAGTGATACAATGGGGGAAGTCCATACATCCGAGTGAATTAATTCAAGAGGATGTGTGGAGATCCTTTGTGAATCAAAGAAAGGCAATTTTTTGCTCTTGGCAATATGACAAGGATGACACAATTGCTTAGATTTAACAGAACCCGAAATAGGCAACAAAGATTGTTGAAGGAGTTTATTGACAACCAAATCTGCTGGGTGTCCAAGACAAGAGTGCCAAACATCAAATGGTGCTATGACTCCTAGGAAAGCAAAAAAACGAGACAAAAAGGCCACTGAGGAGAGGAATGCAGCTTTAGACTTAACTTTATTGGGACATAGATAGGATAAAGACCTGCTTCACTCAGCCCCTGCAGGAGGATCTCCTTGGTTTGCACATCCTTAATGATAAAAGAGTAAGCGGTTAAAATAAAATAGCAATTATTATCTCTACAAAATTTTTGTATTGACAATAAATTGGAAGAGGCATTTGGACAGTGAAGCATATTGTTTAATTGAAAGGTATTTTGTGAAGTGGAGATGAGGGAAAAACCAGTGTTTGCTATCTGCAGACCTCCTCCATTGCCTACTGTCACACTGTCAGCTCCATGGTATGGTTGCTGTCCTGACAGATTTGCAAGATCTGAAGTCACATGATGATTAGCACCACTGTCAAGGTACCATGGCTGCTCAATTTCAGGAGTATTGTGGGTATGTGCAGCCAAGGCAGCCAACTGGGAAGGAGGATGGCGTCCTTGATAAGAAAAATTCATCCTATGGTAGCAATCTAAAGCTTGATGGCTTAACCTCCCACAAATCTGGCAAGGAACATGATTAGAAGGGGGAAAAGAGGTAGTAGGCAAGGATTTACCATCAACAACACCAAGAAAGTGTGATCCTTGTGGAAAGGAATTATGTTGCTAAGAATCTCCTAAGGATGGCCAGTAGTGCTGTAGAGAATGAGCCATCTGCTGCTGAAGAGGTATCATCTGACGAGATGGTACCATCTACTTCTGAGAAGAAAAATATTGTGATTGTTGTCTGACAGGAGGCTTGCCGAATTGGTGGAACCTTTGCTTCTTGTAGTGTTGTTTGGACTTTTGAGTAAAGAAAGCAATTTGTCCTCCTTCAAATGGAGCAGTACGTTGATGAGCATCCAACATGTGATCAAAGTTCAGCAATTCCGTCTGAAAATCCTCAAATGAAATTGGATTCTCCCTGGTGACAAAATTAAAAGTGGTGATGAAGGATTGGTAAGAAGAATTAAGTCCTCCAACCACATATGAGATTAAATCCTCATCATCAACATTTTTCCCAACTGCAGCAAGTTGATTGGCATAACTTTTGGCGATGGCAAGGTAATCGGCGCAGGCCTGATTTCCTTGGGCAATGGTTTGTAGCTGACGCTTGAGGGTTGTAATCTGAGAGCGGGAGTTTGGAGCAAATTGTTTGGAAAGGTGTTGCCAAACCGTTGTATTCATGTAAACAAAGTTAACACCCTTTTTAGTGAGAGTGGCGGATCCTTTTTCTGCCATAGTAGATATTCTGGACTATGAACAGTTGTTGGGTTGCCCTCTGCATCAACAACAAAGGCTGAGGGACAAATCTCTGTGCCGTCCACAATGCCTATGAGGTCATTATGGCGTAAAACAGGAAGAAACTAAGTGGTCCAACCCAAGTAGTTCGTAGGACCCTCAAGTTTTATAGACACAAATTGTGCGACATTAGGAAAAACATATGAAGCGGAAGCAGGACTAAGTGCCATTGATGGATCAAAGAAGTGGGGTTAGCCAAAAAATGGCTCTGATACCAAGTTTGAAAATAGATTGTAATACTGGTTTCAACGATACCAGTGTAGTATCATTCAATGAGTATAAATAGGCTTTACAGAGATTGTATCCTAACAAACTATACATTTGAATTACAAAGAATAACTAATCTAAGAGATGAGATAACATATAACAAACTATACATTTGAATTACAAAGAATAACTAATCTATGAGATAAGATATACAAGATAACATATGATCAGACTTCTTTATCTTCAGTATTGCAAGGACTCTTATCTGGTGATGTGGCTATACTGTTAACACGAACAACTATCCCCACACCCATTCTCGTCCCATGAGCATCAATTGCAGCATCCCAATTGCATTTAACTATCCCCGTAGGAGGAGCCTCCCAACAGACCTGAGCGTGCACCCTCTGTTCTTCCTCCCAACAGATTAACCATTTAATTATTTTAATTAAATTCTCACTTTTTAACGGTATGTTTCAAATTTCAAATAGGGGGAGCATAGCCCTTATAAGCCCCATGGTTCCGACCGTGGGCTATTCATCACCGGACCATCTTGCATCTTTTCTATTGGGCCAGCCCAATTCAGTGCTGCATGTTCGAAGCCCTTGCTGAGTCTCATCTCCATGGCTGGGATCAGTTGAGGAAGCTCAACCGAGCTTGCTGCTCTGGGTACGTTTCTCAATTCCAAGTTTCGATAAGTTGTTCAATTAATTCTTTGTTTGGTTGCTGGGAAGTTGACGTAAGTTCGAAACTAGCATGAATTGCTTCAAGCAACTATATATCACTAATTGGAAACTTAATCCTAACTCAAGTTTATTCTGATCAGTATTAGAGCCACAGAAAACTCTTTTCAATTTCATTCACTTCTATAGCAATGAACCTAGCATGAATGCCAAGAAATAAAGCATCTTACGAATTAATTACTATGGATTAAGCCCTAATTTCGATTAAAAAAATAATAATAGTAAAATAAAAAATACTGGGTTTGGAAACCATCTCTCATGAGGTTGACTTCCTAGTTAAATTAGGAGATCAATATACATATAGAGAGAGAGAGAGATTTGCATCTATGGGATGTCTTAATGGGATAAATGTAATTCCCCCCACTAAAAAAAATGGAAAAAGACTTTTATTTACAATTGCCCTCCCAAAACAATTGTAATTATAAGAGTGCATTTACGATTATAATTTCACAAGAATAATTTTCGTTTTTAAAATATATCGCAAAATTTAAGGTATTTGGTATTGTAATTTAAAAATACTTAATTTAAAATAAGAAAAAAAATCTACGATTTCAATAAATAGACTAAAAGTGCTTATTTAAAAAGGTGCGAATTTAAACCAAAATATGAAATCGCATAACAAATATTTAATAAAAAAATACTTTTTAACATGTTTTATGAAATGCTATTTTAAAAATAGCAATTTCAAAAACCTAATTTAAAAATCGTACTTATTAAAACTACAATTTCAAACAAACCTTAATTTTATTTTATTTTTCTTATTAAATACCTTAATTTCATGCAATGGGTTAAATTAACCATGGTCGGGTAACCCAAAAAGGAAATTAAAACACGCAAGAACGCACAATCAGAAAGAGCCGCCACTGACCTGCTTTGACTCCAGCTCCATTTTGAAATTCAGTTAAGGTAATTGTAAACCACCCACTCTCTGTGTCTCTGGGCAGCTCCTCACCTGTTATTCTCTCTTCCTCCTCTCATTTCTCACTCTTCCCGCTTCTTTTTTCTTTTCTTTCTTATTTTCTTAGGCCTCCATTTCCGACGGAAAAGCTTTAAAAATGCAATTGAAAGCCCTAATAGCTCGCCCTTCTCACACCCATCTCTTCCAAAACCCCACTCAAAGACCACTCTCTCTTTTCCCTCGCTTTCGCGCCCCCCTTTTCCCTTCAAATCTGTCGCTCTCTTCGAAGACGCTGAAAGTTCGTCGAAATCGGATAACAACCGCTTGCATTAGCCCTACCGAAGAACTCATCGACAATGACCCCGAAATCTCTGGCGAAAACGATGGCGGTGTCGTTTCGGTTTCCGAAAAGCTGTTGGGGGCTGTGGAGGGAGGGGAATCGGGGAGTGAAGAGGGACAGAGTATATGGAACCAGATGTTGGAGATTGTGAAGTTCTCTGGGCCCGCCACGGGGCTCTGGATTTGCGGGCCCTTGATGAGTCTGATTGACACTGTGGTGATCGGTCAGGGTAGCTCCATTGAGCTCGCTGCTTTAGGTACCATGTTCTCCTGGGAATTTGGTGTTGTTTTAGAATTATTTCTCTGCTTCGTTGCTGAGAAAATGCAGGAAAAGTTTCTAATTTTACAATTCTCGCGGGGGAAAAAAGAGGAACTTGGGCTCAAACTTGCTTTAGTTGCTTTAATTGCTGAGTTGAGTTATGGTTTAATTTGAATGTGAATTTGGACTGACAGGCCCGGCAACGGTTTTATGCGATAATTTGAGTTATGTGTTCATGTTCCTTTCGATTGCTACTTCGAATATGGTTGCTACTTCCCTTGCCAGAAAGGTTGGTTTTTTTAACAATTGAATGCCTTTGTTGCATTTAGGGTGTGTTACTTCACTTTTGATTCTTAAAGTGTTAATTAAATTATTAAATTTACCTGCTCCTACTAGCTTAGCTTAAGCTTTTATGACATCCGGTGATTTAACGTTGATCATTTGTTTTAATCAATATCTTTGCTCCTAGATTTTTATGCAGCAATTTTTTTTTATTTTTTATTATTTTTGTTTTGACGGTATGCCATTGATACAGGATAAAAATGAAGTGCAGCATCACATATCTAACTTGCTCTTTATTGGGTTGACTTGTGGCTGCTTGATGCTTTTGTTTACGAAGTTCTTTGGTTCATGGGCACTGACTGGTAATAAGGCTTAGAGCTTCTTTGGTCTATTTCTCAAATTACGATTGATAAACCGAGTGTTGATTGCTTTTTCAGCTTTTACTGGACCAAAGAACGCACATGTTGTACCTGCAGCGAACACATATGTTCAGGTACATTTTCTCTTTAAATCCTCGGTGTGTTTTGATATATAATTCTAATATTTCCAGTTATTCCTTTTGTGCAGATTTATTTCCAGTTATTAAATTATTAAACCAAGCTATAGAAGAATAAAAGTTCAAAAAAGTAAAATAAAATAACATAAAAAGTTCCCCTTACATTTCTGTGGGGAAAAAAAAAAACCATTCGCTTTGCCGGTCAGATATACTTGATAATGTAACGTTTTTTGGCTGTCATTCATTTATAATATGAATGATAAACATCTATGCACTGGCTTGCAGTATCTTTTGTCTTCGCTGACTACCTTTGACAGTTAATATAATCTGATACGGAGTTTTGCTTGTGAACATTCGTTCATGAGAACAAATGTCTCATGGAATCTGGTTTCAAGTCTGTAGCATTTAAAATTTTACTCCACTTGATGTATTTAATTGAATCTTTTGTGATTTTAGATTCGAGGCTTAGCATGGCCTGCAATTCTCATTGGATGGGTTGCTCAAAGTGCAAGGTGCTGCTAATGAACCTTTTTCTTCCCATGCTCACATTGCCTTACTATGGTTGTTCATACTTGTTCTTGACCTACTGAAAGAGCACTAGCAGCAGCTATCTATAAATTTTCCTTAAATTTAGGGAACTAAATTACTTTTTGCATCCCTATTCAAATAAAATCCACAATTGCATCTCTGGTCATTTCCTTATACCATTTAAGTATTCTTTAAATTAAATGATAGAGGAAAAGGAGAGGAAAGAGAAATCCATTTAAATATTGTTTCAAATAAATGCTAGAGGAAAGAGAAAGTTAGGGTAGCACTTTTGGTTTCTTTGGTGTTCCCTTGCTTTAGGGAACACCAAGTGAGTCTGTTGCATGTAATTTTTTAGGAGTTTTCCTACATTTAGGTAAGCTGTTGCAAATGTTCTTGCATATACTCGTTAGTTAGGAGCTGCACTGGAAAATTTTTGTTAAATCTGAAATGCCGTATTTGGTGCTGCTTGCATCCTTTTCTAATCAATTTTTTTCTGACTGCAATCAGATATATTTCCTTTGTGTTTGTAAGAAATTGGGCTTGGTGTTTGACTATGATACAATTTGATTTGCCCATATCAAATGAGATATTAGCATGTTTAACGAAATTGAAACATTTGTTCCTTCATTAAGTTTGTATGTGATATTTTCTTCCATTTCCCAGTCTTGGCATGAAAGATTCCTGGGGACCTTTAAAGGCTTTGGTGGTTGCCAGTGTTGTAAATGGCATTGGTGATATAGTCCTGTGCAGCTTCTTAGGCTATGGTATTGCTGGTGCAGCATGGGCTACAATGGCTTCTCAGGTGTGCTGACTGAAAACTTCAATATTGATTCTTTCAGGCTGAACATAATTTGTAATATGTTCTTATTGATGCATTCTTAATTAAGCCAAGCAGATATACGCTTATTTCTTTTTCCATTGCCACTCACCAGCATTTGTTTTAGGTTATTGCAGGTTATATGATGATTGAAAATCTGAACAAGAAAGGATACAACGCTTTTGCTATCTCCATTCCATCACCTCATGAACTTTTAACAGTAATTGGGCTTGCTGCTCCAGTGCTTGTAACGATGATGTCAAAGGTTACATTATAGTATTACTCAATGCTGTAGCTGTATTTGGTCTCATGTGATATCTTTATTTTTCTGAGATATTTTTATGCTTCAGGTGGCTTTCTTTTCCCTCATTACATATTTTGCCACATCAGTAGGCACACACACCATGGCCGCTCATCAGGTTTGTTACACTTGTATTCTGTTTCTATCTTCCCCGCTTTAGCTTCCCATCTTTGATAAAAACAATTGCCATCTGCATTGACAACTTAATTTTTACTCTAGGTCATGGTTCAAACGTTCTTCACGTGTACAGTATGGGGTGAACCTCTATCTCAGACTGCACAATCATTTATGCCAGAGTTAATATATGGAGCCCATCGAAACTTGGAAAAGGTTAGTGATGATAATTTTTCTGATGCTGCAGCCTTCTAAGGTTGTATCAGTTGATGTTACAATCATGTTTTATCTTAAATCTGATTGATGCATGATTTGGTTACAGTCACTCTCTCCCGAGTCTTTCTCTCTCTCTCTCTTTCTCTCTCTCTTGACAGTATTGATGCCATGTTATTTGTCTGTATATTGATTTTTCTTGGTTGAAAGTTTTCTGAGTACTTAGTGAATTACAACAGGCTCAAATGCTGCTAAAGTCACTTGTCATCATTGGAGCAATACTTGGGTTGCTATTAGGGATTGTTGCAACCTGTGTTCCTTGGTTGTTCCCCAAAATCTTTACGCATGATCAGAATGTCATACAGGAGGTTAGTTCTTACTTTTTGAGTTTGTCTTTGGTGAGTAGTATCGGTTCATTTATAGCCTTTGGAGTAATGTCGCTTTCTGCCCTACAAGATTGCATTAAGTGGAATTTGACAATTGCTTTTATACTAAACTGTCATCTTTTTATAGATGTTAATTGTTGAGCTCCCAGTGGCCTAATCAGTGGCTTTAGAGTATACATATAAGGTGTTTCTTCTCATTTCAAAGAGTATTATAACTTAAAAATAAATCTAAGAAATTTAAATGAAATTAACAGTGTCTTATTTATAGCTATTACACTTTAATGGATTAAAATATTTGTGCTGTTTCATTGGTATCTCATGTCATACATCTCAAGTCTGACTTACACTATAGATCTTATTTGAGTTCTGAGTTAAAGTAGAGGAAATTAATTAAGGTGCAGCTATTCTATTGGAAACATATGCATTTTCATTATCTTGTGCAAATGGAAATGTAAGCCTTATCTGATTCTTCTTGATATATCTTTTTCCCACGCAGATGCACAAGGTTCTCATTCCATTCTTTCTTGCATTAGCTATCACACCCCCAACTCTCAGCCTTGAGGGAACATTGCTGGTACACTTGATTTTACTTTATAATATTAAGTTTCCGTCATGTTTTTCTAGTGAGTCTTATTCTTGCAAGTCATTTGGATATTTTTCAAACATAGCCTGCTGAAATTTGATATAGTCATGTCTATTTTGTGTTCCGGTGAAAGTATTTACTTGGGATAGATTTATTGATTCTGTCAACATGTGCTTGTTGTGGACTGAGGGAAAATTTATGGATCTAGGGTTTAGAATTTTAGAAGAAAGGGTTTGGTTCAAAGATTGACTAGACAGGAAATAAACGAGAGTAATGTTTATTGAAGCAAACAGGTTCCTGAAAGGGTTATTTGGTGAATATTAGGTTTTGACAGGCAAGGAGAGGGCTTCATTTGAGGTTACAAAATAGAGAAGAAGAAAAGAGAAGAGACTGCGACTGTTCTGGGGTTGCTCGATTGTAATGTGAAGTATGCCAAAAAAAAGAGAGATAAAGAACATATTAAGCCAAACATGCCTCAATACTCAAAACACCTAATATTCCATTGATCAAAGTTTGAGTTCTTTGAATATAATGAAGCATATTTATTGACTTATTGACTCAGTAAAAAATTTGTATTCTAATATTAAAGTGTCGGTTTTGTTTCTGCAGGCTGGACGGGATCTTAAATTTATTAGCTTATCAATGAGCGGATGCTTTTCTATGGGTGCACTACTCCTACTGGTATAGATCTGTCTCGTGCTGTTTTGGTATCCTTTTTACATGTTCTTTCGTTCACCATGCATTAACAAGGCCCTTCCCATCTTTCTTTTCAACAGCTTGTAAACAGTAGAGGATATGGTTTGCCTGGCTGCTGGTTTGGACTTGTGGCATTTCAATGGGTAAGAAGAGTAGCCCTACCTGCTTGCATGCATTTATCTTTATGAACTTCTCTGACTGCACAAAGTTTTTCTTTTTCAGGCTCGATTTTTCATCTCTCTTCGGCGCCTTCTTTCTCCAAATGGAATACTTTACTCTAATGATTTGAGTCATTATAATTTGGAAAAGGTGAAAGCTACCTAGTTTAGGAATCCACATGAACACATGAAAATCAATTTAGCAAGAATCCAATTCATTATGGTAGCCAACAGAACGTATGAATTACCCACACTCACAAAAAATAAATAAATAAATTGAATAGCAAATTATTGCCCTTGTGGCCAAAGATTAAATTTGTCATTCTGTGCCTCAATGATGCTAAAAGCAAAAGCAATGTATCATGTATGCCTCAAGCTGTGACATGTATTTCACCACAGCCAGCAGCTGCTTGCTTGTTAGTTGTTGTATTATTATGTATCTTACAAGAAGGAATTCTGTGCCACTTGAGAATTAATTGAAGTTCCTAGTCATTATAATGGAATCACTGCACCATTTTCTTCATTTCTGTAACTAATGCTTTCTGTACCCAAGATTACTTCCTGGATGAGAAATAGGCAGTTTAATCCTTGAAAGAAGACCCATGATTGGGGTGACCAACAGCTCTAATTTTGTGTTCTTATAACAAATCTGAAACTATTTGTGAGAAGTAGAGGTCGATTACGGTGCTCACACCTACTATTTAATACATACTTAGACAACTGATCAGAAAGTATATAGCAATTACATCAACCGGCCTTAGAAAGAATTGTAAACACATCATAGAGAAAGGAAAACAAAATCTAAATAATGGATTTGCGAAAATAAAGGAAATATCTAAACAATCATCGTAAGGACTGCAATGCCCCTAAATTAATTAATTAATTCAGAGTATTACTACTCATCCATAATCGAGTTTAAAGCATAATCAAAATATTCTACTAAGTATCCTTCATATTAATTGTAATTATTTATCACTACCGCAAAATAGAGCTATCTGTTTTTTTTTTCAACTGACGTAGCAATGTCACATCTTTACGATGTTAGAATATAAACTCGTGTGTAAATTTCTTTGTACTCCTAGCATTTTTCAAAATAGAAGTTAAAAGAAAATTATACGTGAACGTGAATTCTTGAGCGTTCAAGTGTACATTTTTTTGACGTAATAATAAAAATTAGGGAAAACTTCACAAGACCTCTAAACTACCAACCGTTTTGAAATACCTCCCCTAATTTTCAAAACTTTCATTTATTTCGACCATCGCTTCAATTTGATTCATCTGTAAAATTACACAAAATTTTTCAAAATAACCAAAATACCCCTGATTTTCATTTTTTTAAAAAAAAACATTTTGGAAGTTGAAAATTTTAAATAGTGAATTTTAAACCGTGACTTTTGTATAAAATTTCATCTTCCAGATTTCTTTTATTTTTTAAAAAATAAAATTAGGGGTATTTTGGTCTTTTTAAAATTTTGTGCCCTAATTTGTACGAATGAGTCCAAATTGAGAGCAATTGAAAGTTCAGGGGGTTAAATTGAGATTTTTTTAAGATTAGGACGGGTATTTCAAAATGGCTAGTAGTTCAGGGGGGTCTTGTGAACTTTCCCCTAAAAATTATTATTGAATTATAGATAGATTATTATCAGATTTTCAATTCGATGGTAATTACACTTTGAATTTCTATTTTGAAATTCAGTTAAAATCATTACAAACCACTGGGCTCCGTTTACTTCGACATAAAATGGTTTTCAAGAAAATGATTTCCATATTTTACGGTGTTTACTGAGACGTAAAATAATAGTCAACATAAAACATTTTCCGTTTGACCGAAAATTCTTTTTTAATTTTCGGAAAATGGTTCACGATTTTGAAAACCGTAAACCAATTTCCGATTTTGAGAATCTCATTTTCAAATTTACATACCCTGCCAAAACTCACCAAAGACCCGACCTGTACTTGGCCGAGACTTGCCCGGGACTTGCTCGAGACTTGCCTGGGACTTGCCTGGGACTTGACCAAGACCCACCCTAGACTCGCTTAAGACTTGTCCGGACTCGCCGGACTTGACCAGACTCGCTCGGGACTCTCGCCAGACTCGCCTGGGACCTGCTCAAGACTTGCCTGAGACTTGCTCGAGACCTGCCTGGGACTTGATCGAGACCCGTCGGACTTGATCGACTTATTCGAGACTCGACTTGCTTGGGACCCGTAGGACCCACCCAAGACTTGTCCAAGACCTGCCCGGGACCCGCCCAGGACTTGCCTAGGACCCGACTGGGACCCACCCAGGACTTGATCGGGACCCGCTCGGGACTTCACGGGGACCCTTCTGGGACTTGCCCGGGACTTAACCGGAACTTGCTTGGAACTTGACTTGGACTCGCTCGGGACTTCACCAAGACCTGCCTGGGACCCAACTCGAGACCTACCCAGGACTTGACCAGGACGTGCACGAGATCCACCCTAGACTTGCCTAGGACCCGACTCGAACTTGACCGAGACTTGATCGGAACTTGCCCGGGACTTGACCAAGACCCACCCACGATCTGCCCTAGCTGGTCCAGGTCGGGTCCCGAGCAAGTCTTAGTTAGGTCTGAGCAAGTACCGAACAAGTCGCAGTCAAGTCCTGGGCAGGTCCTAGTCGAGTCCCATGCAAGTTCCGGTCAGGTCCCGGTCAAGTCCGGGTCGGGTCTCGGGTAGGTCCCGATCAAGTATCGAGCGGGTCCTGGGTGGGTCCCAATAAAGTCCCGGGCAAGTCCCTGACGGGTCCTAGGCGGTTCGGGCAAGTTTCAGATGGGTTCTGATTAAGCCCTGGGCGAGTCTCAAATGGGTCCCTATAAAGTTATGAGCAGGTCCCGGTCGGGTCCCGGGTAAGTCTCGGTTGAGTCCTAGACAAGTCTCGAGCGGGTCCTAGACAAGTCTCGAGCGGGTCCTAGGCAAGTCATGGTTAAGTCCCGGGTGAGTCCCTGTCAAGTCTCAGGCAAATCCCGGTCAAGTCCCGGGCGAGTCCTAAGTGGGACAAATCCCGGGCAGGTCTCAGACGGGTCCCGATTAAGTCTCGGGCAGCTGCCAGTTAGGTCCCGGGCAGCTGCCGATCAAGTCTCGGGTGGGTCTAGTTAAAGTTTCGAATATGTCCTGGTCAAGTCATAGTGGATCCCGTTCAAGTCCCGGGACCTACCCGTAAATTTAGAGTTTAATATGATTTAATGAATATATATATAAATTGTGTGATTTTTCGTACACGTGGTAAATACCGTAAAATGTTTTTGATAGAAAATATTTTCAAGGAAAATGACTTCTCTAAAAATATTTTCCGACGAAAATCATTTTATGTCGAACTAAATGGAGCCTGGATTCTCCTCCGGTCAACTCTTCACCTGTGCTGTCATTCTCTCCTCCGCGTCTCATTTCTCTGTCTTCCCCGCTTCTTATTTCTTTTCTTTCTTATTTTCTTAGGCCTCCATTTCCAACGGAAAGATGCAATTAAAAACCCTAATAGCTCGCCCTTCTCACGCCCCTCTCTTCCAAAACCCCACTCAAAGGCCACTCTCTCTTTTCCCTCGCTTTCACCCCACTCTTTTCCCTTCAAATTTGTCACTCATTTCGCGGCCGAAGAGTCGTCGAAATCGGATAATAACCGCTTGCATTAGCCCCTCCGAAGAACTCATCGACAATGGACCCGAAATCTCGGGCGAAAACGATGGTGGTATCGTTTCGGTTACAGAAAAGGTGTTGGGGGTTGTGGAGGGAGAGGAATCGGGGAGTGAAGAGAAACAGAGTATATGGAATCAGATGAAGGAGATTGTGAAGTTCACTGGGCCCGCCACGGGGCTCTGGATTTGTGGGCCGTTGATGAGTCTGATTGACACCGCGGTGATCGGTCAGGGTAGCTCCATTGAGCTCGCTGCTTTAGGTACTGTATTCTCCTGAAAATTTGGTGTTGTTTAGAATTAGTTTTCTACTTGGTTGCTGAGAAAACACCGGAAAAGTTTATAATTTTACAATTCTCGCTGGAGAAAATAAGGAACTTCGGCTCAAACTTACTTGCTTTAATTGCTGGGTTGAGCTATGGTTTAATTTGATTGTGAATTTGGACTGACAGGTCCGGCAACGGTTATATGCGATTATATGAGTTATACGTTCATGTTCCTTTCGATTGCTACTTCGAATATGGTCGCTACTTCCCTTGCCAGAAAGGTTGGTTTCTTTAACAATTGAAGGCCTTTGTTGCATTTAGGGTAGGAGGAAGCTTAAGTGCGTTACTTCACTTTTGATCATTTGTGTTAATCAATGTCACTTCGCTCCTCCATGTTTTATACTGCAATATTTTTCATTTTTGTTTTGACGGCATGGCGTTGGTACAGGACAAAAAAGAAGTGCAGCATCACATATCTAACTTGCTCTTTATTGGGTTCACTTGTGGCTGCTTGATGCTTTTGTTTACGAAGTTCTTTGGTTCATGGGCACTGACTGGTAATAAAGCTTGGAGCTGCTTTGTGCTATTTCTCAAATTACGATTGATAAACGAATGTTTGATTGTTCTTGGGAAGTCAGTTTTATGTTTTTCACCACTTTATGGATAACAGCAAATGTCTTTTACTAAATGAATTCCAGACACAATCTAATGACTGATGAATATACTACTTCTGCTTTTTCAGCTTTTACTGGCCCAAAGAACGCACATGTTGTACCTGCAGCAAACACATATGTTCAGGTACATTTTCTCTTTAAATCCTCGGTGTGTTTTGATATATGCTTCGAATATTTCCATTCATTCCTTTTGTGCAGATTTGTTTCCTGTTATTAAATTATAAAACCAAGTTATGGAAGAGAAAGGAGAAGAATAAAAGTTCAATAAAGTAAAATAAAATAAGGGGGCCGGGGGGGGGGACCAGTCGCTTTGGAAGTCAGTAATACTTGATAATTTAATATTTTTTTTGCTGTCATTCATTTATCATATGAATGATTGAATGATCAAAGGAAATGGTATTTGGCACAAGAAATCTATGCACTGGCTTGCAGTATCTTGTGTTCATGAAAATAAATATCTAATGGATTCTGGTTACATGTCTGTAACATTTAATATTCTGCTCCACTTGATGTCTTTAATTGAATCTTTTGTGATCGTAGATTCGAGGCTTAGCATGGCCTGCACTTCTCATTGGATGGGTTGCTCAAAGTGCAAGGTGCTGCTGATGAACCATATCTCTTCCCATACATTATCTACTGAATAAGCATACATTGCCTTAATATGGTTGTTCATACTTGTTCTTGGCCTGCTAATGCATATACTCGTTAGTTATGAGCTGTACTGGACAAATTTGTTAAATCTGCGATACCGTATTTGATGCAGCTTGCATCCTTTTCCATACAATTTTTTTCTGACTGCAAGAAGATATATTTCCTTTGTGTTTGTAAGATATTGGGCTCAGTGTTTGAATATGATACAATATGGCATGCCCATCTCAAATGAGATCTTGGCATCTTTAATGAAATTGAAACATCTGTTACTTCATTAAGTTTGTATCTGATATTTTCTTCCATTTCCCAGTCTTGGCATGAAAGATTCATGGGGACCTTTAAAGGCTTTGGCAGTTGCGAGTGTTGTAAATGGCATTGGTGATATAGTCCTGTGCAGCTTCTTGGGCTATGGCATTGCTGGTGCAGCATGGGCTACAATGGCTTCTCAGGTGTGCTGACTGAAAGATTCAGTATTGATTTCTTTCAGGCTGAATATAATTTATAATATGCTCTTATTGATGCATTCTCACTGAAGCCAACCAGATATACATTTATTTCTCTTTCCATTGCCGCTCACCAGCATTTGTTCTAGGTTATTGCAGGTTATATGATGATTGAAACTCTGAACAAGAAAGGATACAACGCTTTTGCTATTTCTGTTCCATCACCTCATGAACTTTTAACAGTAGTTGGGCTTGCTGCTCCAGTGTTTTTAACAATGATGTCAAAGGTTAGATTATAGTATTACTCAATGCTGTAGCTGTATTTGGTCTCATGTCACATCTCTATTTTTCTGAGACATTTTGATGCTTCAGGTGGCTTTCTATTCCCTCCTTATATATTTTTCCACAGCTACGGGCACACACACCATGGCCGCTCATCAGGTTTGTTACACTTGTAATTTCTGTTTCTATCTTCCCCGCTTTAGCTTCCCATCTTTGATAAAAACAATTGCCATCTGCATTGACAACTTACTTTTTACTCTAGGTCATGGTTCAAACGTTCTGTATGTGTACAGTATGGGGTGAACCTCTATCTCAGACTGCGCAATCATTTATGCCAGAGTTAATATATGGAGTCAGTCGAAATTTGGAAAAGGTTAGTGATGGTCACTTTTCTGATGCTGCAGCCTTCTAAAGTTGTATCAGTTGCTGTTACAACCATGTTTTATCTTAAATCTTATTGATGTATGATTTATGTAAAGTCAGTCTACTCTCTCTCTCTCTCTTTTGACAGTATTGATGCCATGTTATTTGTCTCTATTTTGATTTTTCTTTCTTGAAAGTTTTCTGAGTGCTTAGTGAAATAAAACAGGCTCGAATGCTGTTAAAGTCACTTGTCATCATTGGAGCAATACTTGGGTTGCTATTAGGAATTGTTGGAACATGTGTTCCTTGGTTGTTCCCCAAAATCTTTACACATGATCAGAATGTCATACAGGAGGTTAGTTGTTCTTACTTTTTGAGTTTGTCTGTTGTGAGTAGTATCAGTTATTTTATAGCCTTTGGTACGCCACTTTGTGCCTTACCAGATTGCATTAATTGGATTTTGACAATTGCTTTTATGCTAAATTTAATCTTTTTGGTAATATTAATAGTTGAGCTCCCAGTGGCCCAATCTGTTGATTTAGAGTATACATAAGGTGTTTCTTTCTCATTTCAAAGAGTATTATAACTTAAAAATAAATCTGAGAAATTTGAAATTAACATTGTTTTATTTGTAGCTATTACACTTTGACAGATTATCATCTTTGTGCTATTTCATTAGTAAGTCAAAATCGATGCATCTCAAGTCTGACATATGGTAGAGATCTTATTTAAGCTCATAGTTAAAAGTAGAGGAAATTAATTAAGGTGCAGATATTCTATTGGAAACATGTGCATGGTAAATGTAGCCTTATCTGATTCTTCTTTATATAACTTTGTTTCCACGCAGATGCACAGGGTTCTCATTCCATATTTTCTTGCATTAGTTGTCACACCCCCAACTCACAGCCTCGAGGGAACATTGCTGGTACACTCATTTTTACTTTAATCTGAAGTTTCCATCATGCTTTTCTAATAAGTCTTATTCTTGCAAGTCATTTGGATATTTTTAAAACATATTCTGCTTAAACTTGATCTAAGAGTCATGTCTATTTCAGGCTCCAGTGGAAGTATTGATGTGACAGATATATGGATTCTGTCTACATGTGCTTGTGGTGGACTTAGGGTTAGAAGAATTTGTGGATCTAGGGTTTAGAAGTTTAGAAGAAAGAGTTTGGTTCAAAGATTGACTAGATGGGAAATAAACCAGAGTACTGTTTCTAGAAGCAAACAGGTTTCTGAAATGGTTATTTGGTGAATATTAGGGTTTCGACAGGTAAGGACTAGGGCTCAATTTGAGGTTACAAAATAGGGAAGAAAAGAGAAGAGTTTGTGACTGTTCTGGGTTTGTTCGACTATAATGTGAAGTATGCCAAAGAAGAAGAGAGATAAAAGAACATATTAAGCCCAACATGCCTCAATACTCAAAGCACCCAATATTCCATTGATCAAAGTTTGAGTTCTTTGAAGCATGTTTATAGACTTATTGACCCTTAGGTAATCAACTAGGAGTAGGACTCTTAATTTGACTGATAAACGAAAGACTTCATAAAACTCAATAAAAGGCTACTAAGATAGGCTCTTATAGTCCTGCTATCTTGTAGTCACAAGGTGTTTCTGTCGCAAATAAATAAGTTCTACACAACATACAAGACCCTATATCATGCTCTCCTTTCGTGTTGGGAATTTCTGTGGCACTGGAATTTTTCTTGTGACTATTAGTTTGGTTGCATTTTCTGCTTAACGAAATACATAATATAGCTTAATTTAGAGAATCTTACTCTAATGCCACACCATCAAAACAAATCGTCATGGCTATATGATGGTATAATTTGCCCAACCCCACGCCACACCTGAAATATGAGCCCAAACCCTGCTAATGAAAATGGGGCTGCTGGGCTGGGGTCCCACTCTGTTCACGATCAAGTTTATTTACTATATTGCAGTTACTTGCATAAGAACGGTAAAAAATTTGTATTCTAATATTAAAGTCTGTTTTGTTTCTTCAGGCTGGACGGGATCTTAAATTTATTAGTTTATCAATGACCGTATGCTTTTCTATGGGTGCACTATTCCTACTGGTATAGATCTGTTTCATGCTCTTCTGGTGCCCTTAGTTTGTACATGTTCGTTTCTTCACCATGCATTTACGAGTCCCTCCCATCTTTCTTTTCACCAGCTTGTAAGCAGTAGAGGATATGGTTTGCCTGGCTGCTGGTTCGGACTTGTAGCATTTCAATGGGTGAGTAGAGTAACGTTACCTGCTTCCATGTGCCAATATTGTCTATTTGAACTTCTCTGACTCTGCAAAGTTTTTCTTTTTCAGGCTCGATTTTTCCTCTCTCTTCGGCGCCTTCTTTCTCCGAATGGCATACTTTACTCTGACAATTTGAGTCAGTATAATTTGGAAAAGCTGAGAGCTTCCTAGTGTAGGAATCCACATGAACACATACGAAAATCAATTTAGCTAGAACCCAATTCATTATTCTAGCCAACAGAAGGTATGAATAACCCACAAAAAAAAATGAATTTCACATTATTGCCCTTGTGGCCAAAGATTAAATTATCATTCTGTCTCAATGATGCTAAAAGCAAAAGCAATGTATGCCTCAAGCTGCGATATGTATTTCACCACGGCCAGCAGTTGCTTGCTTGTCAGTTGTATTATTCTGTATCTGACAAGAAAGAATTCTGTGGCACTTGAGAATTAATTGAAGTTCCAAGTTATATTCATGGAATCACTATACCATCTTCATTATTTCTGTAACAAACGGCTTCTGTACCCAAAAATGCTTCCCGGAAGCTGGCCTGTGTGTAGGGATGAGAAATTCAGTGCTGGAGTTATTACAGCTATTGCAGCAGTAAATTGGTCGAAAATCCATGTCTTTGAAAGCATACATCAAAGAGAGGCGGTTTAACCCTAAACAGACCCATGATTGTGGTGACTAACAGCTCTAATTACATAAGATTGTTGAGAACTCCTTTCTCCAATCGTCTCAAGATCAGAATCAAATGAAACTGCTTCCAGAGGACATGGTGGGAAAGGAAAAGCTCAACAAAGACACGGGGAGGATGAGTCCTACGATTACCTCGAGTAGATGACTTTTACTGATACGAGGGATGGGGAAGGTATTAACTATTAAACAACATAGGATGCGAATTTTAAATGCAGTATTAGTTCATTATTTTTGTATAAAGTAACATACGTACTTAATTAGCAAAGAGAGAGAAGTCCCAAAGAATTGCTATTAGTTAAATTAATTCGACTTTTCTCATGCGATGCTACATGGGTGGAAGGGAGACAATAAGATTCATTTGCCCTTTGAGCTTGGTAAATTAGTCTCATTCTCAAAATTCAGAAGCAAGTGAAAATGTATAAACAGGAAATAGCATAATTCAAGTCCTTATGCCCTAAGGCAACACGCGTGCTACAATGACCCGGACATAGGGTTGTAATCCCATAAGGGTGACCTAACCCCAAAAACCCGTCCTCAGTTCGGATTGTAGGCCTCAACACCACCCCCCAACCCCTCTTTCTCATTGTTCTTTAACCAGCGTTCCAAGTATCATGAAGCATACAAACTACAAAGGTCTCTCTTTGGCTGCATGCACCTCCTAATGACCAAAAGTCTGGAGATTCCCTGTTCATTTTAATTGGTGATCCAAATTGGCACCAAACGTTCAACATGGAGAATCAACACAAGACAAGCATTGCCTCAAAGGTCATTTTCGAACCTAAACCTGCTGCTTCCTCGATGACCACGTGCAGATGGTGTCGGTACATGTCTTCTATTCTGCATTTTTAGGAGAGAAAAATAGGGAGGTCAGCAGTCAGGAAAACCTAGTTTTGTGCATAACAAAAGAAACTTTATTGCTTTTCTTTGTTTTACCGGCAAAGTCGGTTTCAGCTTTCTCACGAAAGCCTTCCGAGCCTGCATCTTTTTCTGCTCTGCCTTCAACTTGGTGAGGCTGGGCCTGTAAATAATCACTGTTCGACCAATTTGACCAACGACCACTGAACCAGTTGCCTGCTCCAATTGCTTGACCACATCATCTAGCTCCCCTGGACAGGTCCTGTGTACTTTAATCTGTTTACAATTTTTAGATTGCCAATATGTGTTAGCTCTCTAGATCAAACACAGCTAGTTTCTTTAAAGATGAAGTACAAGAAAGGAAACAGAACATAGTTTAACGCACGGCAAATAGCACAAAATAAGCTACAACATTGAATTTAAACAAGGTGGCTGGTAGGGAGTTTCATATATTAGTATGTACATGTAAGCTGACATGCCATTCTGTCCAAGTTTCCTGGGCCATATGTAAATTCTGGCTAGGAAAATGGACTAATGACCAGCATCTCAGCAGCTTAACAAAGGCTCATAACCTGAGCAAAATCTGTAGACATTCGCAAATTTTGCAGACCTAGACAAAGATGATTCTGATCAAGTGAAACCAAATGCATTGTTTGACATCCAAGATGCTAAGGATTGAATACTTTTGGGATATGGAGTGGCTTGTCGTACTATGTCCAAGCAAGCATTGGCAAATACAGCTGCCATGTATCTTGATGGTTCAGCCAAGTTCTGGTGGCAGACGAAACGACATAAAGAATGCAGAGCTTTTTTTTCTATTCAAATCAAGAAAGGGGAAAGGGATAAAAGAATGCAGAGCTTGAAGTGAAACTGGATCCATTTTGAGGATGACTTTCCGGCAGGACAGAGGGTTCCTGCCTGGTTGTCCCTTGACAAACAATAGGAACAGGTTTGATTTGCATCTTGGCAATCAGATTAACTAAGATTCCAAGGTAACATTTCCAGTTTTAAAAGCAGGCTGAGCTTAACAGTTTAGAACTACACATTAAATAAACTAAAAATTAGTGATGCACCAACATTGGCTGACCCTCCCAATCCATATACCCATTTACAATGAAGGCTTCGAGGACTGTAATTTGTGATTCACAATTTATATTTCTAAATTGCAAGTACACCTATCCTATAATGACCGTTTCAAATGTCCATGACCCCTTTAACGAGCTAATGCATCCTACAAGTATCAGTCTCATCAATCCAACTTTCCCTCTACAAAAACACTAAAGATTTAGATACTCTAAACAGTGTAATAGTTGCTACTGCTGCTAAAGCTAAGACAGTGCGTCAAGAAATCAACCATGAACTCTCATCAATCAACAGCACATCAGTTTCAGACTACGCTTGAATGCTAATCATGGATTCAAGCGCAAAATCAACATTCATACTCAGAAAATATCAACTCTTTTTAATTTTTATAGTTATGAATCGTGCAATTTTCTCCACATTTTGGAGATTCAAAAACTTGGCCCTTAAAATCAAAGCAAAACAAATCTTTCTTTCCTTTTTCTTTTTGCTTTTTGCTTTTTGCTTTTTCGGTACCGAAAAGAAAGGTAAATTTACACATATTGACAATCGCAAGCCTACTTATCTGCTTAACCACGAGGCAAAAACTTTCCAAAGCATAAACCCTAAACCTCAATTGTAATGACCCAAATCACCAAACCACCAGCCAATCCACTAGAATACAAGTAAAACAAACAAAATTATTTATTGCAAAAGTTGGTACCTTTAGAAGTTCGTTGGATTCGAGGGTTTCAATGAAGGAAGAAACTACATTAGCTGTAACACCAGACTTGCCCACCAACTGGGACTTGAGCTTCTTCCCCAAGCTGTGTGCGTACGACGCCAGCTCCTTCTTCTCCTTTACACTCAGACTTGGCAATGAAGACGACGAAGAACCCACACCCATCACACGGGAGCCCTCCTCCTCTCTCCCTCCCGCTTCCAACTCTTCGCTTCCACTCTCAACTTCTCCATCAAATTCTTCAATTTCTTCTTCATCTTCTTCTTCGTCTGGGTGTTGTAGGGATGGAGATGGGTCATTGGGAAGAGGAGGGGAAGTTGCGAGAGTTGAGAAAGAGTGGCAGAAGAGTGGAGAGAGAGATTTAGCGAAGTGGGTCGTTTTGCGAAGTGGGGTTTGGAGAAGGGGTTTGGAAAGAGTGGCTGTTGTTGTGGTGGCGGTGGTTGTGGTGGAGATGAGGAGGGGCTTGAGTCCGAGAAACCAAGAAAAGAAAGAAGAGGGAGGTGGTAGCAATGGTGGTGGTGTCTGGGGCGGGGGTGGACGGAGGAGGTGGTAGAGCATGTGAGATGATGCCGCCATATTTCTCTCTTCGGTCGCTCCCAGCCACAGCCGCAACTGCTCTTAATGATAATGCTATTTGGCATTCTTCTGTTCCTCTATTCCACGTGGCGTGGTGGGATTGGTACAAGGAGGAAATAGGAGGGTGACAAATGGGAAATGTTAGAATGCAATAAACTATTCCATATTTGGCCCATAAAAGTCTATGTGGCATCTTTCATTTATTGCATTGTGAGTTATTTTTTTACAATGTTTTTAAAATGTTTTTTTGCGATGCCACATAGACTTTTATGGGCCAAATGGATAGTTTATTGCATTCTAGCATGTCCGTGAACAAATAACATAACTACCATACGCTGCACCAACCACTATTCACAATTCACTCGAATGTAAATAAGTAGAGCTTAAAACCTCTTTGTTAGGTTCGGCTCATTTAAATTTTACTTGAATTTGAGTCGAGTTTAGGATAAGTCAAAAAATTGAGCACGAGCTCGAGTTCATAATAAGTCAAGCTAAGGTGAGTCAGCTCACAATCTGGCTCTTATATTTAATTTAATTTTTTATTATAAATTTAAATTTCAAGTACTCTTAAATGGTTCAAAAAGCTAGCTTGCATATGAGCACTTACTTTGTCTATCAGCCTGAATATAGAGCATGAGTCAATACAATAAGGCACTTGGTTTTGAAGAGAGAGGATATACATCATTTTATAATAAAATGATGTTATTAAATAAAAAATTAATATTAATATGAGCAACTATGTAAACAACTATCAATTCAAGGCTTATACGATCTGCTCACAAGCCTAATCGAGTCGAGCGAGTTTGTTTCGTTTAATATTCGAGCCAATGTTTATGTTTACAAAATGTCTCATTTAATAATCGAGTTAAACACGAACCAAGCTTATACAAGCCGAGCCCAAGTTCGCTCTCGAGAGCCTCACTCACTTAACTATGATGATCTAGTAGTTTCAATTTATTTCTGATTTTTTTTTTTTTATAAAACTAATCAATAGTCATAAAATATTTGTTTAGTGTATAACATTCCTCTATTATATTGTTGGTGGGTGTTTGGTCTCCTGGCAATTGGCATGGCATTGAAGTACAAATAATTTTTTAGAATTTCAAAAGTAGATAAATATTATACATTGCACCATCATTTCATCACATTCTAAACATTCTAAATTGATGTAACATTATTCATCGGTCATTTATCAATTATTGTTACTCTTCAAGAGTGACAAATAGTTCCAACAATAAAAGAAGAGTAATGCGAAACTACACTAATATCCTATTAGTTCATAACTATCTCACTCGCTTATATGAAGTGAGATGGTTTACTAGTTATTGGATCAATCTTTATTTTTATTTTATTTTTTTAGAAAAATTAAGCAAATTAGGAAAACAATGAATCATACCATAATTATAAATATATAATCTCTAAGAGATAGCTCAATCGGTTAGAAACCAGACCTTATGAAATGGAGGTCATTACTCGTTAGTTCGAATCAATCTCCATCCTCTTGTGTAAACATAGAAAAATAATCAAATAATAAAAAATATATAATTATAGTTTTATATCTTTTTTTATTGTAGGTGCCGCGTGTCATAATATGATTGGCGTTGACAACTTGACGTACAGTTTCAACCCAAAAATTAGACGAAGTTTGGTGCAGAAAACTCTCATGACATTTTTATGTATACTTATTGCAAATGGGTTTAAACATTGAGACCAATTTCATATTCTTTCTCTCTTTTGTTTTTTTCGTTTCAAAACAAAAATATAAACAAATAACATAAAATACTCAAATCTATGAAATATTAAAACAATTTTTTTTTAAGGAAAAAAAAAATCACCTAAAAACATTAACAAAGTAACCTTAGAACCTACCCACACAAACTCCAACCTCAACCTCAACTGTAAGTATTGGTTTCTTTTGCTCTTACTTCAACTTGAAGCAGGGCTAGGCTGGCTAGCCACTATTGGCCAGGCCATCCATATGTTAAATTTATGGGTAGTTAATTATTGACATATGAATTATGAGGGTGCTCTCTTTTCTCAATGATATGATGCCAGGATTTATGATCACGTGGAAATAATTGTTTGGCTCGAGTTGGTCACAAAGTGAATGGAGAGAGGACGTTTCAAACTTTGTTTTTAGAGGATATTCTAGCAGTTTGAATTGGTCATAATCTTGACTGAAATGCCGATCAACGGAGTTGCCTCCTTGAAAAAGGACAAAGGGTGTTCTATCTGATCAGCTCCGTTTGACAAAAGTCATTTGTTATTCATAAAATATATATATAATTTTAGTATTTTTTTTATTTTTTATTTTTTACATCACATCAATTATTTTTTATTATTTAAATAAAAAATTATTACAAAATAAAAAAAAATCACTTTTTCATAACAAATATTTTTACCTTTTTTTTGCACAGTTTATGTCACTAAAAAAAGGAATCAAAACCACAAAAAATAAAATAAAAGTCTAATTTTTTAAATAGTTTGAACAGGAGGACGATTTGAAAACAAAATATTGAAATCAAAACAAACTGAAAAACGTTTAGAGAGAACAAAAATTGTACAAAAACAGAATCAAATCTGATTTTTGAAATATTTTGAACAGAAGAACCATCTAGAAAAAAATATATTGAATTCAAAACAAACTGAAAACATTTGGAGAGAAAAAAAAAATTGTATGAATTAAACGGAACCTTTTTTTTTTTCTCAAGAAGCACAAAAAGAAAAAGAAAGAGAAGAGAACCTTGTTTGAAAAAAAATAGTACAAAAGGAATCAAATCTGATTTTTGAAATATTTTGAGTACAAGGACGATCTAGAAACAAAATATTGAATTAAAAACAAATTGAAAAACATTTGGAGAGAGAAAAAAAAATTGTACAAATTAAATGGAACCTATTTTTTTCTCAAGAAGCACAAAAAGAAAAAGAAAGAGAAGAGAACTTTGTTGAAGAAGATAATTTTATTTTTGTTTGTTGTAGTATGTGATTTTTAAACGGTTAAGACGGTTATTTTCCTACATTGAATGGAAGGGGAAGCAATGTCTAAGTGAAAGTGTGAAACATGGTGTATTAAACGCAATTTTGATTGTTTTTAACTTAAAACGCCACATGTCACAATTTTATGCCCTCCTCCTAGTAAAAACTCCCCTATTATATATATATATATATAATGTATTATTACCGTACAATAATAATGAACAATATATAGAATCAAAAAGAAAGAGAAATATAAAGAGAATCAAAACAGATTTAACGGTTGCTGATTTTCTCCACGTTGAAAGGCGGCTGTATTTTTCAGTCAATGATTCAGGGTTACATCATATAACATATATATAAGAAAAACCCTAAACCCTACTTGTATTGCGACGTTCACTCCGCTCCTGTCTATTTGGCCTTCCATTGGTGTTAATGTAAACCACTAATTCCAACAAGATGCATGATTTCAGTAGGGTGTTGCCTGTTATACCATACCTTTAAGTGTTGTGAGGCATTTGTCCCTGAGAGGACGAATCAGCATCAAACCCTTAACGCTGCAAGCAGGGATAGTGAAGAACATTACAATAGGGGGACATTAAGTGCTTAAGCAGCTGTGACAGACAGTGAATGGCATGAAACCATCCGAGATAATGCAAGTCACCAGAGGATTGTTGTAAGTTGCAGTGTTGAGTTTCACAAGAAAGTCTGAAAATGGAGCCAAGAAGTTTTTCATAACGGAATCAGCAAGAGAAGAGAGTTCTTGGGTGGCGTTGGAATCTGATGGAGAAAGACTGTCTAGAATGGATTTGATTTGGAAGTCGGGCAAGCCATCTAAGAAGTTGATATCTCCAGATTTGAAAAACGTTGGTGGTTAAACTCAGTGTTCACAAAGGTTATGTGAAAAGCTTTATGATGTAGAAGTTTTGAAAATTTTATGTGGCTTTGAACTGGGAGGAATACAAGTTGCACGAGGCTTATCAGCTACTACTGTCTTGGAATCCATTTCCTTCTCCCTTTCTGTTTTGCTTGTTTCATTGTATCGTATAAAATGACTCGTTCTATCATGCTGACCATTTCTGATAGCCTCGAGCCTCACCTACCCATCGCAAATTGGCATGACTATTCACTTTTAATGCCTTCACACTCCCAAGGACCACGTCATCTCCCAGTCAGACCCATTTTATGACTCACCATTAAAAGCAAAGAACATGACGCAATACAATAAGGATAGGGTAGGTAGGTGTAACATTCGAATCACATATCTGGAGTTATTCGGATGATGTGGTCAAAATTATATATGTCAACTTGGAATTAGGTATAGATGGCGGCTTTATAGTTCATTTATATGACGTGAAATTTTGTTAATTGGAATTAACAAAAACTAACAAAATATTAATTTTATATTTTTTTATAGGTGAAATACCAAATTTACTTATTTTAAAAAATTAAGAAAAAAAAAAAGAAAGCAAACTAAGGTATTAAAAAAGTAATGACGTGAAATTTTATTAATTAGAATTGATGGAAACTAACAAAATATTAATTTTATATTTTTTTTATAAGTGAAGTACTAAATTTAATTATTTTAAAAAATGCAAACTGAAATACTAAAAAAATATTCAACCCTTTACTTTTTCTATTGTCGGATAAAATCAATTCTTAAATACGGTGTTCGACTCTAGGCCGATGCAAATTTTATTTAATTAATATTTTAAGGAAAAATCTTGGTACCATCTGCGTAGTCGATTAGTGGTCCCACAAGGGGTGATCAAGGTTCAACACGACAAGTATTATTATTATTATTATTATTATTATTTTGTTTTTTAAGGTAAGTCAAAACGATATGTTTTATGATTCAGCAACTCTGCCCATAGAAATAGAATACTACAAGTCTTCGATCCCTGATATAAAAATGTAAATAATTTTAAGTATTTTATGAATATATTATGTTTTGAATTATGTATTAATTTTTTTATACCAAAATATGGTTGATGGCTGCTCCTTCAATGGAAAAGCATTCTCTGTAGTAAGACAGAATGAGAATTAAGAAGCAGAACATTTCCCCTGTTTTTCTTTGTTTTATTTGTTTTAAATTCTCCAAAAAAAGTAAAATACATATTTATTATCAAACAATCCAGAACATAAAATACTTTTCTAAACAAAAAATAATATATATGTATATATATATATATTTTGTGTTACATCATAAATTATCCTAAAACTTAATGTCAAAGAAGGTGTTTGAATTGACTGAGCACTGTGCCGATATCTTCCAAATATTACTCTTATCATTGGCGTTCTGCTAAATATTACTCTATGCAGCGTTAGCTGCAAGCTAGAGAGAAGGGATGGTTACCCATACGAGGAAGCCATGGCTCTTCTTTGCTCTGCTTCTTGTCCTGTCTTTCTACAGAGCATGCTTCTCCGTTGCAGGAGGAGATACCCTTTCAGCTGGTCAACCTCTTTCAGCGAGTACAAGTACAACCATAATATCTGAAGGAAGCAAATTTGAACTCGGTTTCTTCAGACCAGGTACTTCTTCAAAAATATACTTAGGCATATGGTATAAAAATAATCTTGGTGTCCAAGAATATGTTTGGGTAGCAAATAGAGAGAACCCTGTCCCTTTGTCTGATGCAACTTCATCAAGACTTGAAATCTCTGAAGATGGCAATCTAGTCCTGTTTAACGGTTCCTCCAACATACCAATTTGGTCGACAAATTTGACACTCCTGTCAAACTCAACTGAAGCAGTTCTCCGTGACGATGGAAACTTTGTTTTAAGAAATAGTTCCAACCAGAATACTATATTTTGGGAGAGTTTCAACCATCCAACCGATACATGGCTGCCAGGTGCAAAGCTTGGGATCGATAAGATTACTGGAAAATCAAAGCAGCTTATTTCATGGAAAAATTCACTAGATCCTGCACCAGGTATGTTCTCCTTCAGGCTAGCCCGAGATGGAAGCAGTCAATTTATCTTGGAGTGGAACAGATCCCATATATACTCGAGCTCTGGAATTTGGAATGGAAACTTTTTCAGCTTAGCTGGTGATATGTTCATGAATTATATATCCAACGCCACTTTTGTGTCAAATGAAAATGAAAGCTATTTTACTTATTCTGTTAAAAACATTTCTTCCAGTTCGGAACTTAGGTTTGTCATTACGTCTTCAGGGAAGATGCAGCAATCCTCATGGTCGAACAAATCTTGGGGTTGGCTTTTATTTTGGTCTCGACCGGAAAATATATCTGATGTCTATGGTTTGTGTGGTGCATTTGGCATGAATAATGGGGATTTCTCAAACCCCTGTGTATGTCTAAATGGTTTTAAACCATTTTCAATTGAAGAAACTAACCTAAGTGATTGGTCAGGTGGTTGTGTGAGGAAATCCCCTTTGCAATGTGAGAATAATACTTACGCTAATGGTAAAAAAGATTGGTTCATGAAAATACCAAACGTGGGATTGCCTGTCAATTCAAAATCATATTTGGCAGCAAGTGCTATGAATTGTGAAGTGGCTTGCATGAATAATTGCTCTTGCACAGCTTATGCTTACAGTAGCAGCGGGTGTATGATATGGGAAGGAGCTCTTTTGAACTTAAAGAACCTCTCAAATGGTGGCGGGACTGGACAAGATATCTATCTTAGACTTGCTGCTGATGAGTATCACAATACCAAAAAAGGCAAGATGAGTGAAATGAAATCTAAACAAATTTATGTTATCTTTATTTCTGAATGAATACTTAATTCTCTATTATGGTTGAGCTAATGGTGATTCTTGTCATCATATTCAGGCAACAAATGGAAAGTGTGGGTGATTTTAGCCGTGCTGGTCCCTGCAATAGGGCTTTTCTTATGCTCTTAATTTGCTTTTCATGCAAGAGAAAGCTCAAACGCAGAAGTCAGCGTAAGTTCTAACCATACATAGAAATCACTCTTGAAAAATAACAAGCTAGCTATATTCATTTGCCAAATGGAGCCTAAATCTAAGACTAGAAACCTGTGACATGTCCTTGCTCTTAAGAGTGTCAATTCACCTGGGCTGATAATTAAAAGCTTTTTAGTCTCATGATGATCAGTTGGTGAAGATAGTGCTCAGGCGCTTGTGTATTGATATGGCTTTTCTTGTCATTCTATATGAAACAGGAGAGGAGACTTCAAGATATGATATATTGTCATTTGATTTCAGTACTGAACTTCATAGAATCAATGATGGAACAAACAGTAAAAGTAATGTGAATATTAGGGGGAAGAAGAAGGATGCTGAGTTACCGATGTTCAGTTATGAGAGTATATCAGCTGCGACTAATAATTTCTCAACTATGAATAAACTTGGACAAGGAGGTTTTGGACCAGTCTATAAGGTACATATGATTCATTCTCCTGATGACTTTGCTTCAAAACTATTAAGACAACCCATAATGGTAAACTTTCATGGAAGTTTAAAAAGTTTATGGTTCTCTTTCATAGGGGAAATCACACAAGGGGCAAGAAATTGCAGTAAAAGTGCTTTCAAAAAAATCTGGACAGGGGCTTGAGGAGTTTAGAAATGAAACAATCCTAATTGCCAAACTGCAACACAGAAATCTTGTCAGACTCTTGGGTTGTTGTATGGAGCAAGATGAAAAAATGTTAATATATGAGTACATGCCCAATAAAAGTTTGGATTTCTACCTTTTTGGTGCGTGCACGTTTCATTATCATGCTTTTTATGATGCTCTTTTCTTTTCAATTTTTTTTAGCATTAATTTTCTTAGTTGTACTATTTAAACAGATCAAACCAAGAAAATGATGTTAGACTGGAGGACACGCATACACATTATTGAAGGGATTGCTCAAGGGCTTCTTTATCTTCATCAATATTCAAGGTTTCGGATCATACACAGAGATCTAAAACCCAGTAACATTCTATTGGATAGTGAAATGAATCCGAAAATATCAGATTTTGGGATGGCTCGAATAGTTGGAGACAATGAAATACAAACAAATACACATCGAATTGTCGGAACTTAGTAAGTATGCAATCTATTTCACATCTAATATCTGCAAAGAAAATGCTTGGGATACTAAAACTTTTACTATAATGTTTTTACAGACTGATGTGACAGTTTATAATTAATAAAATAATTAAGAGTATTGTATGATTGACAAGTTAGTCCCTAAAGTAAATTAACATGTCAAATTGTGTGCTTAATCATTTGAGAAATTATAGGCCTTTACGTTAAGTTTAAAAGGGGCTTATAGTAAAAGTTGTAGTTCCTGTAACAACACTATAGTTGCAATTCTTATCTAAATTCACTGGGCGAGCTACTAATAAAGTCATTTACTAAATTTTGAAATGCAGTGGCTATATGTCTCCCGAATATGCTATGGATGGCTTGTACTCGATAAAGTCTGATGTATTTAGCTTTGGAGTATTGCTTCTAGAGATTTTAAGTGGCAAGAAGAATACTGGCTTCTATAACAGTAGTTCACTTAATCTTCTGAGATATGTGAGTACTTTTTCTACTCTCCCAAATTCCTTATATTTTACATTAGTTTTATAAATTAAAATTGTTCTAGTTTGTAATAAAATTTAGTATGATTTGAAATGAAACTAGGCTTGGGAGTTGTGGAGAGATGATCGGAGTTTGGACTTGGTGGAGCCAGCAATAGGATATCCTTCTTCCACTTCTATTTTGTTGAGATTCATTAGCATTGGCCTTCTTTGTGTCCAAGAAAGCCCGACTGATCGACCTACCATGCTTGACGTAGTCTCAATGATTATCAATGAACATGCACCTCTACCTACACCCAAGCAACCTGCTTTTACCAGAGGCCGGTATGCGACGGACACAAATTCAATTGTTGATAGTGTAGGAAATTGCTCAATATCCAACCTAACTATTTCAATCATGGAAGCTCGATAAATACTATTTCACGCATCAAAGAAAAGTGTTTTTTTGTACGATGCCACATACAGCTAGAATATTGGGTTTCTATATGGTCTAGGTTTGACAAATTTCATTATCAACATATTTTCCACAGTTGAATGGGAATCAAATTTACCTATCATCTTTTTCTTATAAATGGGAATTATTTGTATTATAAAGATCAATCAAGCATAGTACTAGTAGCATACAATACAATATTTGTATTGTATTGTAGAGGCCAATTTGTAACCCAAAGTGACTACGCGTCAGAAACCTGAAGCCCAATCTTTTATCTGATATCTGAAGCCCAAATGGGCTGGGTTGCAGCACCGAAATACTGGCCCAAGAGAAAAGCTGCAGCCCTGAAACCAGTTATAAATAAGATTGGAGGATGGTTAATGTTGTGTGAAAAATATCAACTCTTCTTAATTTTTATTGTTATGAAACGTGCAATTTTCTCCGCATTTTGGAGATTCAAAAACTTGGCCCTAAAAATCAAAGCAAAGCAAATATTTCTTTTCTTTTTCTTTTGGAGAAACTTCATGAACCATAAACTTTGCTTTGAAATATCTCTAGCTTGAAAAACTCTCGATTTATAATCACTTTCAATTCTTTCTCAATTTAACCATTCATACAAATTAGGGTACAAAAAATTTTAAAAAAAAAAGACCAAAATATCCTTGATTTTCATTCTTTAAAAAAATAAAAAAATATTTTGGAAATTGAAATTTTAAATAATGAATTTTAAATGGTGATTTTTATATAAAATTTTAACTTCTAAAATGTTTTTTTTTTTTTAAATAAAATCATGAGTATTTTGATTTTTTTTTAAATTGTGTACCTTAATTTGTACGGATGGATTCAAATGAAAAACAATTGAAAATTCAGGGGTATAAATTGAGAGTTTTTAAAATTTAAAAAGTATTTTAAAACGGACGGAAGTTTAAGGTTCCTTAAGTTTCCCCTTTTCTTTTTCTTTTCCTTTTTGCATTTTCAGTACCGAAAGGAAAGGTAAATTTACACATATTGACAATCGCAAGCCTACTTATCTGCTTAACTACGAGGCAAAAACTTTCCAAAGCATAAACCCTAAACCTCAATTGTAATGACCCAAATCACCAAACTACCAGCCAATCCACTAAAATACAAGTAAAACAAACAAAATTATTTATTGCAAAAGTTGGTACCTTTAGAAGTTCGTTGGATTCGAGGGTTTCAATGAAGGAAGAAACTACATTAGCTGTAACACCAGACTTGCCCACCAACTGGGACTTGAGCTTCTTCCCCAAGCTGTGTGCGTACGACGCCAGCTCCTTCTTCTCCTTTACACTCAGACTCGGCAATGAAGACGACGAAGAACCCACACCCATCACACGGGAGCCCTCCTCCTCTCTCCCTCCCGCTTCCAACTCTTCGCTTCCACTCTCAACTTCCCCATTAAATTCTTCAATCTCTTCTTCTTCTGGGTGTTGTAAGGATAGAGATGGGTCATTGGGAAGAGGAGGGGAGGTTGCGAGAGTTGAGAAAGAGTAGCAGAAGAGGGGAGGGAGAGACTTAGCGAAGTGGGTCGTTTCGCGAAGTGGGGTTTGGAGAAGGGGTTTGGAAAGAGTGGCTGTTGTTGTGGTGGCGGTGGTTGTGGTGGAGATGAGGAGGGGTTTGAGTCCGAGACACCAAGAAAAGAGAGAAGAGGAAGGTGGCAGTTGTCCGAGGCGGTGGTGGACGGAGGCAGTGGCAGAGCCACACAATTCATATAAAGTGTGCGAACAAAATTTTTTTGGTTACTTACAAATTTTTCCACCTTAAAAATTTGGTAATTCACGTTTATGCATCACATAAAAAAAACAAAAATAACTAGTCATTTCAGTAATTAAACAGTAAAAAAAGAGAGTTAAAAATTTGTATATGAATTCGGTAACCATATGGCTTTGCAACGCCTAATGCCAAAAATGACAACCAAATAATAACAATCCTGATAAAACTTGCACTCATAATAATTTATCCATAAAATAACAAAATTTTCAGACCAAATATTCGACTTTGAAACTTGAATTTCTCTTCATTTTGAGACTAAAAAAAATAAAAATCACACTACCTATCTAATAATTTCGCTTACTTGAAACATGTCTCTCGAAAGGACCATAAAAAGGAGACAACAATATAATTCTATAATTTTTTTGTATTTCCTTAATTTTCTCAAAAACCAAACAATGCGTGTAAACTTTTTTTTTTCTTATTTACTTGCTGACAATTTTAAAACATAATTATATTTAACCACCATAACTAGGACATTAGAAAGAAAACAAAACAAAAAATAAATAAATAAAGTTAATTTTGTAATCGTTTCTGGCAAAAAAGAAAAAGGAAAAAGAGGTCAAATTCATAGGTAAAAAGTTTTATTTTTTATTTTTTATTTTATTATTATTATTATTATATTTTGGGGGTGTAGTGGGTAGGGAAAAAAAATAAATCTTTTACGGTACCCCCAGAGGTAAGCGTGGATCAGCCACTAGACGGAGAGGAGGTGGTAGAGCATGTGAGATGATGCCACTAGGCACATAAGCGATCCGAGGCAGTCGAAGCTTGAGTCGAGTCGGCCGAGCTTGTCTGAATGTAGCCGAGCTGAGTCCCGAGCTTGTACGATCAAGCCTAATTTTTCCTATAATTTAAATAAATTTATATTAACTATAAACTTAAAAGATAATTTATACACTTGTTAATTTTATAATTTATATAGTATAATTATTATATTCATATAATTTATCTTATATAATATAACATTTAAGTTTGTATTATTGAATATAATGTCAATTGTCATTTGTCACATCCTAAAGAGTAACGTACATTGATTAAGTGCACATTGTTGACTAACTTTCTAATTGTCACCTATGTTTTTAATTGCTTAGATTCTTAGAGCATAGTTACTAAATTTGAGATTATTTTAATATTCATATCAAGTACTGATATAATTTATTTCTATATTTTACTTGATACTTGTTACTTGTTAGTTGTTATTTGTTAAAGTTAAGTTAGTATATGATGTATATCATATATTGTAGATAATAAACATATCATATATAAATATATATTATAATTTATTAATTTATAAGTATAAAACTAAGTTAAACTAATTTAATTTTATACAATTAATTAATATAACATTTAAGTTTGTATTATTGTATATAATGTCAATTGTTATTTGTCACACCCTAAAGAGATACATTAAGGTCATTTAAGTTTGTATACATTAATGTGATTATAATTTATAAATGGTAAGAAATACATTAGTTACTTAATTAATAATCATTTAATCTACTCATTTATGAATGAAATCGAGCTCACAGTCGAGCTCACGAGCCCTTGTCGAGTTTAGTCAGGCGAGAGCGAGCTCGCTCATTTGCTAATCGAGAGCTTGTGCGATGTGAGCAGAGAAACGATGTCGAGCTCGATTTGATTGAGCTTAATCGAGGCAGCTCGAGTGTCGGGCTCATTTACAGGCCTAGATGCCACCATATTTTTTTTTCTCTTCGGTCGCTCCCAACCACAACCGCAACTGCTCTTAATGATAATGCCATTTGCCACTCTTCTGCTCCTCTATTCCACGTGGCGTGGTGGGACTGGGGATAGGAGGGAGACAAATAATATATTTTTCTTTTAATTTATTTTTATATATCCACACAAAGAAATGAGAAGAAAAACTTAAACTAACGATATCTACTTCATAAAGCGTTATCCACAACCGATTGAGCTACCACTTGCAAACTTTATTTTATAGAGCTAATCATTAGTAGTAAAATATTTGTATAATATATAACATTACTTATTTTACTGATTGTGGGTGCTTGGTCTACTTAAAAGGATATAATTATAGTTTTTTTTATTTTTTATTGTAGGTGTTAGGGGTGTCAACGGTTTAGTTTTCCGGTTTTTAGCCAAAATCAAGGTATCCTAGTTCTTGGTTTTGGGAAACCAAAAGCCAGGTCCCGATTACCAATCAGTTCTGGTTTGTACCCGGTTTGGTAACCAGTTTTTAAAAAATTGGTTTTTCGGCTTATTTTAGGTATTGGGCCTTAAATAAGCCCATTTTTTGCACACAATTTGCCCATTTAAAAAATATATATATTAGCAATTTTGCTTTTTTTTTTTTTTTAATGAATAAGCATTAAGCAACTTCATTAACAAACAAATCAAATAGTCAAATACACATCATTGTTATAGAGGCATTGACTCTTTTGTATATTACTCTATAATAATAATAATATATTATTATTATATACACTCAATTCTAGTTTCTCGGTTTTTACCGAGTGACAAAAACCGGGACCGAAATTGGGGTCCCGATTTTTTTTTTTGCAATCGGAACCAAATGCCCAGTTTTCTGGTTTTTTTTACACCCCTAGTAGGTGTCACGTATCATTTGATGGTTTCAGTCCAAAAAGTAGATGAAATTGGGTGCATGAACCTATTTATTATTTTTGCATACGGCATAGAGCTCCCATTACAATTTTATATTTATTGCAAATCAATGTAATCATTGGGATTGATTTTATTTTATTTTTGAGTTAAATACCTATTATCCCTGGGGTTTCATAACTTTATTATTTTTTTCCAAATTTGATTTTGATCACAGGAGGTCCCTGTAGTTTTGATAAATGACCAAATTAGTTCTTCCGCCAATTAAAAGATAATATTTAGCATAAATGGCCATGTCATCATTGCCACCTAATTAAATTTTTTTAAAAAAATATATTTAAAAAAAAAATCTACAGACCATTTGGAGGTGGCTCTTGGCTTTAAAGGGGTGGCCGAAACCACCCCCAATGGTGGGGGTGGTTTTGACCACCCCTTGGGCACCAAGGGGGTGGCTGAGCCACCTCATTCGGCCAGATGGAGCCACCCCATGGCCAAAGAGCCACCCCAAATGGCCTATAGATTTTCTTTTCTTCTTTTTCTTTAGAAAATATTTTTTTAAATTTTTAATTTTTTTAAAAAAATTAATTAGGTGGCAGTATGGAAAAACTTGCCATGGCAACTTACCATCTTGAAGGAGAAGCTCAAATGTGATATCAATTGTTCCATGAGAGTGAAAAAGCTTTAACCTGGAAGTCTTTAAAGAAGGGTCTCCATGTTCATTATGGGCCGACCGTTTTTGAAGATCACTTTGGGGATCTGACAAAGTTGCAACAAACAGGTTCAACTAGAGACTATCAACTCCAATTTGAACAATTACTCAGCCGTGGAGGTAAGTTATCTAACCAACATCAATTGGGTTGCTTTGTGAGTGGGTTAAAAGCAAATTTAAGGGCTGATGTTCAAGCAGCCAGACCTAGTTCTTAAACAGAGGCCATCGGTTTGGCCAGACTGTATGAGGCAAGGAATGGGGGTTTCAAAAAATATCCAACCCATGAAGATCAACGATCTGGGGAAGAACCACCACCGCCCCTGCCTTCAACCAATCTCAACCGCACAAAAACACCAACAACCCGGAGATTAATGCCCGACGAGATGCAAGATCACCGGTCATGAGGGTTGTGCTTCAATTGCAATGAAAGGTTCATGTCGGGACACCATTGTAAAAAACTAATTGTCATTGAGGGTTTATATCCGGAGGAGAAAGATCCTGAAGAAGATCACGATGATCATTAAGAAGACATCGGAGACCCTTTGGAAATCTACTAAGATTTTCAAATTTTGCCCTTGAGGACAAGGGTAATTTTAAGGAGGGTGGAATGTTATGAGTCTACATGAAAATGACAGCATGCAAGCAGAATAGTAGTAGTCATTTAATTCCTTTTATTAGTTTGTTAGTGATAAGAGTCTGTTTGATGAGAATCACTAAACTAGTAGCTTATCAACTTATGTTACAACTTTATTGTTTTCAAATTCATAGAATTATCTCTTAGAGTTAGAGTTATCTCTTAGAATCATTATAGGAGTTGATTACCAGTTATAAAACTCAACTCTAAGTAAGTTTATGTTCTCTATTTAAAGAGAACAACGTTTAATAAAAGGGTTAAATACCTAATTACTCCCTAGAGTTTCACTTTTTTATTTTTTTCTCCTTCGGGTTTGGTTTTTATCACAAAAGGTCCATGTGGTTTTGATAAATGACCAAATTGGTCCTTCCATCTATTGACCGTTAGTTAACTTAATGGAAACAATACTTAGACTAATTAAATCTTGCCATGTGTCATGTAATTAATTAATTTTTTTATTTTAAAAAAATTAAAAATATATTTTTTTTTTAAAGAAACAAAAAATTTGGGGTAGTTTTTTTTTTTTTTTAGAAAATATATATATTTTTTAAAAAAAGAAACAAAAAATTGGGTGGATTTCTTCAATTCAAACCAAATTGGGGGTGGTTTCGGCCACCCCCAAATTTTTTATTTATTATTATTTTTGGAAAAATTTTTTTTTTAATTTCTTGTTTAAAATAAAAATAAAAAATAAATTACATGACACGTCAATATTTAATTGGTCTACGTGTCATTTTCGTTAGTCAACTAATAATCAATGAATGAAAGAACTAATTTGGTCATTTATCAAAACCACAAGGATCTCCTGTGATAAAAATCAAATCCTAGGAAGAAAAAAATAAAGATGTGAAACCCTAGGGGGTAATTAGGTATTTAACCCTTAATAAAAATGTATGCAAATTTAATCCCTAAACATTGTGTTTAAAAAAGGTTTAGTTCCCTCAAAACCTAATATCTAGATTCCCTTAGAACCTAAACTCTATCAAAATTGGTAGAACAAAAATGCCAGATTTGGCTTCTCTTGCAATTGACACGCACATTACTCAATCTATTACGTATTCACATAATAATGAGCTATAGGGAAACTGTTGCTAGTACTCTTTGAAGGGCAACATAAGTTGGAAAATAAAAAATAAAAAAATGGGTCAAAAAACCTGTTAAACTCCCATCAATTTCTTTTTCTTTCTACCCATTACCCAAACCCCGAGCCATCGATCTTCTCTCTGCAGGTGCATCATATCACCTGATATTCCACCAATTCACAAAAGCAATGACGCCAGCCACCATCCACCACCGACAGGGCCGCTGGCCACCATTCGGTGACTTTTCCCAAAAACATTGCTCTCTCTCCTCCTCCTCCGCCCACTCACCACGACAACGGCTTGGACAACCACCTCCACCCATTTCACCTCCCTCATTTTCCCAAAAATTTTCTCAAGCAAGACTGTCATTTCATAGTAGATGCAAGCGATTTAGACCCGTGGGAAAAAAAACAAACACGCTATGTTATCGAGTCCATGAAACGAGGAATAGAATTTTTCCACCCACAAGAAATTAAGTTCTAAATTTTTATTTCCGCAATTAAATCTTGAGAGAAAGAATGGTCATTTTGTCAAAGAAAGCTTCTGAACTGTGCCATTTAGTCATGATAAGGGAAAAAAAAGAAGAAGAAGGAAAGAGCCTTGTGAATTAAGATTTCTACTCCCCATTAAAATTGTATTGTCCTCACCATCAAATCTAACAAACTATTGACTTAAATTTTCGGAGAAAGTCACCGGATGGTGGGCGGCATGCTTGTTAGTGGTGGGCGATGGCCGGCGTCATTGCTTAGTGGGCAGTAGTGCTTGGCCGGGAGAGGAGGGGAGGGTAGCATTTATGGGAGAGCAGAGTCCGTGTCCCACCCCGAGTAATTCTAAGCGTCCGTCCTGCGTCCATCCAGCGTCCATCCCGCGCTGATGTGGCGCCTTCCACGTCACCCAAAAAAAAAAAAAAATTTTGAATTTCTGGATGGACGACAAAAACACCCGTGGTTTCTTTTCCCCCCCATTTCGCTCATCCCGCTCATTTTTCTCCTTCCCGCTCCCGTTCGTCTCTCGCTCCCGTTCGTGTCTCAGATCCGTCCATCCCGCGCCTCTCCCTCTCCCTGTCACCCTCCGTCGCGTCGCGCCTCTCTCTCTCCCCCTCCGTCGCGTCTCGCTCTCTCTCACTCGCAGTTCTCCGTGACCCGGGAAAACAGACCCAAACCAGCGAGAGTTCTCCAGATCCGACGGCCAAACGGCATCTATACCGCCACCTCTCTCTCTCTCGCTCGTTTCCTCCCTACCCATAAGCCGCATCTCCTGGAGCTCTTCCTCCGTCGCACCTGTCTCTCAAAAATGGTGGCAGTCGGTTGGTGTGGTCCGGCTGTTTGGCTCCGATCTTGGTGCGTTTGGGTAAGATTTTTATTTTTCTGCAAGATGATTATTTTGGTTAATTTGTCTTGGAAATTTGGTTAATAATCTGAAGAGGGTTTTTTTTTTTTTCATGAGACCACTTGTTCAGTGTTGACTGAGGAGTTGATATTGTGTTGTTTTTTTTTTTTGGATTGGTTGAAAAATAAGTGCGTTTTGGGTTCAAAAACGGAGAACCCGAAAACGGTGACGGTCGGTTGGTGTGGTCCGGCAGCTTGGCTCCAATCTTGGAGCGTTTGGGTAAGATTTTGTTTGTGTCTGTGTGCATTTCATGTTTGATGAAATTTCCATTAGAGATTTTTTGTTGTTGATGTTTGTCATTGATGTTTTTGAAGAGATTTAAATCCAATTTTTAGCATGAGTATGCTCAATACAGAAAACAAAATCAACATGGACAAGAGCATGCTAGGAGATTTGGATAATCTTCCAGGAAGATAAGCTCAATGTCCTTCATGATCGACGACTCAGATTCGTGATAGGTACAATCTAGATTCATCATATCGCCTTTGTATTAAATTCAAACCTTTGGTTAAATCAGTTCGTAATAATCAAAATCCTCCTTTCTTTCTACATTGTTTAAGACTCTTATTGAAGATTTTGTGATATGTTTTTGCCTTGTTAAGTGTACATGTATAGTTTGCTTGGTTGCCTGAGAAAATGTAGAAAGAAAGGAGGATTTTGATTGGTGTATAATGAATTTAGGAGGACCCAACAATTTTTTTTTTTTTAAAAAAAAAAGTTTGGTTGAGATTGCTACAGGTTTCTGAAAAAGTAAAAGAAAGGTTTTTTTCTTTTTTTGAGTGAGATAATTGTATTCATTCTCTAGGGATTATATAAGAACGGTTTGCATGGTATTGGATTGCCTTGAAGATCAAATATATTGCATTTCTTTATTAGTTGTCAAAAACATATTGTAGAAAACTTTTGAGATAATAGGAGAGACTTGATTGTTTGAAAGCCTCTGTGAGAAGACTGCCGGTGAAAGAAAATGGAGAGAGGGAGGGGATGTTGCTGTTGTGTATCCATCTATAATTATGTATTATATTATTTTGTTCATTAGTTTGTGAAGGTTAAAGATTATAAAAAAAAAAAAACCCACTAACTTTCCTTTAAATGTGCTGGCTTGTGTAGATTGGTACAATGCTTTTTTAATTGGATATAGAAATTTTGGATTTAGATTCTGTGCAAGAGAAGTTGTTCGGGTCCTTTCTGCTCTAAATGTCTAGACACCTATCCAAGCAAGACAGAGCCTTAACAGCCTCTTGCATCCCATTTTTTTTTTTCCTTTCCTTACTTTTGCACAGCCCATTGGTGAGTGATGGATTCCTTTATCTCATTTTTCCTAACTCAATGATGTTCTTTGTGATTCTGATATTCAAGACTACTGGATTCTCTGCGGCCTCTGATGCTACCTGAGTTTCAGTTGTAATTGGTGTGTTCAAAGTATGTTTAATAATCTTCCCATGGTGTCTTTGAACATGGGGGAAAGAGTCTCCCTGCCTTTATACCTCCTGGTAATGCTAATAATGATTCATTTGTGATTGTTTTCATCCTTCAGTTACTGATGACATGGATAGCTATCCTAAAAGTAGATAATCTTGGGAGAAGACCCCTGCTAATTGGAGGTGTCAGTGGCATTGTATGCATCATATGACTATCAATCTACTACGTATCATACACTATTTAATGTTCATTTATAAAAATCATGATGAAAGCTTGACTATGTTTTTCTTTAAATTACCACAGGCTGTTTCTTTACTTCTACTTTCTGCTTATTATAAATTTCTTGGAGGATTCCCTTTGGTTGCTGTAGCTGGTCTTCTTCTCTATGTTGGTTGCTACCAGGTAACCATTTTCTCTTTTAAAGATTGGAATTTACTGCACTATTTCTTTTGAATATAACAATAAGGAGCACTTCTATCGATGCTGAATTTCATTTTCTTTGTCTGAGATAGGTATCAACATACTGGATCCTAGAGTGCCTTAGGCATGCTGTTACGTGCATACTGGGGAAGCTCATTTAATAAGCAGTGAATCTGAAAAATTACTAATTTCCTTTTTTGGCAGTCATAGGGACTCACCTTTATCGGATACATCATCGTTAATGCAGCCATTGTCAACACCTATAAGTCGCCTGCGATGTATATATGGGGAGCCTTAGGAATAAAACCAAAGGTATGAAGATGCATGACAGCTCCAATAAATACCGTAGACCACTGGAGTGTATAAATCATCCCTATCTTTATCGCAAAGGTCGTGAAAAATCATGTAGAGCTAGAAGGGATGCAGAATTCTCATTTGAGGTAATTAATCAGTGTGACCGGCTATCTCTCTTGATAATTTAATGTGGCTGTTTTGCATTTTATTATTTGATTTCAATGCCTTAAAGATAATCTTGAATCATTTATGCATAATAGAATGATTTAGAATGTAGCTTTAAGGTTGGTATGTTTGTTGTTTACCCCATGGTTTTAGTTAAGTTTTGAAACTAAAAGAAACTAAAAGAAATAACATGAAGGAAATAATTGTTTTTGTCATTTTAAAATGGACTTCCATTGGTAATTCTACACGGCGAGAAATGAATTTATGGTTGGTATTACTCGTTTATGTTTTTGATGAAATGGATAGATTAGCTTTAGAAATGAATTTATAAGATTTTGAAGGTATTGTCTTTCTTTTGGTTTTGTTGATTATTAGTTCCTTTTCAATTCATGAGGATGAAAGCAAATTAGAAACCATTTTTTTTTTTTTTGGAGATGTTTTGGTACCAACTTGATTGGTCTTGTTTCTTGTTTGTCTCAGGAAGATGAAAATATGAACAAGATTTACTTGAAAGACCGTTAAATGAAAATATGAACAAGATGCAATGGATCTGTTATAATTGCCTGGCTGGGGAGCTCTTTTCAATGGCCGCGTTGGTGATGGGGATCAGTTACTGTGAGCATCAACCTTTGCATCATCATCAATGGAGAACTATCAAATTGTTCCAGCTTTTTCATTGGGTTATTTAATTTTAGTTCTAGCATTATAATTAGGATATAAAGAAGTTTGTAGGATTTTGGAGAGGCACTGCAGGTGTTGTTGGACTTGCATTATGTCATGTAATTCTGGAAAATAGTGTTTATTGTATTTACGCTTTGGGCAAAACGAAAGTCACTTTTATATTTGATTTGGGTATTTTCTTTTATTGGTTGTTCATTTGCTACAACTACAATTTAGTTAACACCAAAGGCAATTTTGTTTTGAAAAATCAGTCTTGAAAGATCCAAATTAAATCAAATTGAAAGATCCAACATAATGCCTCAAATGCACATAATATAAATCAAATAAAAATATGCAAATAATAATTCTGGCCATTACATGTCCAAATTAAATCCACATGCATATAATGCAAATCAAAAAAAAATCTGCAATACAAATTCTGGCCATTGCCAATCAAGGGCACCTTATTCAAATTCATATAATTCCTCAAAATCATGGCACCTATATTTCTTCCATTCCACCCCAATTTTTAAGAATTCACATTTGCTTGAGTTACAAAAAAATAAGGAACATGAAATGGTCTACATTGAACAATTTCAAGAAAAAAGCATTTAAAGAACAATTTCAAGAAAAAAGTGGTCTCCACTACCACTTTTCAACTTTGGACATTTTCCTTTTGATGCTCGATTCCCTTTAGTACAAACCACATTACAATTCCACAAGGTTGCAAAATTACACAAAATGGAGTGCACTACATAGCCATAATTCCATCCAAAAAAAAAAAATTCCAACTCAAAATACAATGGTATTGGGCAGGCAGCTTAATAGGCATTGAGCAGGGGCTGTCTTTACATTTAACGTGTCTTTTCACAATCCATTGCATCTTGTTCATATTTTCATTTAACGGTCTTTCAAGTGAATCTTGTTCATATTTTCATCTTCCTGAGGCAAACAAGAAACAAGACCAATCAAGTTGGTATCAAAACATCTCAAAAAAGAAAAGCATAACCTTAGTTTAAGAGAATAAGGCACTATCATTTATCAACTTTAAAACTTCATTTAGGCAACTCATCAAACACATGGTATGCATCTAAAATTGAGCATGTTATCACCAAAGACACTCATGCAAAAATTCTCACAAACACATCCTAAACATGGTTTCTAATTTGCTTTCATCCTCATGAATTGAAAAGGAACTAATAATCAACAAAACCAAAAGAAAGACAATACCTTCAAAATCTTATAAATTCATTTCTAAAGCTAATCTATCCATTTCATCAAAAACATAAACGAGTAATACCAACCATAAATTCATTTCCCAGTAGAATTACCAATGGAAGTCCATTTTAAAATGACAAAACAATTATTTCCTTCATGTTATTTCTTTTAGTTTCAAAACTTAACTAAAACCATGGGGTAAACAACAACATACCAACCTTAAAGCTACATTCTAAATCATTCTATTGTCGCATAAATGATTCAAGATTATCTTTAAGGCATTGAAATCAAATAATAAAATGCAAAACAGCCACATTAAATTATCAAGAGAGATAGCCGGTCACACAGCAGTATTAATTACCTTAAATGAGAATTCTGCATCCCTTCTAGCTCTACATGATTTTTCATGCCTTTATAAAAGATGGGATGATTGATACACTCGGTCTACCAGACCGATTTGGAGCTGTCATGCATCTTCATACCTTTGGTTTTATCCCTAAGGTTTCTATATATCACATGCAGACTTATAGGTGTTGACAATGGCTGCATTAATGATGATGTATCCACCAAAGGTGAGTCCTCATACCGCCAAACCTAAAAAGGAAATTAGTAATTTTTCAGATTCATCGCTATGAAATGAGCTTCCCAAGATGCACGTAATAAAGATGCCTAAGGCACTCTAGGATCCGATGTTGATACCTATCTCGCATAAAGATAAAAGTCTGCATGTCGATTATTCACGTGAATAAATTGACCATGGTTCACCTTATTTTCACGCCCAACTTCTTAACAAAACACTCATTCGCCATTAAAATAAGCACAACACAATTTACTCTATTTAAAGGCAATAAATTTTCTCACAAACATTCATCAAACATTTCACAAACATTTTATCTATAACTAAAATAAAACACAAACAAATTTCTTCAGATTCATTCGCCATCACAAAATCCTCCTTTCTTTCTACATTTTCTCGCAACCAAGCAAATTAGCACAAGAAATGCATAAAATGTAGTTCTAAAACGTCTGACCCATATAAGCTGCATTGGTTTTAAAGAGAACCTCACTCGGCTTCACATAACCAGCTTCACAAAAATTTACGACATTGGAGCCATACATAAAGACTCAAAGACAGAAAAGTAATAAATGAAGCCCAAAAAAAAAAAAATTGCTTAAAGAACTTCAAGCTGAACCAACCATTCTCCTCACAAGTTTCTCAAAGCATCATTTTCCTCTGGTTTCCTCTTCATTGAAGATTGGAAATAAACAACAGGTATAAATCCACTTTGCACAATTAAAACTTCAAACTAAAGCATTTGAACAGTGCAATAAACGATTTTTTTTTTTTTCAATAGTTGATTAAGCCAACAATCAGAAAATTTTATTACGGAACTGATTTAACCAAAGGATTTGAATTTAATACAAGACAGTAACAGATGAATCTAGATTGTACCTATCACGAACTGAGTCATCGATCATGAAGGACATTTCGAGCTTATCTTCCTCCGAAGATTATCCAAATCTCCTAGCATGCTCTTGTCCATGTTGATTTTGTTTTTCAGATTGAGCATACTCATGCTAAAATTGATTTAAATCTCTTCAAAAACATCAATGAGACATCAACAACAAAAATCTCTCATGGAAATTTCATCAAACATGAAATGCACACACAAACAAAATCTTACCCAAACGCACTAAGATTGGAGCCAAGCTGCCGGACCACACCAACCGACGTCACACTGCTGAAGTTCTCCGCTTTTGAACCCAAAACGCACTTATTTTTCAACCAATCCAAAAAACAACACAATATCAACTCCTCACCAACACCGAACAAGTGGTCTCATGAAAAAAAAAAAAACCCTCTTCGATTATTAACCAAATTTCCAAGACAAATTAACCAAAATAATCATCTTGCAGAAAATAAAAATCTTACCCAAACGCACTAAGATCGAGCCAAACAATGGACCACACCAACCGATCGTCACCATTTTTGAGAGACAAAGGACGGAGGAAGAGCTCCAGGAGATGCGACTTATGGGTAGGGAGGAAACGAGCGAGAGAGAGAGAGGGGCTGGCGGTACAGATGCCGTTTGGTCGTCGGATCCGGAGGACTCTCGCTGGTTTGGGTCTGCTGCCCGGTCACGAGAACTGCTGGCCGGAGTGAGAGAGCGAGACGCGATGAGGGGGAGAGAGAGAGGCGCGACGCACGGAGGGGTGACAGGGAGAGGAGAGGCGGGGATGGACGGATCTCGAGACACAAACGGAGCGAGAGACGAACGGGAGCGGAAGGAGAAAATGAGCGGATGAGCAAAATGGGGAAAAGAAACCACGGTGTTTTTGTCGCCCATCCAAATTCAAAATTTTTTTTTTTTTGGGGTGACGTGGAAGGCGCCACGTCATGGATGGACGCTGGATGGACGCGGGACGGACGCTTAGAATTACTCTGGGAAGAGAGAGAGGGGGAAGTGAAAGGAGAGAAAAGACGGCTTGAATGGCCCCCTAAACAACCGGCCTTTTATAATTTAGCCCTCCAAAGTTTCAATTGGTATAAGGTAGCTTCCCAAACTATCAACTTCTTATAAAATGACCCATTATGTTAGTTGTAACCATGAAAATGGATAGAAAACCCAAAACGACATCATTTTGAGTGTGAAGAGTTACGAAAATGCCCTTGCTAGATTAAAAAAAAAAAAAACTGAAATGGTGTCATTTTGGTGGGATTCAACAAAAGCCCTTTCTTCCCTGTGTTCTTTCTGCAACCCACAACCCAGCGAGAAATCAATATGGTTGTTGGAAAGACATTGATAGTCTACACTAAGCCATTTTTGGTTGATTGGGGGAAAGCTGCAGTTGGTGGGTATGGAATTGAAAGAGGAGGAGGAATGCAGAGTTCAAAAGATGGTGATTAGGAAAGCAACTCCCCACTCCTTAACGAGGAAGATAAATAAGAGTTGTGCGATTTCCATGGATTCGGATCTTTTTGATCCTCTGTTTTTGTCTTACCATAAGAAGTCGTTGCTTTATTTCTAGTCAAAAACATCCCTTCTTTTTCTTTTTTTCCTTTTTAAATTTCTTGGCCATTTCAACGATGGAAATGGCCAAGAAAAAAGAGTAGTGCTATTTCCATTGATCATCATCCTTTGTTCTTTTCTTTTTGGGGTCGACGTTGTTGGAAAGAACACGGGGTTTGAGAAGTTTGGGATTTCGTTGGGCTGTGGGTTGCAGGGTTGCAAAGAGAACACCAGGGGGAAGAAAGGGAATTTGTTGAATCCCACCAAAACAACGTCGTTTCAATCTTCTTCTTTTTTTAATCTAACAAGGGCATTTTTGTAACTCTTTATACTCAAAATGACGTTGTTTTGGGTTTTTCATCCATTTTCATAGTTACAACTAATGGATGAAGCCATTTTATAAGATGTTGGTAGTTTGAGGGGCTACTTTATACCAATTAAAACTTTAGGGGGCTAAATTACAAAAGATCGGTAGTTTATGGGGCCATTTTATACTTTTCCAAAAAAAAATATATTGACGGAGTTAAGCCCGATTTTTTGACAAATTTTTTTTTAAATCACGTTACTTTCCAAGTGTTAAAAAAACCCTTGGAAGAAATCTCAGCCAATAGAACAAACTACCATAAGTAAGCCAGGTCCAAAGAGGGAATATGAGGGGAACAAATAACATTACCTTTTTTCTTTTTCTTTTTTTGTGAGTAACATTACTCTTCTTTTTTTCTTTTTTTGTAACAAGTCATTCATTCAACCAACAAGAGAGCCAAAGGCCTTACAACAAGTCAAAGAGAAAGAGGGGGTGGATCTTTATCGCTAAAAATGGGATAGGAGAGAGGGGGGAAAGTAAATGGGAATGCAGCCCAAGAAAACTCTTACCATGGCCCAAAACGCCACATGATGAGCACAAAAGTTTGCACTTTGGTGAATTGTTTTAGCTATCCACAAAGAGGTAGCTGGTAATATGGACATAGCATTGGCAATAGCAAATTCAATGTACCAATTGAAAGTGATAGATGGATTGTTAAGAGCTGAAATGACTACTGATGAATCCCCTTCAAGACTGAAATTTTTCAATTTCAAAGATGCTGCTAATGAAGCTGCAAGTCGAGCTGCTATTGCTTCACCAAAATTAGGATCACAAGGAGGATTGGTTTGAGATAAAGCCTTGATAATCTTCCCTGTTAAGTCCCTACAAACAGCAACTTGTACTGAGAAAGACTCACGAATAGCAGTGTCAAAGTTGATCTTGAAAGATCTTGCAGGAGGAGGAGACCAAAACTCTTTAACAAGAAAGGAAGTTGACTGCCAAGCTGCTGCATGATCCAATGTAGGTCTCCTGATTGAGCTAGCCAAGATGGTGATATCTGGTATTGAGCCTTCATGAACAGCTTTGTTCCTTACAAACCATAGCAGATCACACAATACATATGTAAAAATCTGAGACAAATGACAGCCAACAAGAGGAATGTCAAAAGAGGAATGAAGGTGTATGATGCCTTTGATCCAGTTTGAAAGAGAAAGAGAGGACCAAGCTAATGAATCAAGAGGCCAAAAGGAAGATCTCCATGCAACTCTAGCAAAAATGCAGCTAAAAATAGATAGGAAAGTGAGTCTTCTTCAGTGCTGCAGAGAGGGCATAAAGAATCTAATGAAAGGATTTGAAAGATAGCTTTCAATTTGGCTTTAGAGGGAAGGAGGTTCCAAGCTATTTTCCAGAGAAAAAAAAAATGAGTCTAGCATTGAGTTTAAGCTTCCACAAAGCTTTCCAAGTGCTCGACTCAAGAGAGGAGATAACATAATTGGTTCTAGGGTTGCTAATCAACCTATAAGCAAAACTTATGGAAAAAGAACCATTTGAGGAAGGAGTCCAAAGAAAAGAAAAAAAAAAGGATAAGTTATGACTGATGGGAATCTTTAGTATTTCTTTGACACAAGAAGGAGTGAACAAAGAAATAAGAAGAAAAAGATTCCAAGAGCCATTTGAGATTAAATCTGAGACAATCAAATCAAGAAAAGAGGTTCTGCTCATAGGAAGAGAATGTAGGGAAAAAAAAAAGGCAAAGTAGGAATCTAGGAGGAATTCCAAATAGAGAAGGCAAAAGAACTATGAATCCTATGGCAAGCTCCTAGAGATAAAATAGGTTTAGATTTAAATATGCCTTTCCAAAGCTAAGAAGAAGAAGAATGGGAAGAGGGGGAGAGAAAAGAACCAGTTTGAAGATACTTACCTATGAGTTGTGAGACCCAAAGAGATTCTAAACCTGTGACTAGCTTCAACGAAGCTTTGAAATGAGAGCAAGATTGACCTCTTTCATTCTCATTATTCCTAAACCACCAAGAGCCTTAGGAGTGCAGATGGGATTCCAAGACTTGAGAGAAAGATTAAAGAAAGATTTCTGGTTTTTGAGGTAGGAAAACGCCACCAAATTTTTTGAAAACCTTATCAAGATAGCTGCAAATACTTTTAGGGAGAAGGAAAGTGCTCATGGCATATAAGGGTATAGATGTAGCCACTGATTTGATGAGAACCAACCTACCAACTTGTGAAAGAGTCTTTGCACGCCAACTATCAACCTTAAACTTCACATTTTCAACGATATTGAGGAAATCAGATCTTTTAGAGTTTCCAAAGAGGAGAAAGGCAATATGTCTAGAATCAAAGCTGCAATGTAAGGGTTGATGTTTCGGAGAATTTTATAAAGGATTTTCCATTGTTGATAAATTAGCCTAACCAGAGGTAGTATTTTTTGAGACAGGAGTGAATGCAGGTTGCTTCTATGGGGGTGGCTTTGCCAAAGATCAAGAGATCATCAACAAAAGAAGGTGATGGATGGCTAGAATAGCTCTGGAAACTTTCAAGCCTTTGATGTTGCCAAAAACTTCTTCTTTGAACAACAATCTTGACAAAACTTCATAACCTAAGATAAACAGGAAAGAAGAGAGGGGGTCTCCTTGCCTAAGGCCTCTTTTAGGGGGAAAAAATCCAAAAGGACTGTCATTGATAAGAATGGAGAAAGAGGAAGAGGAGACGCAAATTCTGATCCAATTAATCCAAGAAGAGTGAAACCCTAGCTTTATCATAACAGAGAGAAAGAATTCTCATTCCATTTTGTCAAAAGCTTTCTCTATGTCCATATTGAGAAACATGAAACCTCCTTTCCTTTTTTTGTTTTTAAAGGAGTGCAACAATTCATGTGCTAGTATGGTGTTGTCTTGTATGTTTCTGGATGGAAAGGAGTAGCAGTTTCCTTTTAATTTTTCCAAAGTTTAGGGCATAAAACTACTTTTTGCTTCCCTATAAAAATATATCTCACAATCGCTTCCATTACCTTTTCTTATATCATTAAAATATTATTTCTTTACAAAATGCAAGTTCCCTACTTACTCTTACTTTTTTCATAAAATCCTAACACAATTCTCAATTAAAAACAAAAAGATGAAAAATGAGAAAAGAAATAGATATGTTTATATTAAAATAATGTATATTTCTTCTTCAATAGGAGAAGCAGAGAAGGAGAATAGATTGGAGAAATGAGAAACAAAATTCCCTCCAATTTCAATTATGTCAGAAACTCAAGCTCCTTCTAAGGTTTTCAAGAAATTTGCAACATTTGATATTCTCCTAATCAAAGTGGAGGAGTGAAAAAACTTTGTATTGAGATCCTTACATTGCAGCCAGATTTCTCTAGATTTTGATCTCCACAAAGATTCTTCTTTGATCAAAAGGTCATCATGTTCTTTCTTCAACAAAGATTCTTCAAGCTAGCCTAAAAGCTAGAAGAAGAATGCTGAATTTGATCCAGCTTGAGCAGAAAGGATTTGATCTTTGCTTATATGTTACCAAAATGGATGGAATTCCATCTTTTAAGAGCAACTTTAGTTTGATCCAGCTTTTTCACTAAACAGACAGCTGGAAAACCAACAACAAAATGGTTCCAAGTAGCTGCTATGACAAGGCCACAAGTGGGATCAAGGGTCCAAAATTCTTCAACTTGAAAGGTCTAGGTAGATAAGAAGAAGAGGTATTAGTGTTTAGGGAAATGGGATTATGATCTAAGATGGAAGCTAGGAAATGAATAAGGGAGAATTCAGGGTGTTGATAAATCTAGTCAAGAGAAGCTAAACCCCTAAGTAACATTACCCTTTTAGTCTTACAAGCATAAGCATATATTGCACCAACCACAATGTCTTTTATAAAACTAATTTAAGGATGGGTTAACACGGCCATACAACATAAGTAATATTGGCCTAGCATTGAACTTGTGACAAATAAATTTTAGAATTTCAAAAGTGTAGCAATGTTATGTATTCCTATTATATTGATGTGACAGTACTCATCTGTCATTGGATCAACCTTTATTTAAAAATATATATATCAATGACCAATAGACATTGAGATGAAATATAGTATATAGCCTCCATTAGTCTTCAAAAGTGACAAATAGCTCCCATACTATAAGAAGATTAATGTTAGAAACTACACTAATATCCCACAATTATTTCACTTTATTGATGTGGGAGAGTCTACTTTTCTTTTTTTTTTTTTTTTTTTGAAAGGAATCGAGGGATATATAAATCAAATTAATTAAAGCACAATGCTCTACAGAGATAATGTCTAAAATGCAATTAGCAACTTTGTCAACAAGGACTTATTCCACACTACGAGATAATGCTTCCTTCGCTAGGCTATGAGCTGCACCATTGAAATTTCGTCTAACATGTTTAACCTTCCAATTTTGCAAACAATTAAGTAATTCACACGCCTCCTCCATAAGAAGACCATAACGGCTCCAATTTCTCCCATCTTTATTAAGAGCTTGCATCACTTGGAGGGAGTCACCCTCCATAACCACCCTGTGAAAACCCAATTCCCGACTCAACTTAATGGCCCTTAATGCCGCTTTTACCTCCACAATATCGAGCTGACCATATAGTCTTTTGGCGCTACCAAAGTCGCTAACACCTCTCCCTTACCATCTCTAACAACCACACCAGTACCCATCTTCTTTCTACTCTTATCTATAGCCACATCCTAATTTATTATAACAAACCCATTCTTGGGAGTTTTCCATCAAACTTCATCTGTAATCACTCTCTCAATCAGGCTATCTTTCCAAGAGTTAGCTTAATTGGAATGCTTCCAAAGACTCTGTGGTGCACCGATTACCCTAACCTTTTTCCCATAAACAAGGGCATCCCAATGAAGCCATAACATCCTACCCACAACAGCCACGAGTTCAACATCTTCTTTACCAAAAAATTGAAGGAGCTCCTCCAATATAAAGACAAATTCCGCATTCTCAATACTTCTTTTTTGGATTTTACTCCCACACCTACTCCATATATCCTTCGCAGTTGGGTAGCTTCACAAAACATTTCCCGTGGTTTCTACCTCCACTCCACAAGTGGGGCACAACAGATCCTCTGTAATGTTCCATCGAAACAAATTTGCTTTGGTGGCTAGAGCATTGTCATTTGCTCTCCATATAAATACCTTCACTAAGTTAGGTGTATTCATCTACCAAATTTGTTTCCACATAGAGCTATGTTGTCTCATGCAAGAGCATTCCCCTTTATTTGATACAGTAACTCATAATGGAGATGATATACACTCTTCACAGTGAACTCTTTGTGTGTAGTAGCATTCCAAATCGGCACGTCACAACTAGTGATAGAGCCAATAGAAATTTGGCATATAGCCTCAACCGTATCCGATGTGGGAGAGTCTACTAGTCCTTGAATCAGTCTTTATTTAAATAAAATAAAAAGTCAAGGGTTGATCTTAGAAAAACCATGAACCATAGGATAATTATAAAATATATAAATATATAAAAACTATAAATAAAAATATATATATAGTTTATATGTTGGAACAAGTGGCTCATATTCTATTAAAGGCCCATTGAGTATAATTAGTTTATGTGGGCCTGGAGAACAAATAAGTTGTGGAGGGTATTTTGGGATTTTCTAAAATACTTATAATTAGGGTTTGCCTATAAATATGTTATGTTGTAACCCTAAATCATTGCATAGAAATATATAGCCGCACTCTCTTATGGACGTAGGCAAATTATCGAACCACATTAAATCTATGTCTCAACTCTCTCTTGATCTCTTTCTCTTTTTTTGATTCCATATTATTCATCATTATTGTGCACAGTAACAACAATTGGTATCAGAGCCTAATTATATGATGGTTAGGATTGGCACATCTTCTACAAAGTTTGACATGATGAAGTTCGATGCATCCGGTAATTTGGGGTTATGGCAAAGACGTGTCAAAGATTTGTTGGTACAACAATGGATGGTGAAGGCGTTATATGGGATGAAACCAGAAGGGATGGCAGACATAGATTGGAAGGAACTTGAGGCAAAAGCGATGGCTACTATTCAACTTTGTCTAAGAGATGAAGTGATGTATCATGTCATGGACGAAGAATCTCCAATGGCAGTTTGGTTGAAATTGGAAAGTCGATATATGTCAAAGTCGTTGACGAACAAGCTCTATCTAAAGCAGCGGTTGTACGGCTTGAAGATGACAAAAGACTCGGATCTGAGCCAACACATCAACGTGTTCAATTAAATAATCAAAGATTTGAAAAGGGTTAATGTGAAGTTCGAAGACAAACACAAGGCGTTGATGCTGTTGAATTCACTTCCAACTTCTTTTACGTATGAGAATTTGATTACAACTCTGATATAGGGGAAAGAAACCTTGGAGTTAGAAGACGTTACAAAAGCCCTGTTGGCTTTTCATCAAAGGAAGAAAAATATTATGAAAATTCTCAAAGAGAAGGGCTAGTTGTAAAGGGTAACTATGAGCGTGGAAGAAGCAATAACAGGGGTGATTCAAGAATTCTCGGTCAAAGTCCAGTAGAAGGAAGGACATCAATTGCTATAAATGCGAAAAGAAATGGCACATGAAGTAGGACTGTCCAAAGCCGAAAAAGAACAAGGACGACGAGAATGAAGGTTCCTCAAAATCTATGAACGTAGTGGAAGACAATTCAGACGATACTGTTAGTGATATGCTTTCTATTTCATCTAATTCAGAGCATCTTGTGGATTCTTGGATTCTGGACTCAGCATGTTCATTTCACATGACAACATAGATTGGTTTGACACCTACAGGTCAGTTAATTCTTAAATAGTTACTATGGGTAATGGTGCACATTGCAAAATTATTGGCATATGTAATATTAGAATTAAAATGTTTGATGGTGTAGCTAGAACGTTATGTGAGGTTAGAGATGTACCAAAAGTAGAAAAGAATCTAATTTCATTAGGCCACTTAGACTCAAACGGTTATGGTTATAAGTTTAAAGGTGGAGTACTTGAAGATAACTAAGGGTGCGATGGTAGTGATAAAAGGGCAAATAAATTCAAAGAATATCTATAAACTGTTAGGAAGTACAGTTGTAGGTGGAATCGTCTCTGTAGAGGCTGAATCTGATTATACTGTTTTGTGGCATATGCGGGTAGGTCATATTAGTGAGCGGGGCATGTTAGAGCTTCATAAGAAAAATCTATTGAAGGGTGTCAAAATGTGCAAACTTGATTTTTATAAGTTCTGTGTTCTAAGGAAGCAGAATTGGGTACAATTCAAGACAGCCACACACAAGACAGATGGCATTTTGGATTATGTTCATTCTGATGTATGGGAACCAGTGAGAACAGCATCAAAGGAAGGACATATGTATTTCATTATCTTTATTGATGACTTTTCCATAAAGGTTTGGGTATACTTCATGCGGCATAAATCGAAAACGTTTGCCAAGTTCAAATTGTGGAAAGCTGAAGTGAAAAACCAGACTGGGAAGAAGGTTAAGTGCCTCAGAACAGATAATAGCACTGAGTACACAAACAATGATTTTAGGGATTTTTGAGCAATATGGTATAAAGAGACATTTCACAGTACGCAAGACACCACAGCAAAATGGTGTGACGGAAAGGATGAATAGGTTGATTGCAAAAAGAGCACGATGTCTCAGGTTGAATGCTAGACTTACAAAGATTTTCTGGACAAACGCAGTGAGTATGGCATGCTACTTGATAAACAGGTCATTGAGGGCAACACTAGATGGGAAAGTTGCAGATGAGGTATGGACAGGTAATGAGGTAGATTACTCTGGTTTTAGAGTATTTGGTTGTCCAACCTATGTGTACATACCTAGTGAAGAACGATTGAAGCTTGATCCAAAGTCTAGATAGTGTGTCTTTCTCAGATATGGGAAAAGGGGTTAAAGGTTACAAGTTTTGGGATCCGACGGCAAACAAGGCGGTGATCAATAAAGACGCGGTATTGGACGAAAATTCCATGTTGAAAAATACTCAGGGTAAAGAGCAGCAGGTGTCAGAAAGCAGTAGCAGTGATAAGCAGGTGGTGCAGGTGGAGTTAAAGACTCCTGTGTAGGAGAACACTTCTCAGAGTACAGAGACTTCTACTTTAGGAATTGAGTAGTATCACAGTATAGCCACATACAGACCTAGACCCACTATTAGGCCACCAACCAGGTATGGTTTTAAAGACATGGTTTCTTATGCTCTTGTTATTATCAACAAAGATTCTACTACTTTTCAAGAGGCTATCAATATCTAAGAAAAGAGCAAATGAATGGGTGCTATGGCAGAAGAAATGGAGTCTTTGCATAATAACCAAACATGGGATTTGGTGGAGCTCCCAAAGAGGAATAGGAAGATAGGGTGCAAATGGGTTTTCAAGAAAAAGAAAGCAGTATTAGAAAATGGGGGAGAAAAGTTCAAGGCTCACCTAGTAGCAAAGGGTTATTCACAGCAGGAATGAGTTGATTATGAGAAAATATTTTCTCCAGTGGTCAGACATACTTCCATCAGAGCAGTATTAGCGTTGGTAGCCCATTATGACATGGCTTTGGAGCAAATGGATGTGGAGATTGCTTTTCTTCATGGTGATTTGGAGGAGCAATTTTACTTGGAGCAGCCAGAAGGATTCAGTCAACCTGAACAAGAGCATTTGATCTGTAAATTGAATAAGTCACTTTATGAGCTGAAGCAGTCTCCAAGGCAATGGTATAAGCAATTTGACTCCTACATGATCAAAATTGGCTACAAAAGATGTGAGTATGACTATTGTGCGTGTGTGAGGGGCCTTGATGATGGCTCATTTATTTTTCTGTTCTGTATGTGGATGATATGCTTATTACAGCAAAGAGTATAGTGAAGGTCAACAAACTGAAAGTTTTGTTGGATAGAGAATTTGACATGAAGGATTTGGGCGCTGCCAAAAAGATTCATGAGATGGAGATTCATAGGGACAAATATGCCAAGAGATTGTGGCTATCTCAAGCTAGTTATGTGAAGAAAGTGTTAGAGAGGTTTAGCATGGAGAATGCAAAACCGGTAAGTACATCTTTGGCGAATCACTTCCACTTGTCTACCTCCCAGTGTCTAAAGACAATTGAAGAAACTGAAGACATGTCAAAGGTCTCATATGCGAGTGCAATGAGGTGTCTGATGTATGCTATGGTATGTATCAGGCCAGATTTGGCTCACGCAGTGAGTACGGTAAGCAAGTACATGGCAAATTCGGGAAAACAGCACTGAGATGCAGTTAAATGGATTTTCAGATACTTGAAAGGTATTACAGACTACGATATCACTTTTGTCAGACAGAAAAGTAATTTGTCAGTCGTTGGGTATATAGATGTAGATTATGTAGAGATTTGGATGACAAAAGGTCAACCACGGGTTATGTGTTCACTCTTGCAGAAGGACCCATATGTTGGAGGTCTATGATCCAATCCATGGTTGCGATGCCCACGACTAAGGCGGTATACATGGCGATGGCTGAGGCTGCAAAGGAAGCTTTGTGGCTTACAGGGTTAGTCAGGGAGTTGGGCATTCAGAAAGTTGGAGTTCCATTGTATTGTGACAGTCAAAGTGCCATTTACTTTGCAAAGAACCACGTGTATCATGCGATAACCAAGCACATTGATGTGAAGTTTCACAAGATTAGGGAATTAGTTGTTACAGGTGAATTGTTACTTAAAAAGATTCACACTTTTGAGAATGTAGCGGACATGTTGACGAAGCCTATTACCGCAGACAAGTTCAAGTATTGCTTGGACTTGACAAATGTCTCCATGTGCTAGAAAGGAGAGGAGAGGTGAGGAGGCAGTAGCCCCAAACTTATCAGTTCCAGGTGGAGACCCAATACTTGATTATCTTCAAAGAGATGAATACTTGCCAAGGTGGAGATTGTTGGAACAATTGGCTCATATTCTATTAAAGGCCCATTGGGTGTAATTAGTTTATGTGGGCCTAGGGAACAAATAAGTTGTGGGGGGTATTTTGGGGTTTTTCAAAATACTTATAATTAGGGTTTGCCTATAAATATGTTATGTTGTAATCCTAAATTATTGAATAAAAATATATAGCCGCACTCTTCTGTGGACGTAGGCAAATTGCCGAACCACGTTAAATTTGTGTCTCAACTCTCTTTTGATCTTTTTCTCTTTTTTTGATTCCATATTATTCATCATTGTTGTACACGGTAACAACATTATATACTTTTTAGGAGAAACTTTACTTTAGACCCCAGAACTTCACGTAATTTGAGAAACCCCTCTCAAACTTTAAAATCTCTCAATTTGGATCCATGAACTTTCAATTACAATCAATTTGAACCATTTTGTCAATTTTTGCCATTGAAACCCCAAAAATGACAAAGTTACCCTTCAATTTTCTTTTTATTAAAAAAAATTGGAAAAAAGGGGGGGTCACAAGCTAGCCCAACCATGGATCACCTTGTGATTTTTTTTTTAATAATATTGTTTTAAAAAAATAATTTGAAATTAAAGATAAATTTAGAATTTTATAAATAAAAGAATAAAAAAAATCAGAAATATAAACATCATTGTATCACTTTTAATATTTAAAATTTGAGAGAAGAGTTCAAGTTGATTGCAATTGAAAGTTCAAGGGTCCAAATTGAGATATTTTAAAGTTCATGGGGTTTGTCAAATCACATGAAAGTTCAGGAGTTTAAAATGAAGTTTCTCAAATTTTTAGGGAAAAAATAAAAAAGCCCTTCAAACTACTAGTCATTTACAATTTAGCCCCCCAATGTTAAAAAGTAATAAAGTAACCCCCTAAACTACCAAAATGTAACAAAAAGACCACTTATTTTTTATATTCCTATAATACCCCTATTCTTTTAACAAATAAAATAATAAAATAATTTAAAAAAATACTAAACAATTTTTTTAAAAATACAATTTTTTTTTTTTTTGGAATAGATAAATATTCGCCCTTTATTTTTTTGTTGGTTTTTTTTATTTTTTTATTTTTTTACAATTAGTTTAATATTTTATTTGTTAAAAGAATAGGGTATTATAGGAATATAAAAAAATAAGTGGCCTTTTTGTTGCATTTTGGTAGTTTGGGGGGCTACTTTATTACTTTTTGAACATTATGGGGCTAAATTGTAAACTGCTGATAGTTTGGGAGACTTTTTTATATTTTTCCCAATTTTTTTATTATGGGTAACACGTGTCATGATATGATTGGTGCTTATATAACATTTAATGGTTTCTGTCAAAAAATTAGTTGAAGTTTGGTGTAGGGATCTATTTGTTATTTTTGCATACCGCATAGAGCTCTCAAAACATTTTTATACTTATAGCAAATCAGTGTAAAATATACTGAAATTGATTTCACATTTTTTTTCCATACTTTTTTCTTATATCTTTTGGTTTTTTTCTTTTCCAAATATATATATATATATATATATATAAACAAACAACTAAATTACTTAAAACTACATTTACCTTTATAAAAATTTAAACAAATAAAAAACCACCTCAAAAACATTTAAAAAGTGAACCTAGAATCTATTATTCTAACTCCAACCTCAACTCAACTCAAAGTATTGATTTTTTTTTTTTTTTATCTTCTTTTTATATTCAATAGGAGGACGGGAAAAAGGGGAAATTATATGAAAATAAAATACAAAGAATATAGTCATTCTTTATACTTTTATTATGATATTTTCTCAATGTTATGGCAGGATTTATGATCACGTACGTAGAACTAATCAATGACGGAGGAGGGGGGAACCGGGTGGGCCATGGTCCCCCCCCATCTCCCAAAATAAGAAAAATAATAATTAGAAAAAATAAAAATAAAAATAAAAATGTAAAATTTGATTCTAATTTTAGTCATATGGTCCTCCCAAAAAAATTTTGGCTATATTTTTAGATTTTATGGCCATATCCAATAAAAAATTTTGGCCTTATTCTTAATTTTTTAGGCTATATCCATTAAGTTTTTATTTTTATTTTTGACCCATACTTTCAAATGCTTACTTTTTTGTCCTTTAGGTAGTCTTTAGTTTAAAAAACAACAAAATAATTTTTTTTTTAATAAAAAAATTCTAAGGAACCGAAATTTTTTTTTGACCGGCCCCCTCCCATAAAATTTTCTAGCTCCGTCGCTGGAACTAATAGTTTGAATCAAGTTGATAGTGAATGGAAAAACGTCTTTTAAAAAAATCCTAGCCGTTAGAGAACCATTTTGAGAGGAGGAGGAGGGAGCCGCCTCCCCCTCCCCTTCTACTTATTTTTCCATTGTTTTCTTTGAGGTTTTTTTTTTTTTAGATGTTTTTCGACCACATGCAGCAACTCCAACCAATTTCGTCCACCACCAAGGTGTTGTGCCACCCATTTCCTCCGGAACATGCTAACGCTGGCCAATACCTATCATCTCCTCCACTCTGATTGCTGTTTTTAATGATTGTGTTTCTTGTTTTGTTTGTTTTGAATAAGAGTTTTTTTTCATCTTAGATCTATTCTTGTGAGCGATTTATGAGGAGAATGATGTAATTTCCCGACCGTTTTGGGTTGATGAAAAGTAGATCTAGTTTTCGTAGGAGCAGATCTACGTGGAGGCTAGGTTTTCTACTTTTTTTTGTTTTGGTAATTTGTTTGAATGAAGATTGTACAAACCTCTGGGTTGTAGATGTAATCCGTTTTTTTGCTCTCGAACTTAAGAGATGAGTTTCAGCATGGATTTTCTGCTACCAGAGTCGAGAAAGATAATCTACCTATGCATTGAGTTGAAGTTTGGAATAGATATGATGTTACAACTAAAAATTAATCATGATTAGCAGATATTGTTGTTATAGATAGGATTTGAATTTTGATTTTTATATAAGCATTTATAACTTGTAACCTCGTAGTTTCGGCTATGATTTTATCAGGTCTTTTTGCTCTATGATGTAAGAGCGTTTACGCTCATAATCCTTTTTCAATGAGATTGAAATGATTTTTCTTTAAAAAAATTAAAAATTTCAAAAAAAAAATTGATAATGAATGGTAGATTGGTAGAGAGGACAATTCAAGAACGATATTGAAGAATATTCTGGCACTTTTTTTCTTTTTTCTTTTTTCTTTGTAGGTATATTCTGGCACTTTGAATTCGTCATAATGTTGACTGTAAATGCCGGTCAACAGAGGAGCTTCTGTGAAACACTAAGGAAAGAAGCATTACTTTGAATTTGTCATAATGTTGACTGTCAATGCTGGTCAATAGAGGAGCTAATGTGAAACACGAAGGAGAGAAGCATTGCGTATTTTGTTAGTGGTCCAAAAGGGGTGATCATGTCCAAGATGACATGTTTGTCTTCATGTGCAGACGGTAGAAATTTGGTCGGTCTCTGACTCTCTTTCTCAGTGTCGCTTATGGTTTGATTCAATAACTCGGCCTATTCAATGCAACACTTCGTCCTGCGCATCTTTTGTTTTGAGTACACTTATAAGTATTAAGTTCTTAATATATTTTTAGTTTATTAGCTTAAATTTTTAAATTAGGGTTATATTCAATTATATATATTAATATACTTTTGATAATAATCATTGTATCTCCCGAATATCTTTCGTCCCAATGAGTCAATGACAATGACGACACGATTGTGGAAACTAAGAAATCGTCCCAATGAGTCAATGACAATGATGCCACAGTTGTGGAAACTAAGAAATAAGCTGCTTCAATTTTCCAGTAATCTTATCAATCTCAGGCTTTCTACCTGGACAGAAGGTGTTCGACTTCATACCTGAGTAATTTTCCGAAGTGGATTATAGACCGCTCGTCAAGTCAACAGACTGGGAGCAGACTTTCTCATAAGAGAAGTAAAACTATTATTGCTCACATTCATATCTACTAGCATCATTTTATTTTTATTTTTGGATGAATGAGTAGCATCATTACTTATTCCTGTTGCATTTTTTCTGTAATTACTATCTGCGGTGCTACCAGTTAGAGAGGGATGGTTACCTATACAAGGAAGCCATGGCTCTTCTTTGTTCTGCTTATTGTCCTGTCTTACTACAGAGCATCTTTCTCCATTGCAGGAGATACCCTTTCCGCAGGTCAGCCTCTTTTAGAGTAAAACCCAAACCATAATATCTGAAGGTAGCAACTTCGAACTTGGTTTCTTCAGACCAGGTACTTCCTCAAATATATACCTGGGCATATGGTATAATGATCTTGGTGTCCAAAAATATGTTTGGGTAGCAAATAGAGAGAACCCTTTGTCTGGCCTATCTTCATCAAGACTTGAACTCTCCGAAGATGGCAATCTACTCCTGCTTGAAGACTCCTCCAAGGAACCATTTTGGTCGATAGATTTGACACATCCCCTGTCAAACTCAGCTGAAGCAGTACTTGGTGATGATGGAAATTTTGTTTTAAGGGATAGTTCCAACCCGTCTTCTATATTTTGGCAGAGTTTCGATCATCCAACTGATACATGGCTCCCAGGTGCAAAGCTTGGGATCGATAAGATTACTGGAAAATCAAAGCAGCTCATTTCATGGAAAAATTCAGAAGATCCTGCACCAGGTATGTTCTCCTTCAGGTTAGCCCCAGATGGAAGCAGTCAATACATCTTGGAGTGGAACAGATCCCAAATGTATTGGAGTACTGGAGTTTGGAATAGAAATGAAAAATATTTCAGCTTAGCCCGTGACATGTTGATGAATTATATATCCAACGCCACTTTTGTGTCAAATGAAAATGAAAGCTATTTTACTTATTCTGTTAAAAACAGTTCTTCCGGTTCCAGACATAGGTTTGTCATTGAGTCTTCAGGGAAGCTCCGGCAACTCTCATGGTCGAACATATCTTGGGTTTGGACTTTATTTTGGTCTCGACCAGAAAATATATCTGATGTCTATGGTTTGTGTGGTGCATTTGGCATGAACTATGAGAATATCTCAAACCCCTGTGTATGTCTAAATGGTTTTAAACCATTTTCAATTGAAGAAACTAACCAAAGTGATTGGTCAGGTGGTTGTGTGAGGAAATCCCCTTTGCAATGTGAGAATAATACTTATGCTAATGGCAAAAAAGATTGGTTCATGAAAATACCAAACGTAAGATGGCCTATTAATTCAAAATCATATTTCAAAGCAAGTGCTATGAATTGTGAAGTGGCTTGCATGAGTAATTGCTTTTGCACAGCTTATGCTAACAATAGCAGTGGGTGTATGATATGGGAAGGAGCTCTTTTGAACTTACAAAAGCTCTCAAATGGTGGCAAGACTGGACAAGATATCTATCTTAGACTTGCTGCTGATGAGTATCAAAGTGCTGATGAGTATCAAAGTACCAAAGGTAGGATGAGTGAAATGAAATCTACACAAATTTATGTTATCTCTATTTTTGAATGAATACTTAATTCTGTGTCATGGTTGAGCTAATAGTGATTCTTGTCTTCATAATCAGGCAACAAACTGAAAGTGTTGGTGATTTTAGCCACGCTGGTCCCTGCAACAGGGCTTTTCTTATGCCTCTCAATTTGCTTTTCAAGCAAGAGAAAGCTCAAACGCAAAAGTCAGCGTAAGTTCTGACCATACATAGAAATCACTTTCAAAAAATTACAGCTAGCTATAGTCATTTTCTAAACAGAGCCTAAATCTAAGACTAGAAACCTGTGGCATGTCCTTGCTCTTAAGAGTGTCAATTCACCCGGCCTGACGATGAACAGCTTTTTAGTCTCATGATGATCAGTTGGTGAAGATTGTGCTCAGGCTCTTGTGTACTAATATGGCTCATAGTGTTATTTGATTTTCCACTAATGCTTGTCATTCTATATGAAACAGGAGAGGAAACTTCAAGATATGATCTATTGTCATTTGATTTCAGTACTGAACTTCATGGAATCAATGATGGAACAAACAGTAAAAGTAATGTGAATATAAGAGGGAAGAAGAAGGATGCTGAATTACCGGTGTTCAGTTATGAGAGTGTATTAGCTGCAACAAATAATTTCTCAATTGCGAATAAGCTTGGACAAGGAGGTTTTGGACCAGTCTACAAGGTATATATGATTCATTTTCCTGATGAATTTGCTTCAAAACTATTAAGACAACCCATAATGGTAAACCTTCATGGAAGTTTAAAAAGCTTATGGTTCTCTTTCATAGGGGAAAACACAAAAGGGGCAGGAAATAGCTGTAAAAATGCTTTCAAAAATATCTGGACAAGGGCTTGAGGAGTTCAGAAATGAAACAATACTAATTGCCAAATTGCAGCACAGAAATCTTGTCAGACTCTTAGGTTGTTGTATGGAACAAGATGAAAAAATGTTAATATACGAGTACATGCCCAACAAAAGTTTAGATTTCTACCTTTTTGGTGCGTGCATGTTTCATTGTCATGTTTTATATGATGCTTTTTTTCTTTTTATTCTTTATTTTTTTAGCATGAATTTTCCTGGTTGTACTATCTAAACAGATCAAACCAAGAAAATGATGTTAGATTGGGGGACACGCATACACATTATTGAAGGGATTGCTCAAGGGCTTCTATATCTTCACCAATATTCAAGGTTTCGAATCATACATAGAGATCTAAAACCAGGTAATATTCTATTGGATAGTGAAATGAATCCGAAAATATCAGATTTTGGGATGGCTCGAATTGTTGGAGAGAATGAAACACAAACAAACACACATCGAATCGTCGGAACTTAGTAAGTATGCAATATATTTCATATCTAATATCTACAACAACAACAAAAAATGCTTGGGGTACTATAACTTTTACTATAATATTTTTACAAACTCACGCGATAGTTCATAATTGATTAAATAATTAAGAGTATTGTGAGGTTGACAAGTTAGTTATTAACAAATTATAGATTGTTATGCCAAGTTTATAAGGGGGCTTCTAGTAAAAGTTGTAGTACCTCAAGCAACATTATATTTGTAACTCTTGACTAAATTTGTTGAGCAAGGTATTAATAGAGTCGTTTACTAAATTTTGAAATGCAGTGGCTATATGTCTCCCGAATATGCTATGGATGGTTTGTACTCGATAAAGTCTGATGTATTTAGCTTTGGAGTATTGCTCCTAGAGATTTTAAGTGGCAAGAAGAATACTAGCTTCTATAACAGTAGTTCACTCAATCTTCGAAGATATGTGAGTATTTTTTCTACTCTCCCAAATTCCTTCTATTTTACATTAGTTTTATAAATTATAATTGTTCTAGTTTGTAATAAAATTTAGTGTGATTTGAAATGAAACTAGGCTTGGGAGTTGTGGAGAGATGACCGGAGTTTGGACTTGGTGGAGCCAGCAATAGGATATCTTTCTTCCACTTCTATTTTGTTGAGATTCATTAACATTGGCCTTCTTTGTGTCCAAGAAAGCCCGACTGATCGACCTACCATGCTTGACGTAGTCTCAATGATTATCAATGAACATGCACCTCTACCTACACCGAAGCAACCTGCTTTTACCAGAGGCTGGAATGCAACGGACACAAATTCCACTATTGACAGTGTAGGAAATTGCTCAATATCCAACCTAACCATTTCAATAATGGATGCTCGATAAATACTATTTCATACATCAAAGAGAAGGTTTTTTTTGTAGAACCGACATTTCCATGATGCCCCCATACAGCCAGAATACTGGGTTTCTATATTGTCTAGGTTTGATAATTTCGTTACCTACATATTTTCCACAGTTGAATGGAAATAAATCAATATAATTTTATTACTGTATTTATATTGTATTTACCTATTTTTCTTATAAAAGGGGATTATTTGTATTATAAAGATCAATCAAGCAATAAGAGCAAAGTGACTTCGCGTCAGATTCAACGGTCTTTGCTTGGAAACCTGAAGCCCAATGGGCTGGGTTGCACGTGTATTTCATCCAATTAAGCCTACAAAGGCGTTAATCCTTTTCACTTGGATCTGCCCATCTCAACATGCAGCACCGAATTACTGGCCCAAGAGAAACGCTGCAACCCTGAAACCTATTACAAATAAGATTGGAGGATGGTTAATATTGTGTGAAAAAAGAAGCATAGTAGTCCAAAAAAGGTATACTAGGTGAAGGAGCGTACTGAGTATGACAATCAACGTACATCGGATATCGAATTTTGCCGTGTGCTTTTACAGCGAGAAAAGAAAAGGAAAATTTTTAACACATCTGATCAGGGGTTGCAAACAGAAAGCAAAGAGAGAGAAATAGGAAATGATTCATTGATCTCTTTTTCAGGGTATATTTTGATTTAATTTGAAGAGTAACTAAGATATAAGATAAATGAATATCTTCTGCTTTGGTTTGTTGATTAATCACAAAATATGTCAACGTTTATTGATAATTTTAAAAGTTATATCTCTTTTCATTATTACACCTAGTATATTTTCTGCATTCACTCATCTCATATATCTTATCCATGCACACTTGTACCACAACCATCCAATATGTATGTCATTTTATTTTATTTTTTGATAGAATATCATCAGTTGGAACCCGTTTACGCCTAATAAAGTTGAAATCACCAACTTAAATCAACTTAAACTCTGCTCTATTAAGCAAAAATTATGAACATGTCAAATATATATATATACATTTATATATATTTATATGACGGGGCGTCCTATATTGTTTTGTCGATTTATATGCGACTAAAGATAGAATAATATTTCAGTACATGCACTGTACAGCAAGGAATAGGGAACATTGCTCTCCCCATTTGACCTTTGTGATTAGTAAGTCAAGACCATTCCCGGGTTTCAGGGACGGGAGTACATATACCGGCAGAGAGCACTACCTCCATCTACAGTATAATAGTAACTTCATTAATGAAGACGAGATTCAACTTTCTCAGGAAAATAGAAAAGAAAAATTGATCCATTTAAACTACTTTCTTAGCTACCCTTTTCTTGTTTTTGGGCTAGTTGCTGCCATCTGTGCCGTCATAATAAGCTATTTCTTGATAAATGGAGTAAACAGACTGAACAGAGAAAAAAGAGACCCATTGACGCGATAATATTAATAAAAAAAAAAAACAGCAGTCAATAATTACGAACATGTTCGACATACAACCATCCATCTGGAAGGTGGACCCCGCCACCTGTCCTTTCATGCTAAGTGGACCCAGGTGCCAAGCTCCACCACCCCCTGCAGAAACCCTACGTACGCTAGCTAACCACTCCAGACTAACCAGAAAGTCTAAAACCCCAACCGAAACAGAAGAGATGAAACAAACTACTGTTTAGAGTTAGTAAGTACAACGACGTATGACGATATTACGAAAAGGTTGTCAAATCAAGGCCACCAAAAATCTAAACACAGCTAGATTTCGTTGGTGAGCCCGAGAGGAGCTGCTGCTGCTTTCCCGTCATGCCGGTACACCTTCCCACTACCCTTTCCTTCACCAACTCCCTTGAACCGTCCCGGGGCGGGCTAAAGCAAACGGGCAAAACTTGTTCCGACTCACACGGAAACCCCATGCTCTCGAAGTGCCTTAACAACTCCCCGCCCTGTCAAAAACATTTGTGATCAGATCAAATTCATCAGAACAACTCATAGATATATATATCATGGCAGCACGGAGTCTACATCCACTCTTATTTCATATATATATATATATATTGACACCTGGAGTCTAGCGAAGGATATCTCCCGTATCTTGTGCGAATGGAAAAGCTTCCACGTCTGCTTGTCAGCAGCAAGGTAAAATTTCCACACTGCCCGCGGGTCGGTGAAGTTGACGAATGCGTAGCCTTTGTTACACCCCGTGCTACATATTTTTGTGATTATAATTCTTAGAAATACTGAAATTCGAATCCGAAAATTAGCGAAATTAATAAATGTATAGGCATGTAATGTAAGCATACCGGAAGTCTATCGGCAAATACACGAAATCAAACGCAGATACAACGTGTTCTTCAGAGTTTTTAGCTTTCAGTTTATTATTCTCCAACATGCAATGGTCGTCTAAAAACTCCACCAACATGTTACGGCTGAGGAAACCCAGATGTAAGAAGACGAACAAGAAAAAAGCCCAATCTAATCGAAAAATATTAGTGAATATATACGTACGTGTATTTGCTGGGTATATTTCTGATCATAATGGTCGTCTTTCTTACACCACTCTGCACAGGTAGCACAGAGGAATAGTTCTTCTTCTTAGCCTCGGCACGAGAAACACCTCGCGCATTCGGATCGTACTTTTTCAAACTCACAAAATTTTTACGACAAAAATTCTCACCCTGATCACTACACTTTTCCAACCAAGAAGCGCCACCTCGCCCGCCGTAGCACTGATTCCTGTACCTCCTCGGGTTCATCCTCTTGGCCACCATTTTTTGCTCAACGGCGTTCTGCGCCGCATGAGCTTGCTCCGGCGGCGTCGGTGGCTCAGCCACAAAAGAGATTGTCGGTTCGATAACCGACACAAGGTCTTTCTGAGGTGGTGGAAGGAAGAGAGAGGGTTGGGTTGTTGGGAAGCAGATATTGGCGTAGAAGCTTCGGAGAAGAGGAGTGTGGTAGCAGAAGAATGTCTGTGTCGGCGGTGAAAGATAGAAGGGATGATCGGGAGAAGAGGTTGTAAGCTGGGGAAATAGCATAGGAATGAATTCGGGTGCATTTGGGTTCAGACCCTTCTGAGGAACCATTATAGCCATGGGAGCTTGAAAAGCTCAAGATTGGACACCCGTTTTTTTTCCTTTTTTTCTTTTTTTAGCAATACAAAGGTTGAGACTTGAGAAAGACAGTGAAGAACAAGAAATATATAGAATAAGAGATAGGGAGTACTGCCGGTTTACATGTGGAAGCCATATCCACCGTACGTGTTCTAGGTTAAAAGAAGACGAAGGGTTTTAAAGTCCTATTGGAGCTTGTGACGGTCCATGGAAATTTTAAAACACTTATACAACTCTTTTTTTTTTTAAATTAACTTTCTATCCCTTAAAAGGTTTTTTATTTCACTTAAAAATACTTAGCATATAAACAAATTTTACAAAAAATATCTATGAAATAAATTTAAATTTTTAGAAATTCAATTATATTATGTCACATTAGATTGTAAAAATTATTTATAAGCCTAGTATTTTTTAAATTATAAGACTAGCACTTTTCTAAAATTATAATGAATAATCATACTATACGCTCTCACTTTCTCTCCCTCGTATATAAGTTTATAACTTTTAAATGAGTAATTTTTTAAAGTCCTTTAAATCAGTTCTTATTGATCATAATTAATAGTCAGTATAGAAATATGGTACCATAAAAAAGAGTACATCAAGCAAATAGAATAAAGAGTGAAACACCAATATTCCTGCGTTCTTTAGTTAGCCAATTCTTTTACTTTCTTCCTTGAGGAAAAAAATACTAACCCCACTCGTTAAAGAGAGAGGAAAAAATAAGTACTTATTTAATCTATAGAATTTGTAGTTGTGTCAACCTGAGTCTTTATTATATCTAAAGTATCTTAAAGTTTTAGGAATAAGTAACTTTCATCTTCATTTGAGGAGTTTGTAATTTGTTTAGATTGAATTTATTTGTTTGCTTTTTAACTTTTATGTGTTTGTATCTTTCTCATGCTTTAATGAATATCGGTTTGTTCCAAAAAAAAAGTTATAATTGGAAGTGGTTCTCATGGTCAAGTGTTTTTTTGAAATGAAATCATATATATCGATTGCTAATTGCCGTGTTGGCACGTGCATGAGGATTGCCTACAATTCGAGTAAACCCACAAAGAGGGGGAGTTGTGGGGCTACTTGTGATGATAAACTTAGGGTGTGAGCCATATGTAAGACTGTTTAAATTACGTGTAATTTAAATAATTAATTGTAAAAAAATTCAATTATTGACACATAATGATTCAATTTATCGTAAAATTATAATTTTATTTTTAAGTTATTAACTTTTAAAAAAAAGATAGAGAGGACAATGACCATTTTCTAAGTCATCATTATGTTAGAGGCAAGCTCAAATGTTAAGAGGGTATTTGGTGAACTCCATCACACTCTTTCATGTTACTTTTATTCTGCATTGTTTATGGATTAAAAATAAATAATTAATTAATATGAAAAAAAATGATATTAGAAAATGCAAAAATTTATTTTATAGTGAATTTTTTATTTAAATAATAAATGATGTGATATAAAAAGTGAATAATTTGATTTTTTTTTTAAATGAAATAAATAATATGATAGAATGTTAAAAAATGTGTTTTAAAAGGGTGTAAGTTAACAATCAAGGCCACAAATATCCAATTATTAATTTTTGGAAGGTGTTTATTGTTTTTTTTTTTTTAATGTTATGATGTGATAAAAAAAAAAACATGAAAATAGTTTTAAGGACTTTGTGCTTGTTAACAAAGAAAAAAATAAATGGAAATGGAAAAGGCTTTCTTAAGAAGTAAACCTCTTAAAAAGTAGCATTAAAAGACTCTTTAATATGCTTAAGACAAAAAAAGAGAATTTCAAAGCCGCAAACCCTTCCACGTATGGTTTTTCTCTTTTTCTTTTTTTCTTTTTTCTTTTTTTACTTTGTGTTTGAAGATGTTTTCCAATAGTAACTTTGACTTCTTTACTATGCGCTCGTCACATTTCATTGTATTGTATCGGTTATCTCCTCTTAGCCATTGTTGCTACTTATTGATTGTTTATTTGTATTTTTTTTCTTTTAATAAGATGTTTCTCTTTTAACTGTATTTATATATTTATTAACGAAAGATTAAAGTTGAAGATATTACTTAATTATAAGAATTTTTATTTATATCTATAACTTTGTAACCTTATAGTATATAGTTATGATTTTACATAATTTTATATTTTGTCTTGTAACAGCTTTTTTCTTTGCTTTATAAGAGCTTTACACTGTTATCATCGATTAATCAAATTCTCAAATTTTTCGTTAAAAAAATCTTTAGTAAATAAAAACCTCTAAAATTGATGATAAAATTAACATTAATCATCTTATAAAAACTTTGATTACTTTGTTTTACTAGGCATAAAAATATTTAAAAAAATCAATCTATACTTAAAATATTGGAGAAACTTTACTTAACCCCCTTTGAACTTTGGCCATTTTTGCAAATATTTTTTTAATGTTCAAAACCTCTCACTTAGTTTAATTTTCTCTCACTTTACTTATTTTGTATAAAAAATCTTAATAGAATTTTACTCCAAATCTACATGTCGTTTTAAGAACAGTATAATTATAGAGTCAAGAGTAAAATTATAATTGCAAAAATTTTCTATGTGAAAGGAAAAAATAAAAAAACCAAAGTTTGATATAATTAAGTGAGAGCTTTTGAATATTATAGAATATCTACAAAAATCATCTAAATTCATGAATAAGTGAAATTTCTCTTTACTATTCAATATTTAAAAATTTTAAAAAATCATTTAAATTTATCATAAAGGAGAAAGATTTTCTTCGTGAGTAATGATTACGTATGTACAAGTGAATACATAGGCGTACGACAAGAAGATTACGTTGGTGCAGAGGTATTTAATGTTCAGATTCTGTGCTGCTTGCCTGAAAGGTGAAAGATCGCAGACAGACGGCCGAATGTTTCCTTTCTTATTATTTTTTATTTTTTGTAAGTTGAATGTTTCCTTTCTCATTTATGAGACAAGAAGTTGCTTGGCTTTTCTTGGTATAATTTTTCAACTTGTCAGAATTTCACGTCCCAATAAGCTGCTTCTACATCATTTGTATTCGGCTGATTTTCTTCATTACGAGAAGATCTAATTATTACATATCATTTGTTTATGCAGAAAAGTAAAAAGATAGGCCGAAATTGTAGATTTTATACAGATCGATGAGGGTTTTTTAAATAGAAAATTATAAAGATATAATTTAAATTTAATTTTTATCTATTTTTTTTTAAGTTCTAAAAAAATTACCTGAGGAGAAAAGAGAGTTTTAAACTAAAGAAGAAAAAAAATTTGTATAAAAGTTAAGCCAAAGGTAAATTTAAGTTATTGCTCTATCATACTTCTTCTTAAATTATCTTCCCAAATTTTAGATGAAAATCCTCTTGAATTTTATATCTGAATTTCACTTATTTCAAAAGATTCAATCATGAGTCTTAAGTCTTGAATTTTATGTCTGTCTGTGAAGAAAACAATTCGCTAGTGCATTTCTTTTTATTTTATTTCAGCTCAGATCACTAAGGTGATAGAAACATGTCTGAATTGAGTTTTCGTATTGTACTTTTACTTGTTATATGTTATAATCTCTTTTGATTAAAAAAACTTGAATCCTTTTTTGCTTCTAATCACGGCATAAATTCCACATAATTCAGACAAAAAATTTCAAAACATCCCAATCCTAAAGTTGTGTCTTAAACCTCTCAACGTCATGTCAAAAAAGATTTAGGTTCGTTTGGTGGAGTTTTTTAAAGGGTTTTTTTACTTTTTAAAGATGATATAATATACATATAAAAATAATATGCGAATATTTTGTATTTTCAATTATTTGTTAGTATTTTTATTTTTTTGCTAAAAAGAAATATAAATAAAATCCTAAAATATGTAACAAACGAGCGCCCGCGACATCTACCTATGCTACCCTCCCTCCGCAATCGGATTACTTGATATACAAAGTTTGAAAGATAAAGTGACCTTAGGCAATAAGCAAATCATGTTCTTTTAGAAAAATAAACAAATATAAACATACCCTTAACAGAAAATAATAAAAAGAATATGGAACTATCACATGGCAAACATTCAAGCCTCCCTATAAATTTAACACTCTTTTTAAATGACAAACATATATATTATTTCTTTCTTTGAAACTCTCTATTTGGTTTCTCGCTTTCAAGCAGAAGACTAATTTAATCATCAGAGTGTCCCTGGTCCCTTAGAAGACCGACCAACCGAATCCAATGATCACTTTCTTTGTTTTGCAGAAACCCCGTCACTAGTCTGGCCATCTGAAAACTATTAAAACAATAAACATAAAATTTGATCACAACAATTCAAAATATTTTACAAGCTGAATCAATTCATAACGAGTTTCCTTCAATCGATCATGCATGATACATTGCAAAATGATGGCTATTTTCCGGAAGCAATTTTTGTGTTTTGTTGATGCATAAAATCATATATTTTGTATCAACGAAATAATAAACAACTTTATTAGATTCATCACTCAAAGTTGGCTTTCTCCTATCACCTCCACCCTGCTCTCACTGGACACATTGTTGGGCACCCTTCAATGCCAGTAAAGCAGCTCCATAGGCAGCCTCTGTCTGAATTGCCCTACTCACAGGCAAACCAAGCACTCTCTCGCGTATCTTGGTCCATTTCACATTTTTTGCACCACCTCCAGCGGTGAAAACTTCATCAACTTGGGTTGATCCAAGATCCTTCAGCAAGCCATACGCCTTTGCCTGAAGATTATATGATAAAGAGGCATCCATGTCACAAGGCTCTAGTTTAAGATTACAATATGTTTCCTCTTGCAAATTTGCAACAAGTTTTGAAATAGAAGTCCTCATACCTCGATACGTGCAATTGATTCTAAAATCCCATGCAAGTACTCAACATCGCTTTCTGGTCGTGGATGTAACCTGCACAAGAATGAGAACAAAATGAATCGTTCTAACTGCATGAGCTTCCTTTATGCATGCATGTGTCCACATAGTGTATTGCTCCGAATGTCCCAAAACTGACACATCTGATTTTATTAAGTAAAAACCTTAGAAAGACATTGTTATCTTCAGCCATATTACAACCAAAAGCAAGATTAGTTATTTCTACATCTGCCAAACCAGGGGAGAGAGAGAAAGGACGGAGGAGGGGATGGTAGTTTCCCAACAAACATGTCCACACAACATACAACATCTAAATCCTCAAAAAAAAAGTGTCTCTAAGTAGCAGCAGATGGCCAAGCTCCAACTAGGTGCCTTAATTTTGTAAATATTTTCAAGGCCTTTCAAGTTGCAATTTATTTTCGTAGTACTTACCATGAAGGATGGTGCAATTGCAAAATTAATCCGTACATATTCTACTTTTTTTCAAAACTTATAACCATGTATATACCTTAATATGCAAATAATAAGGTATGCTTCTCAAAATTAAGATTCAAGCATATATAAAAAGGATTAATATATAAAAATGAGATTCTATTAGATTTAGAATGATTCTTACAAATTCCATAAAGTTTGGTAGAGATTCATTACCTAGGAGCCATCTTTGGATCTGCCATGGGAAATCTCTCTCCAACCGTTGGCAGAGGGTAGTAGTCTAGTGGAGAGGTTTTCATGGGATTAATCTGTTCACTTAAGTTCTCCAACTGCTCATCAGTAAAAATTTGTCGAAGAACAGCTCCACCGGTGTTTGAAGCACCTCCAACTAGCCACTTATCATCTAGACGATGACTATACACCCCATATCGTGCATCCTCGATCCTACTGGTGCTTAGTAATTTGATAGCAAGGGTTGAACCCAAAGAAGTGACCTAAATATCAGCATTACAAACAAAATTCAAGAAAATTCAGAGAACAGCTTAATTGCATCAATGTAAAGCAAAAAGTTCCTAGGAAATTTTGCAGTAGGTTGAATTTCACATTTGGCTCTATGCTGAAATAAATGTGACGTCTAAAACATGGAAATGGAAACCCTAAACATGTGTTACAATTTCCTTAATGATTAAATGAGAAAGGTAAGTGTAGCAGATATCTCACAGCTTTCCCTGGTTGTGTTGCACGAGCGGCAATAAAGGCGGCTATACTATCAGTGGTTCCAGTGCATACAACACAATCTTTTGGAAAACCTGCACAGATGTATTTTATAAACTTGAAATTACATGAAATCTTCCCAAGGAATTTTTTTAAAGAACATTTTATCAAAGTTGTCAGTTCCCAGCAAATAACAATTCGACCAAGCTTCCAACTGATACCAATGAATCTAGAAATTGTGTCTCAGAAGAAAATTACAACGCATATAGGCTTCATTACCAAACTACTTAATTGAAAGAAGACATACCATATTGTGTTCTAACATCCTCTATTAAAAAGCCAATTGGACTTCCAGGAGCTTTGACAGAAGGCAGAAGTTTAGAATACGGCTGCAAGAGTAACCAGGGTGGATAGGAGTCACGTTCAGGATCATAGCCTACCTGTGAAGGATAACAACAATCAAAATAGTTTTTCCTACACAAACTTTTTGGCAATTGACAAGTGGTAGAGGTAGCAAGTCCTGAATGGAAAGAAATAGTCAAAACTACCTTCAAAGCATTATTGTAATCAGTCACTCCAAGATTTCCATGAAGAAGCCACAACAGCCAATCTGCTTGATGCAACAATGCTGCAGAATCTTTATTTGAATCGTAAACATTCCACCATGAGACGAGCTTGCACAGAGTCGAGGACCCAGCACAAACTGTATGGTTTTCAAGAGCGATAGACTTTACTTTCGGTAAAGCATCAGAACAGCTCTCATTGTAGAGGAAAGGTCTCCACAATGGTTCTCCTGTCGTGCTACAATACCAATGCCCTCTTCAAATGCATCTTGACATGGGAAAGGAAAACAATGCAAACAATAGGGGACAAATCTGAAAGGTACCCACCTGTCTATAATTATAGTAGTTGCAGAAGTCCCATCAATGGAAATGGAAGCAATAAGCTGGCGAAGATGAAATGGAACATCTTCAAGCAGCAAGAGAAGTGTTGATTTCCAAGAATGTATCCAATCTATTGCGTCTTTGCTCTTTCTAGACATCAGAAACAAAATTCTCAGTTCACCTGGGCAATAAATTTTGTTGCAGTAGTACATATAACCATTACATTCTTCTTGTTGAGCATCATTAAGCACATAAGGTGAGTTTGACATTCCATAAAATTAGTCCCACATTGGTTCATTACCAAGTGAGATTGAGCTTGGAGTGGTTGTACAAATAGCTAACATTTTCCATGAGTCGATACAAATTATATGCTTTCCTGGCTCCCTAAGTGAGAGCTAGTTCATGTATAAAATTTCAATGCAAATTTGGTAATGCGCAGACAATTTCTGGAATAAAATCTAACCCAACAATTTATTCATCCAAAAAAATATATCTAGACCAACAATTTACTTGGCCCGCGTCACCAAAATTTCAAGACCTTTTTTTTTCCATTATAAAATTCTCTCAAATGTTCAAGACACAACCAAATGTTCAAGACACTGCCATGCCCAATATTATGCAGTCAAGAAGTTTAGATTGCTAAAAACACTTTGCATACATTTGTAAATAAGAATTCCAAAAGATAAACTATTATTACCTTATATAGTGGATATTCCCTCTTTCCTTCAGCGTGAATTGTCCCTTGCTTATCGATGAGCGCAAATCTTGCACCAGACGTTCCAAAATCCATTCCAAGATAAAGCCGCTCCCCGACTTGAAGACCCACTTCTGGGTTACCTTCGTGGCTCGCAAAAATCATTGTTTTTGGTCTTGGTTTGCTTGCAATATCACATAACCCACCTCTTGAACTACAATATCCTGTGAAAATTATGCAAATTAAGCGCAGAGTAAACACGTCAAACAGTGAAACTTGTACCAAAAACTCGACTATGTGTTACTGTATAATAAACGCCATGGCGAGAGAGAGAGAGAGAGAGCGATGTACCGTGTTTTGGTAATGAGGGCCGGAGGAAGTGGATTGAGGCAGTGGGATGGTGGATTGGGGAAAGCATATTCATTTGAGTGTGTGCTTTGCTCTCTTCCTGGATAAAGGGAGAGTGGTTTGGAAATTCGGTTGGATTAACCAACGGGAAAATCCACCGAGGAAAGGAAAGGAAAAAAAAAATGTAGTAGGATAACGTTGCAACGGCGTCGTTTCCTTGGAATGTGAATCGACAATGAATGAAACAGAACTATGAGTTGATAGCACAATTTTTAAAATTATAAATTGTTTTAAGATTTTTATATATTTAATTATTTAATTAACATTCCAACACCTCTCATGTAAAGTATTTTAATTAATAAAAGATAAATTAAGGAGTTAATGTTTAAATTATGAATCTTTGATCTAATATATATTTTCGTAGATGGCTTGAAAGCAAGCTCGTTTGTCCAAGATATGCAATCATCTGGAGCCCAGGCCCATAGGAAAGGTTTGAAAATTTGTTTTGCTTTTAGTATATGACCCAAAAAGACATGAATGCGCGTCATTTTGTGCTTACACTCCTCTGGTAGAGTTTCTTTATTGGCCCACAAAGTGTTGGTCCATCAAGCTTAGGAACCCGCTCGAGTGTACATATTTGGAACAGAATAATGTTAAAAATTATATTTTTATCTTATCGTTATCTCACTTGATAGCGTCAATCAACCTTTAATTTTTATTTTAAAAAAAAAAACAATAACTGACCCAATAACCGATTAACGCTATCATATCATCAATGTCAGATAAAAGTAGAATTTTTAGAGATAAAAATCCTTAAAAAAAAAAAAAAAAAAGGCAGAGTGTGTATAATTGGAATGGAACCCACCTGAGAACTGGCACATTGCACCTGAGCCACTAGCACAACACAAATGGGAGGTGACAGCTAAGTAGCTTCTCCTTTGAGTTACAAGAATCACTGCCCACTAGGACCATGTAAATAAAGGTCACATGTGCCAATCAAACCCTCCAACAAGTCAGTGAGAATATCTATTCTTTACTTGTACTCTTCAAGCAGCAAAAAGGTGTTTGCATTATTATTGATCTGTTTTCCTATAGATTTCATTCTTATGGCTGTTGATCAATTAAACCAAAACTATCTTTAGGATTATGCTGTTTTAGGACCCACAACAGTCCTACATGCATCTTTTCTTTCCTTAATTAGGTGGGCAAAATAATTTATGTCATTTTTCACTTTAAAACGACATATTTGAAGGATTCAGACGCAAATTAGGTTGTCCAAATTTTTGTGAGAAGAGTTGTAGGGCTCATCTATTCGGACAAGTGAATTCGAATCCTTAGACAATACTCTTTTGTGAAATTCGAACAGCCCAATTTGAGAAAATTCTTGTCCAAATTTGAGAAATATGACTTTTTTTTTTTTTACATGTCTATACAAGAGGGGAATAGAAGATTTATACTAGTGACCTCCACTTCATAAACCGTGATCTCGAGCCGATTGAGCTATTCTTTTAGAACAATATATTGTGTAGTTGTCTAAAGGTAATTTTGTCAATTAATGTGCATCGTTTTGTAGTTGTCCATTTTATGGTCCTTAATCTCCATCATTTTGGTTGGAGTTTGGACAACAACCGGTCGTTTCACTGGTTTATAAATATTATAAGGGATTGAACAAAAAGGTGAAAAGGAGGTCATGACTTATGCACCATTTCATTTCCTTGTTTTTTTTTTTTTTTTTTTCTAGAACAAAAAAAGGTCATGTACTGTACGAAAACAAAGGTAGTTTTTTTAATAATAATAAAAAATCGGTTTTTGGTTTTTTTTTTGTTGCATGTTCACACAAGATAAAGGAAAGGAAAAAAAATTGAACTAATGATCACTGCTTTATTAGATGTAATTTATAACCAATTGAGTTATCATTTTTTGAATAATACTTAACTATGAAATACCAACCGAAGGACCAAAAATAACATTAATGAGGGGCAATCGAATAGGCTTAGGAATGTGACATATAATATATATATATAAACACTAGCAATCCCTGTCCACAGAAAAAGAAACGATTGAATTATTCTGAGTTGTTGTAGAATTGAAGAGACGGGTGATTTGTCGCTGTTCATTAAAATTTGCTAACTAAAATCCTTCGATACTATTTTATAGTTTGGTCTTGAAATAGCTATTTTTATGAAAATAACTATTTCCTTAATTAAATTGAAGAATAATAATTTCTTTAAAAGAATTGAAGAATAGTTATTCATTTAAGAATAAACACTTTTTTCTTTTTTCTTTTTTTTTTCACAATATTTTTTAGTTTTTTTCAAACCCAAGTGTTTTTTTTAAATCACCTTAATTTGTTGTTAGAGTTTGTCGGATCCACTGCAAAGAGTTTGTCAGAATACGCAGGCGAAGTTCGCTGGACAATATTTTAGGAGCCTCTATTTTTCTAAAGTGGATACGTATTTTAGTAATTTTGGTTTCATTATAGTGAGATTATGTGTTGTCACCAAACCAATAAATAAGAATAGTTATTCAATTTTCACCTTCTTTTGTTCATAGTAATAAGTATTCATTTTCTTAATAGAATGACTATTTGTGCATCAAACATATTCTAAAGTTAATTAAATTTGATTGTAATGATGGTGATAAATATTAGATTATCACATCAATTAGTAACTTATCATATCATTCACTAAATAATAAAATTTGATTATGATTATTATAATAAGTGTCATAAAAACAATTACATTAATTTTTAAAGAATCATAGTAAAAGTTATAATACTCGACCTATTTTCTAACTTGTAGTTTTTTTAATAATAGAGGCTTGTGTTAGCCTAAATGATGAGTACCAAATGCGAATACATTAGACTCTAATTTTGACATCGAAACGTTAATTGCAAAACAACCCCTTCGCGTGAGAAGTATGGAGTTTAATTTCTTGTAGGACGAGCAATGTATAGAAGAGCCGCGCACTTTTCCAACACAACGGTAAATGGTGGGGGCAATGGTAAACGAGTGAATATTAAGCTAGGTAAAAAAGGACCACAAATAATGGTCCATATGTAAAGAAGATTAATTTTTCACAAGAGTCCCTATGTTGTTAGTAATTTGACTATTTGAGCAACAAATGTGAGCAAATTCTTGTAAAGCTTTTGTCCAAATAGATTTCGAGCAATGCAACCCGAAGCAAATGCTCATTTGGTTCGCGGATTAAGTATTGCATTAAGAAAACAAATAGCTATTAGTAGGAATAGAGAAAAGTTGAATGTAATAGTTATTCTTATTTCTTAACTTGATAATAATATATGTATTCTACTTGGAATTGAACCAAAATTACCAAAAACCCTACCCTTTTAAAGAGAGAGAGAGAGAAAAAAAAACCTAGAATTGTTGGGGTTGCCAGCCACCCCCTTGAAATTCTAGGGCTTTTTATTTTATTTTATATATATAACAAATTTAAGTGTTAAAATAAACTTTTTGAAAAAAAAATTGTTTTTTTTTTTGGGAAAAGTAGTCAATTCCTTCATGAATAAACCATTACCAAACAAAGTAATGACTATTCTATATGAATAGCTATTTCATTCCAAATATCTGTTCCACAATCCAAACGGATGCTATAAGTATTTTTTCACATTTGTTGTTTGCGTATTCGCCATTCGGATTGGTAACAAATTACTAAGAATCCAATCAATTTTATTGTCAGTGATTCACACTGAGCAAGTGTATTCTTAGATGTCATTCAAATAAGAGGGGGGCCAGAACTCGACATGAATTGTTTGGGGGAGTTAAAAATTAACCATTGGGGCCACTTCATATGCAAATACTAACATTGTTAAATGACTTCATTAGACTTTAATTGGGAGCCAAAAATATATATAATTTTTAAAAAAATATTGGGGAGTCATGACTCCCAAGGCACAATGTAGGTCCACCCTTGATTCATACTTCAAATTAAGAAATTCAAAATCGATCCAACTAAACCAAACCAGCCTTTATCAATGATTATTAGTTTTCAATAGCTAACAGTCATTGATGCTAGTCTAACAAGGTTATGCCAAAGATTTGAAATTTGCTGACATATACGATACTTCATTTGATGCTTCTTGCTCTTTAGTGTGGCCTTTGAGTGATCTTAAATCGTGGATAACGTGTAATCTCAAGTAGGAGAAGACAAGGACCTCTTCTTGGTTAATTATATAAATAACAATGGGTTAGAATTGATAAGAAAGACAAGGACTTTTTCGGTTGGTTGAATAAATAATAATAGGTTAAGCATTGACACTAGTTGTAAATAAGATACGGAAGGTATCAAAGCTTCTTTTTTATATACCGAGTATTCACCTGGCCAACCTAGGTTAAAAGTGTAATCCTAGTTTTGGATGGTTTGGCCCTAACCGCAAGTATCGACGAGCCACAAGAGTCGACACGCCATCTACTTAGATAGCAACAAATAATGCAGATGATAAGAGAGGCATGTAACAATTATCCGTCCCGCCTTTTATTTGAACTCTCACTTTCTCATAAAAAGTTTCTCAACAACCTTTGTTAAATTAAACATTTCTCCACTATATAGGACCAGTGTTTGAGGTTGACCATGTGATCAACTGCTTCTTCTTCACATATATAAAACTGAATTTGATTATTTATATTGAATTTGAATAAATCCTAACTTGTGTTTGGAATGCATGATTTGAGTTGAATCAGAATACAAACAAAAAAAAGATTTGATTCACTTTGTGGATAACCATTGTAGGTAAAGCCGTGTGATTGATAATTAACAAAAAGAAAAGATCATCGGTGATTAGTGATTACCAACAAGTTAGGGTGACATAATTGATTGTCCATTGAAACTTGCGTAAGCGACAGCTAATCATTGACAATAATTTTGATTGGTCAGTATGCCGTGCCTATAAACCATCATTACTGGTGACCCTAATTAAAGTAATCGTAACAGTGATATCCCTCGCACTTTGTCAATAAACTCAAGTTTTCCCCATCATTAATATCCACGACAATATTACATATTCATGGTGTGTTTTTATATTCATGTTGTTATTACTATAGGAACCGGATGCTCCAATATCTATCCTACTACTATGCGTGTTTAAAGTGACATTTTTTTTTCTTTTTAACATATCCTACAAAAGAAAAGAGGATTTGAAATAATGGCATCCGTTTCATTAGGCGTAATTTCAGTTAATTGAGCTACATCTTAAAGATCTTTAAAGTGACATGTTATTTCTTCAATTTTTGTCAATCTTTTGTCTTTTTTTTAAATAAATAAATAAAAAATTACTATATGGGTCTTACATATTTGATGATAAATTTTTTAAAAAATATAAACGGAACGGAAGATGAATAAGAAAAGGAAATGTGACATGCTATACATTATCCCTTAGTCTTTTTTCCATCCTTCAACTTCTTAAAATTATTATTAGTTCCGTAAGCTCTTATGTGGGTTTTAAACATTGACCCATATATCAAATGATAATTTTGAAAGAAAAAAAATATGAGAGAATTCTGGAAGGAAGAATAACATTTTTCATGTTTAAAGCATATCCAACAAGATAAAGGCATAAAGCATATCTAGTCTTAAGATCGTGTTCGAGGACAAAGTTAGAAAGTATTAAATATGGTATGGATGATCACTTGAGTGTAAGCGTGAAAGCAGGGCTCCTAATATCTCTTTTTCCTCAGTAAATTGCATTGAGTACTACTGACTAGTGCCATAAATACGAGGAGACATATCTTAATTTCATTGTTATGCTATGTAGTGAAATTATGATTCTCTCAATTTCGAATAAATTGGATAATAATTATTTAGTACTTAGTTATAGTAACGAATATTGTTGTCCCATCAAAAGAGTAAAAGACAAAAATATCCCTCAACATTATAACTAACTATATATTATTTAGTTCATAGTATTTTGTTATGTAAGCATCCCCAACCCGCTTAAACCACGGCATATACATGGTGTAAGTGCGCATAATGAAACATGTACATGAATCCAAAACTTCGGATTCGTAAAGTGATGATTTTGATCTATTTCAACCATTAAGCCATTGTCTCAAGAACAATTCTCAATATATTCTTATCATACCATACGAATGTCTATAAGCTAAAAATTATCATAAATTTTGCATCCATAATACGAGTCATAATCAGATAATCTCTAACACTTTGTTTCATAGGACATATAGAAAGTGAGAGATAGAAGAATGACAGAAAATAATTAGAAATTGATCTTTTGTTTCTCAATTTTTATGGATTTAAAAGAAGTGATATAAAAGCAAAATGATGAACAAGTATCTTATATTAAATTTGTGTCACTTCCTTGTGTTGAATTGTTTTTAATAGAACATAAGGGTACGTTAAACATTTTATCTCCTCTTTTCCTTCCATTTTAAAAAGAAAAGAGATGCAGTTTGAATTCAAAACTTTTGTTTATAACATGCTTATTTAAAAAACGTAAATTAATAATAAAAAATTAATTATTTAATTATTATTCTAATAAAAGATAATGAGTGACAACTCCATAGTCTACTAGTCTTACTAGGAAAAATTTTATCTTATCTTATCAAATGATTGTACGTGCATATTAATTGTTGGATACCTGATAGACCACGCATTCACATGCGCGAAGCAATAGTAAATTCACGAGGCGTAGATATGGTCCTTGGTCCATCCATCAACGCTCACTCGCCTCTCTAGGTCGCGTGGCCACCAGTGTGTCCCGGTGCGCAATGCACCCACGGAGGACACAAAAGACGAAACTGGCCCCCACCGGGATGTCAAGACATCCTTCGGCGTCGTTGGTCTGCACATCAGCTCTCGTCTATGTCGTCCTACGTGTAAAGCCCCAAAAAGTAAAGATCCATCACATGGGAGAGTATCTCCCACATCTCCACCGTCCGTTGACAACCAAATATGAATCTCAACCCTGCGCGTGTCTCACAGATTTTTTCAGGCTTCGAAATTGTAGCAAATGAGTTTAACGAATTTACTTACACAAATTTATAAGAAAACTTTGATTCTTCTTCTTCTTCTTATATATATATATATATATATATATACACTGTTGATTCCAATCGAGAATATATATATATATATATATATTGTTGATTCTAATCGAGAATATTTTGGTTATCACCCTTTTGTCTCTATGATTTTTCTGGACTTGATGATATGTAATTTTGGCCATTATGTTTAAAGTCATTATTAATGTTGTTTTCGTTGTTGTTATTGGCATCTATTATTATTATCACTATGTTCGAAGCCACTATTAATGTTGTTTTAATTATTGTTACTGACATCTATTATTATTATTATTGTTTTCACGTTATCAACTACTGAAGTCATTTATGCTACTAACATTTATTATTGTCGTTATATATATATAACAAAGGAGTATGTTTGATAAAAGCGAAGGTCACTAGTTCAAATCCCTCATTTTGTGTAAACATGTCAAAAAAAATTAGTAAAGCTTTTCGGCTGCCTCTAGCATCTGCCATGTTTTTTTATATATATTTTTATTTTATTGAATAGAAAAGAGGTTAAAGGGGAAGTGCCTGCCAAATTTAAAATTAATAATCATTTATCAAAAATTGATTAAATTATATATCAAATTCACTGGCCTCCATGCATCACTGATAAGAAATTGGTATCAATAAAATTATATAAAATTGAGATAGCGTTTTGGAGCATTAACACCAAATTTAGGATAATCAAGTCCCTTTAAGATCATATCATCTCTAAAGGGTTAACTTTTCACCCTTAGGTTTTCGTTTTGAATCCATAAACGAGTTTTGAAGTATTAACACTAAATTTAGAATGATTGAATCCCTTTAGGGTTATACTATCCCTAAAGAGTTAACCTTTTACCCTTAAATTTTAATTTTGAAAAAAAAAAGAGTTTTGAAGCATTATAATTCAAATATTAACTCATGAAAATTTAGCTAACATTACTCAAATATCTTAAAATACAATTCAAAATATTTCATCAAACATATAGAATGCAAAAAAACATAAAAATTCTGTTTAAAAAATAAAATAAAACAAAAGGCATAGCCTACTCTAGGCTGCCGCATAGCAGGGCTCATAACAAAGTCATATAGACTTGGAATAACAAATTATTTACCTGCTTCATATTCAATATGGTCAACTATAAAAAAGTAAGTTGGAAGAGAAAATAATTAACTTTTAATATTTTTTAATAATTGGAATGATCACGAAGGCTGCGCGCGACAAAGTAGCTTGACTTGTAGCATGCACTGGCGTATATTATTAACATCCTAGACATTTATAATATACTCAAGTTCTTGCTTTTGATGTTGTTGTTTTTGATTTTATCTTGTTAACTTGTCGTTTAAAAATCAATCGATCATAATTAGTTAGCATATAAATCTAATAGTTATCTCAAATTCAAATTCAAATTTCGTTTTTTTTTTATTGATTAATAATTATGAAAGGTAAATTGAGTTTTTAATGGTTAGAATGAGAATATTTTCAAAATATTTTGGTTAAAGTTAATTTTTCCGTTTAGTCTAACTTTAGTGTTAATAGATGGGCTTAGTTGCAACAAAATTATAGTTTTATGTATCTAAATGTCGTATTTGTTAGTTTATGAGGTTACTTTGAAAGGGTTGTCAATTTACGAGGGCTATAATGTATTTAATCATTTTCTAGAAGATAGATTTGATTTATTTAATTCTTAGAGGACATAGAGTATTCGCAATGGAATAGATAAATGTTCCTTTTATCTAAATTGACTTTTCAAATGTGTAAAAAACCCCTACAATGGATTAGCCAAAAAAAAAAAAGGTAAAATGAATATTTGATTGGAAGAATAACTCAATGGCTATTAATCAAGCTTCATGAAACAAATGTTATTAGTTTAAATCTCTTCTCATCCTTTTGCGTGGACATGTCATTAAAAAAAAAAAAATCTAAATATAACAACACTTTTCAATTGAGCCATTTAGAATAGATAGAAAGATAGTTAATCAGATATAAAGACATTTAAAAATTTATTAGCTAAACTATATAAAAGTGAGTTTTAATAAGTTATTTTGCATAAAAATTTGGTTTTTTCATTGTGAATGCTCAAAAATAGAAAAATATAGAATGCATTTAAAAATTCATCGGCTAAAATGAAAAAAAAAAAAAAACTTCTGGTTAGCTATTATAAAGTCTGTTTGGCTTTTGTGATTTCGGAAGTGCATGCATACTTAAATCAAACCGTGAAAAGGTTTTTCTGGAAATACTTTTGAAAAAAGTGACAGTTTGAAAATGTGAGAAAACCACATTTTTAAATCATGGGTAATAAATGTGTGTTTAGAAAACGCATAATTTTAAAACACAAAATCGTTAAATGCATTTTTTTAAATCACGTTTTCACTCACTATTATCAAAGTATTGGTTAAGTAATTAAACTTATCTCTTTATAATAGTTTAAGTTTTTATAATAAATGGTAATTTAATATAGTAGCAGAGTCGAAGGTCATGGAATCGAACATGACTTCGTCAAATTATTCCTCATTTAAATTAAATATTTCATGTGTTAAATCTCACTTATTAGATCATTCCCAAATGGAGGAGCTAAATGACATTTTTATTTAAAATTGCTCATTAAATTTGTAAAATACTCACTATATTGGAGAAGCTAAAAAAAGGGTAGAATATATATTTTATTGAATGAGCTAAAAAAAAAAACTACATGTAGCGACACTATTCAAAGAGCTATTTCATTTTTTGATTGTTTCTCTTAGTTATTTTCTTTTTTCCCAAAATTTTTTCTTGCTATTTCTCTTCCACATCTCCATTTTTCCAAAATTTTCTCATATTATTTCTCTTTCCACTTTTTTTTTTCTTTCCAAAAGTTGAAAAATAGGATATTTAAGAAAACTACGATCCTTATAAAAAATAAAAAATAAAAAATAATAATTAAATGATATAAATAAAATATAACTAATCGAATGTAAGAGAAAATTACAATGGAAATGCTAAATCTCATTTTATCTAAAATAGCTTTTTAAATTGATAAAATAAAATCTGCATTGGATAAGCTTTAAAAAATGTAAAATAAATTTTTTTAAAAAGAAAAAAAAACTACATATGCGGTAATATTGAAAGAGTTATTTTCCTACATTTCTAGTTAAAATTTTTTTCACTATCTCTCATAAAATTTCCTTCCATGCTTTTTTATTGTTTCTCACACTGTTTTTATTTTTCATGAAAATTTCACTATTTCTCTTTCCTTCATTTTTTATAAATTTCTCCTATTATTTATCTCTCCACATTACTTTTTCTCAAAAGTTGAAAATAAGATATTAAGAAAAATAAAATCATTATAAAAAAAAAAAATAATTAAAATTAAATGATATAGATAAAAATATAACTAATCGGATGTAGTCGTTAAAAGTTATTAACTAAACTCAAGATAATTGAGTTTTATGACTTATAAAAAGTTTCATTTATTTTCTTCAATTTCAATCAAAGCATAAAAAAATTAGTTAAAATAAATAAAGTGAGTTTTGAAGAGTCATGTTGCATAAAAATTTGGCCCTTCATTGAGAATGCTCTTAAAAAAAATTTGAACTCACACGTAAGGACAAGTAACTTTGAGCTTGCACATGAGGAGAGTAAATTCACCTATTCCTAATATACCCTTAAATAAAAATAAATAAATAAAGCAGAAAATACATTGCCAATGCTTTTTGCAGGATACTTGCTGGGAATGGCCGTCCCAGAGTTCGTGCGTTCGCCATTTACCAACAAACCAAAAAAGAAGTCCTTGTCAAAAAAAAAAAAAATCCTGAGAAAAAAACGGGAGAACGTGTGACCCACAAGAAGTTGGACAGATCAGTTATTTTGCAACGTGCCATCGTCTCAACAGTCACTTTTTCCATTTTTCTTCAAATTTCAATCAATTGCAGGATAAAAAAACATATTTACTTAATTTAATAAAAACGTTTAGAATAAAATTTAATAAAAACATATAGCCCCTAACTAATATACGTAGTTCCGTCTTTGCAACGTGGACAATTTATTAAATAATTAAATTTATCTATTAAATTATATTTTATTTTAACATGTTTGTATAAAAGAGAAGAAAGAAGACTTAAATTAATAATTTTTGTTTCATTAAGTATACTCTCAGTCAACTGAAGTATCTCTTGAAGACTTAAACAAATTTTATTACTTATATTTTATTTTGTGACGTGAATTTATGTAGGATGCATGTAAGTTTTTTAAAAAATTATACTAAAAAATATAGTATCACAAGTATTTTTTTTTTAAAATAGTAATTTTAAAACAAAATATAATTTTTTAAACAATTGAAAGATAGCGCCTTAAACGGCCATTAAAATCATAGGTCTAAAAAACATACACCCGCTTACGTGCGGGGCAAAGACGTAAATGTATTTATATGATTTGAGCGAAATGCACTTTTAATTATAGCACAGCCGCAGCGCGTAGAAATTTAGAAACGGACTTACCACCGGCGAGAGAGTAAAATTACCAAACCTACATTTTGTCCTTATATGGACGCTATTCAAGTTTGTCTGGATCGGCGGGGCACTGTTATTCCCGCTCAAATTCACGCTTATTTTTCAAAGCTCGCTCTCTCTCTCTCTCTCTCGTGCGAGAGGCGGTTCCACCAAATTTAAACCCCCCACTCATCCACGTCATCCCCACAGTAAAACAAAAATTCAAATTTTAACAGTAACTAAACCTAAACCAAAATGAAAACAAAGCTCAAGCTTAAACTTAATCAATAAACCAACCTTCCATTTCACTCTCTCTCTCTCTCTCTCTCTGCAACTCTTTGCCTTAAAGAAGACGAAACACACTCTCTCTCTCCATCTCTCTCTCACACACTGAGAAATATCTAAAGCGTCGAAGAGAATAGAAAAAAGAAAGAAGGCAACGTTGTTAGCTTTTGATTCCAAAACCATGTGAGCAATCTGACACATTCTCTTCATTCTTCTTCTTCTGCTGCAGCTGGTGCTCGTGCTGGTGCTGCTTTCTTGTATTGCTTTTGTGCGCGAATCACCGACTCAGTGATTCGAAGCAATGGCCTCGTCCTCGCGAGGGAGGAGCAGCTCGCCATTCTCGCACCGCAAGCCATCGACGCCTTACGCGTCGTCCACGTCGTCGTCTTCATCCTTCATGAACGGCCGTATCGTGCCGCGTTCGTGTTCGTCTTCTGCGGCGTCATTTTTCAACTCTGGAGGTGGACTCGGGTCCCGATCCATGACCCCGAGTCGGACCCGCTCGGATTCAATGTACTGCGGTCCACGGGGATACAATAGTCGCTCGCCGGTCGGGTTCCCTGCGGAGGAGTTCATTGCGGATCCGGTCGATGTGCCAAGGTCTGGGGATAGCATTTCGGTGACGATTCGGTTCAGGCCGTTGAGGTAATGGTAGATCTGAGCGTATTGGATCAGATCCGTTGGCTTTTCAATTTGAGCAAATGAGATTGTTTGGTTTCTAGGATTGTGATTTTAGGCGATGTGATTGATATTGTTTGATTTTGACACCTGTGGTTGCAGTGAGAGGGAGTACCAGAGAGGGGACGAGATCGCTTGGTACGCGGACGGGGATAAGCTTGTGAGGAACGAGTATAATCCAGCCACGGCTTATGCGTTTGGTATTGATTTTCTTGGATTTCGCGATTTGGAATTTGAAGTTTTAAGCTAATTGGTGCAACGCAAATTTGGATTAATGTGTTTAAATTGAATTTGCATTTAATGTAGGAATTTGTGGGTTTTAATTTTGGATTGGCAGATAGGGTTTTTGGACCACATACGACTTCAGAGGAAGTGTATGAAGTAGCGGCTAAGCCTGTAGTCAAGGCTGCCATGGAAGGTGTTAATGGTATGTAATTCTTTTAAGCTGATTGACCGTTTATTTATAAGCAAAAAAGGAATTTGGTATTGAAACATTTGAATAATTTTAGTGAACAGCTACCGAGAATGAGTGGTGAGTTAGTTTTAGTTCAAAGACTAAAATTGACTGAATTGAAGTGGGTGTTTCTTGATTGAATCAAATTGTTTGCCGCAACTGTTAATGCAATGGCACTAATTGGGAACGTAAAATTGCTCATGTTAAACGTTGCGTTCTGACAATGCAGGAACTGTTTTTGCCTATGGTGTTACAAGTAGTGGGAAGACACACACTATGCATGTAAGTGTCATTGTTTATCATTACGAACTGCTTTAATTTTTAGCTGTGTCTCAACTCTGTTTGTTGACCTATCTTGTCGAGTAAAATTCTGCTTATGATCGATTGGTTAAGTTGATAATGTTTAGTCATTTGTCCACAAGTTCCCCTTTATCTATCAACTTAAAATATCCTTGGTTGGGTAATCAGGGGAAAAATTGCAAATTAAATGATTTTTCGTGATTTTACTCGGTCATGATTTGTTGGAATTGCGTTGTAGGAGTAAATATATTATGAAAATTGAAATCCTTGGATATGTCAATGTTTCAATTCCCTTGAGTTTGCTGTACAGTAATATTAACCATCAGATTTCGTTTCTGGCCTTGTGCTTACCATCAAGAAAACCGATATTAGTCCCTACCGGGATCCCTTTGATGGATTCTTATAAGTCTAAGTTAAAGTTGTTATTGGGGATCTATATGCTGCATGGGGGGATGGGATAGGTTTTCAGGTCTGAACATTGCTTAAAAACAAAGAAAGAAAAAAAAAAAAGCTAAGATCCTTGACTTTAATATGGAGATCTGTATCAAATATGCTTTGTTGAAGTATGTCGGAATGTCATGCTTGGCATTTCTGATCTTCTGGTGATGTTGTAATTCTGCAGTATGCTCCTACCATAAGACATTGTGTTGAAGTTACTTTGATTTTAATAGTTTTCAACTTATGTTTTCACTATGTTCAGTGTACCCAATTCCCAAATGGTACCACGCAAGATATGCTAACATTAATTTTTTTTTTGTTGTTGCGACATTTCTCTTATATAATTTGTACAGGGAGATCATAATGCTCCAGGTATTATACCACTGGCTATAAAAGATGTTTTTAGCATTATCCAAGATGTAAGTATTCTTAGCAATCGGTAGAATTCTTTTTATTTTTTGTTTTCCTACTTTTACTCAAGTTCTCTTGTTATCATTGTTTCTAATAGGGCACTTTCCCCTTTCACGTATTTATTTCTTTATTATCTTTCTTGAAACATAGATTGATTTAGTGATGTGCATTATATTTTAGTATTACACTTTGAAGTATAATATAAGTAACTGAAATATGGTGTTCTACAAGTTATCCTCAGGAGTAGTCCCATTCCTGCTAACATAGGAATTATAACTGGAATGAGATGTTCGTTTATTGGACTTCACTGTTTTACTTTATTTGAAGAACTGAAATTGTAGGTCCTGGTTATTAAGAATACCGTTTACTTTGTCCCCACTTTTCTTTTGATGTGTTGTTTTATCATTGTAGTCACTCACTTTGTCATTGTATGATTAGGTTCATTATTCATTGATCCGAATTCTCCTTTTCTGTTGTATTTCTTTTTCTTTAAAAAATATTTGTAAGTGACCATTTATGAATGGATTACTAACCACACTCTCTTTTCAGACTCCAGGAAGAGAGTTCTTACTCCGTGTGTCATATCTTGAAATCTATAATGAGGTTAGTAGCACTAAGATGAGTTTCCAAGTTTTGTCATGCGATGGCATTTGACTTTTGAATTTTAAAATTTCTATCACTGTTTGCGTGGAGTAATCTTTTTGAAAAATGTTTTTCTTACTTCGACGTTATTTGATATACGGTGCTATTTGTGCTTCTGATATCAGGTGATAAATGACTTGCTTGATCCAACAGGTCAGAATTTGCGTGTTAGAGAAGATGCACAGGTTTCTCACTTATCCTTTCTTAAAAAGGTTGTTATTTCTATTCACGATTTTGCTGAATATTATAAGTTGGTCTCATATGAGTATTACTTTTTCAGGGAACCTATGTTGAGGGTATAAAGGAAGAAGTTGTATTGTCTCCTGGGCATGCACTTTCTTTTATTGCTGCTGGGGAAGGTGCTTACACCAATTATTCCAACTATATTCATTGATTTTTCCTTCATTTTTTTTAATCTTGTGTTACGTGAGTGACTGGTTAATCTTTTATTTGACCTTTCAATTGGTGCGTGGTAATGGCAGAGCATCGTCATGTTGGATCAAATAATTTCAATCTGTTTAGTAGCCGAAGTCACACCATATTTACACTGGTAAACATTCTTCATCAGTGTTGATATCAACGTAACAGTAATAAGTTGCTGCTTTTGTTCTCTATTTCTTAGTATTTCATTTTTCTCTTGATAAGTTAGACACTCATTTAGTGGGTCTTGAACCCACGGCCACACCATTCACCTCATTCTTGTGGGGAAAGAGGGTGTTAATTAAGCTAAAGATTATCGACAAATTAGTATTTAGTGTTGTTCCTTGAAATATTAAATGATTAATTTTTTCACTCTCACTTATGCCTGCACAAACACTGCCACACAGGCATCAATTCTTATTACTTGTCAATATCCTGAAGTTCAACTTCTTCCTTTTTTAAAAAAAAAGTTCTTGTAAGCATCCTTACTGTTACCCATGTAGAATTGAAAGAGTACTAGCAGCTTTAAAACCTTGAGGTGACTATAGGTTCCTGTATATAAATGTCACAATTGCTTTTCCTTCCCCAATATGACCCATTCCTCCCAAATATGAGATAGTAGGGATGCCCTGTGTAAAAATGATTTCTTTTTATACGTTGGTTGGAAAACTTGGAGGGTAATACTTTGGAATTATTAATGATAGCTTGTATCACTTCTATTTGTTTATACACTTGATTCAGAAGTTTGAATTCTTGCCTTTTGTCTCTAACTCATCGATGCATTTGCAGATGGTTGAAAGTAGCGCCCATGGTGATGAATACGATGGAGTGATCTTCTCTCAACTTGTACGATTAAAATAATTTGTCATTCCACAAAATAAAATGTTATTCTTGATTAAGTACATGGTTTGGCTCACTGGTTGGTCTATCTCTTTTTCCTAGAATTTGATTGATCTAGCCGGGTCTGAGAGCTCGAAAACTGAAACAACTGGACTGCGGAGAAAGGAAGGATCTTACATAAACAAAAGCCTTCTCACCCTTGGAACGGTTGGTGCACCGCAGTTTTTAGATGTTATAAAATATCTCTTAAACTTATTATTAGTGTTTATTTCTGTTTAGTCCATTAAATGCATAAATTGCAGTCTCTATCTCCCCTTATATGAAATCCACGCCAATCCTTCATACACAGGCGTTTAACCATTTAAGAATACTGTTGCTGATAGGTTTATATTTTCTAGCTCACCTAAGCAACCAATACATGTACTTGTAGGTGTGAGTGCAAAAAGACGTATGCAATTTTGACTTTTAGCTAAGAGGAAGTTTGCACTTGTTCTGCTGTAAATTATTCTATGTGTATGCATCTTGAATTTAAATTTTTTTGACTTGATTGTATGGTTTCAATTTGAAGGTTATTGGAAAACTGAGTGAGGGGAAGGCATCTCATGTTCCTTATCGAGATTCTAAGCTTACCCGCCTTTTGCAATCTTCATTGAGTGGGCATGGACATGTCTCTGTAAGTTTAAGATGCAATGTTATGGTATTGATATACAACTTGTACGTTTTTAACTTTTTGCCAGAAACTTGAGTAGTGATAATGGTCATGCTAGCGAGTGAACAGTCACTCATGCCATTTTTTTTAATATTGAAATATTATTATTACTGTTCATTATTTTTTTAATAATATTTAAATATTAAAAAAAGCTGGTGTGAGTGACTGTTCACTCACGCCAGCATGACCATTATCACTACTCTGGAAACTTACATATACTAGTGTTTAGGTATGATGTTTTACACCATTATGAGTTGGCATATAAACTGACCACATAATTCCCATTGTCAACCACCTCTCCTGAATCATTATGTAATGACACTAACAGACCTTTTCTACAATCATACATGTCTCCAGCTTATATGCACAGTAACTCCTGCATCAAGCAACATGGAGGAAACTCATAATACATTGAAGTTTGCAAGCAGGGCAAAGCGAGTGGAAATATATGCCTCACGTAATAGGGTGTGTATCAACTTCATTGTGATTTACAAGAATTTAAATGCAATTTCCAGTAATAAACAATTCAAGCTCTTTTTGAAAATAATATTCCAGATTATCGATGAAAAATCTTTGATTAAGAAGTATCAAAGAGAAATTTCAAGCCTCAAAGAAGAACTTGATCATCTAAAGAATGGGGTGCTTGCTGGTGTCAATCATGAGGAGCTTCTGACGTTAAAGCAAAAGGTTTCCTTCCCACCCCCTCTCCCTAATCATATGAATTTTATGTGATGTGGCACTTGCTAAATATGATCTTATGACTAATATTTACTGGCCATTTTCTATTCTTGATTGACTAGTTGGAAGAAGGTCAAGTGAAAATGCAATATAGATTGGAGGAAGAAGAGGAAGCCAAGGCTGCTCTAATGAGTAGAATCCAGAGACTAACCAAGCTCATACTTGTCTCTTCAAAGAATACCATCCCTGGATGTTTGAGTGATATTCCAAGTCATCAAATGAGTCACTCTGTTGGTGAGGATGACGTGAGTTCCTTCTCTCTCTCAATATTAGTCATGTATATGAAAGCACAGATTTTTTTGCTTGTATGTTCAGTGTTCTTTCCAATCTAAGCTTGTGAAATAGTTTGTTCAAATCAATGTTAATAATGTTTGTTTCTATCAAAAAAGAAGCCACTTCAATTTCTTGTATTGAAAATTTGGCAAGTAATCTTAAGCTTTTGCTTCAATATTTCCTGTAATAAATCAAGTTTATGTTAACAAGTGCTTAGTTGCTCAAACTAGCCTAGTAGAGATATCAATTTTTCTCACAGTTTCTTTACAGTCTTGTTATTTGTGTGGCTGTGTTCCTTCCATAATAGTAGTTACCACTACCCCCTTTAAAAAGAACTATATTGTCTTTTGCACTACATGAATACAGTGCTCATTATACATCTTTTCTTTCTCAGAAGTTCGATGCTTTGCGAGAGGTTTCTTCGCTTCAAGAAGGTGAAAATCAGAAGGATTCTGCATCGTCTGTCTCCGCAGCTTCAGTAGATGCACCTTATGAATTTAAACACAGGAGATCTTCTAGCAAGTGGAATGAAGAACTCTCACCATCTGGCAGTACAATTACTGAATCAAATCAAGCGGGTGAACTTATCAGTTGTTCAAAACTGCCAATGGTATGTTCTACTATGTTTTGTTTTATTTTATTGTTTTGTTATCTATATAAAGCATATAATTTTGTTGATGTATTTATTTATTTATTTTTTGCTATGTGCATATAGTTTTCTCCCTTCTACACTCATGCAAGATGGGCCCATGGGTCCATGCCATCAGTTTTTGTGGGGGTCAAAATTTGGCAACCTATTTGTTTATCTTGGCAGGTTTTAGATCGGAATTTAGACGGGCTTTAAATTTTTTTTTTTGGCTATATTAAAATATTACCCTATATCTTTGGAATATAAGTTTTTATTTTTCAACACCTTGTATTTTTGGTCAGCCGCTTTTATTTCTTCTTTGGTGATTAGTTATCATAGATTCTTGTTCCTAGTTAAGTGGCTTCTCTTGTATACTTTTTGTGTACTTGGGTGAGCCTTACGCTTTTAATGATATTTTGATTTCTTATTAAAAAAAAAATTCCCCTATGTGCCTTTGGTTTGAAATCACATTCATTTTTGTTTTGCCCTCTTTTATATTAACCATACTGTCTGTATATTGGCCTTTGGAAGAATTATTGAGCTGGACAGGAAAGGATTTGTTGTATAGGCAAAATAGATTTCTCTGGAATTCCTGGAGAGATGATTTTCCTTAGCATCTTGGTGTTGAGACTGCTAAATTCCTTTTATAGTATGGTGGTGAAAATTTATTTGATGGATGGAAGGCTTCCACAGCCTTTTCCTTTTCTTTCCTATTTCTTCTCCTTTCTTTCTAGTTACACCTATTGAGGAAACTTCATTAAAGTTTTCCCCTTTTGGTGAATACCCTATAACAAATCTTAACTCTCTTTCTCTCTCACTCACATAGTATCCAGAATATCTCAGACTTTGTCAGTTTCAATTATCAAACCAGGAAATCTTGGGTCCTTCGCAGAAATTCTTCTGAAATTTTTGGGATGGACATATTCTAAATGATATTGGTTAAGTAATTTATTATTTCATGGGTTTATGTCGTCTATGCTTGTTTTTGGGATAGACACTTTCCCATGGATTCTACCTCATAATGAAAAAACATATTTCTAAATGATATTGGTTAAGTAATTTATTATTTCATAGGCTTATGTCGTCTATGCTTGTTTTGATGATGGGTATTTCATATTTGTATTGATTTTTATCTTATTTGAAGTTAATGTCTGAATTTGTCTGCTTAATGTTTCGGATTATAGGGAGGGATGACAATGTCAGATCATGTGGACCTTCTTGTTGAGCAAGTCAAGATGCTTGCTGGGGAAATTGCATTTAGCACCAGCACCCTTAAGCGTTTGGTAGAGCTGTCTGTAAATGACCCAGATAGCTCAAAAACACAGGTATATCTTTCTTGTACTCCGGCTTAGATCCACAATGCATCTTATTGCAATTAAGTTGGTTAAAAAGAGCTCTACTGAATGTTCTCAAAAATTATGGCAGCAAACAATTTATTGTCCGTTTGTTGCATTGCTCTCTTGGCATTCTTGCATAAGAGCTCCATTCTTTGTATGATATCAAGAAAATATTGCATTTTGCAATGAACATTATGTTCTCCAATTCATCCTACCTTTATATTTCGGCTGTCAAGTGAATCTTTGTTTAACTTAAATTTGATTTGGCTTGACTTATCCCATATATTATATTGTCTAGTTCCATGTATGTTATTTATAGGCCAGAAAGCTGCCTAGTTTTCTTTGATTCTTTATTTTTGCCCCAACATAGACATTGTTAGACCGTCTAGAAGTTATTTACTCAGAAAAATGTAGTCTCTCCAAATTCTTTGTATTTTCTCGTCTAGGAGCATCTTTCTTTCCCCAAAGGCCCTGATAAAGTTTGTGCTTCCTTTCATATAGATTCAAAACTTGGAACGTGAGATCCAAGAAAAGAGAAGGCAAATGGGGGTCTTAGAGCAGCGTATCATTGAGAGTGGTGAGGCTTCAATCGCTAATGCATCATTGGTCGAAATGCAGCAGGTATGTCTCAAGTTTTTTCATCCTTGTGGTTATTGTTGTCCTTTCAAATGCTGTTTTATTTACATGGTTATTTGTTATGTTATTGCTAGCAGATAATTATATCTGATTCCTTTTTTATTGTGACAGACTGTTATGAGATTGATGACGCAGTGTAATGAGAAGGGTTTCGAGCTGGAGGTTAGTATGTATGCAACTATATATGGTGTTTGAGGACATCGAATAACGCTGTTTTATTCTAAAACTTGTTTAAAGCTCATTTATATGATTGTATGTAGTGTCAGTTTTTGTTCATCCGATATATTCTGATGGCATAAAAAGGATATAATTAAGCATGCTATTTCATGTTTATCACTTAATTTGAAATGATTTTTTTATTGACTCCGCAGATAAAGTCAGCAGATAATCGTATCCTACAAGAACAGCTGCAGAACAAGGTCTGAATGTTACTCTCTGTTTCTTTTAGTTGATTTATTTTCATTTCATTCTCACTAATGCAGCTTTAAATTCCATTGCTTGAAGATGCTATTAAGCCCTTTAGTCAACAGAGATGTTGACTGCACTCACTCTTTTTCCTCTTTGTAAGCTGAACTTTATTATCTGGTAATTTTCAGTGTTCAGAGAACAAGGAATTGCAGGAAAAATTGAATATCCTTGAGCAGCGTTTGATCTCAGTCACTGGTGATAAATCATCAATCTCATCGGAACAGTCTGTATCTGAAGAATATATTGATGAGTTGAAAAAGAAAATACAGACCCAGGTGATTACTCGATATTTCTCACTTTTGGATCATAATAGCTTAATGGATTAAAAGGTGTTTGCTGTTGATGGGTTGGCATATATTAAGTATTCTGCCATTACTGAAGTCACACTTGTATGTATCGGTTTGTTTTCCTTGGTTCATAAATAGTTTCGCGTGGTAGTAGGTTTTGCTGGTATATGACTTGTCTGCTGCATGGTAAATTCTTTTTTTTTTGGTTCTTTCTTTTTTCCATGCTCTTGTGGAACTCATGGTTATCTTTGTTTGTTTGGACAGGAGATTGAGAATGAGAGACTTAAGCTGGAGCATGTTCAGCATTCAGAGGAGAACAGTGGGTTACGTGTGCAGAATCAGAAATTGGCTGAAGAAGCTTCTTATGCAAAAGAACTGGCCTCTGCTGCTGCAGTCGAGCTGAAGAATTTGGCTGGTGAAGTGACGAAGCTTTCATTACAGAACGCAAAAGTAGAAAAAGAGTTGTTGGCTGCTCGAGACTTGGCCCATTCTAGAAGCACTGCTATGCAAACTGTTAATGGTGTCAGCCGCAAGTTTAATGATGGAACAAGAGCTGGAAGGAAAGGGAGGCTAACTGGCCGTGCTAATGAAAGTTCTGGAGTGGATGATTTTGAGTCATGGAATCTTGATCCAGATGATTTAAAGATGGAACTGCAGGCAAGGAAACAAAGGGAGGCAGCGCTTGAGGTTGCCTTAGCTGAAAAGGAGTTCATTGAAGATGAGTATAGGAAAAAGGCTGAAGAAGGGAAGAAAAGGGAGGAGGCTCTGGAAAATGATTTGGCGAACATGTGGGTGCTTGTTGCTAAGTTGAAGAAAGAGGGGGGAGCTACCCCTGAGTTGAACGCTGACGAGAGGCATAGTGAAGGAACAGAAAATATTAATGATCCAAAAACAAATGAAATTGAAACCAATACTGTCCTCAAAGAGAGACAAGTTTTGGATGTTTCAAAACCAACTGATGAAATTCCTAAGGAAGAACCCCCCCTGGTTGTTCGCTTGAAGGTAACATTGTACTCTACTTTTATCTGCTGACATTGTTGTGCTAAACTTCTTCTTCCCCTTAAAATCTGAACTTGGAAATTCTATGTTTGAAAATCAAGAGTAAGGTAAAGTTTGTTTATTATACAGAAAACTCTGCCACCTGAAATACTTCTCTCATGCAAAGTCATTGCATCCCGTCAGGCTAGGCTGTGTAACATATTCAAATTAGCCTGTGAGAGTAGCCATGAACTAGGCTTATTAACTTAGCATGGAAACTTAAATAATTTTCATCCTAGTCAACAATATTCCAAGCAAGAACTTCTAATGAAAATTAGAGGTTGATGAAACTTTCCGAGGGTATTTCTGGAACATTTGGAGAACATCTTTTTATGTTCCATTATCTAGAGCTGCCAGTCGAAGTAGAATCTGCTTGAGCTACAGAGGGTGCTTTGAATGATAATATTCCTTGAGATTTATTGCCTTGGTGGGATGCTTATATTCTGGATTGTTTGTTTTACTCTTCCAGGCACGAATGCAAGAGATGAAGGAAAAGGAGCTGAAGTACCTTGGAAATGGAGATGCCAATTCCCATATTTGTAAAGTATGTTTTGAATCACCAACTGCAGCAATTCTTCTCCCGTGCCGTCACTTTTGTTGTAAGTGATTCATGCTTCCACGAGCGCCCCCCTCCTTCCCTTCATGCTTGTCGTTTTTTATTATAACCTCTATTGCACCGTTTCTGCAGTGTGTAAATCTTGTTCGCTCGCTTGTTCTGAGTGCCCACTTTGTCGCACAAAGATTGCGGATAGACTTTTTGCATTTACTTCATGACATACTGCTTTTTAACCCTCCAAATGAAGGTAACGCAAGTTTGTTTAGTTTATATTTTAAATCCTGATACGTGGATCAATTGAATTAAATATGATTTTCATGGAACCTCTTCATTTTATTGATTAGCTTAAAGATATAGATATCACCTACACAAATAAGGACAAATAAGGGATAAGTAGTTAGTTTTCTCGAAATTTGTCTTCATGGAATGGCTTAGATTTTCTTTTCGTTTCATAGATGGTATACATTATTATTTTTTCCAAATTAGTTTTTTAAATATTTAGGAAAAACTTTACTTATTCCCTCTAAACTACCAAGTATTTTTTAATATATATATATTTTTTCTAAAATTTAGAAATTTGTAATGTGGAGTTATGATCTTACAATCAATCTAGGGTTTAATTTTTTAAAATTTAAATTTCTAAAATACAATTATGCCCTTAGTTTTTATAAAATTAAAAATTAAAAAAAGGACGACCCATGGCCACTTTCTTCATTTTTTTAATTTTTTTTCTTATTGTTAAATTCTAACCGAGGAGGTAATGTAAAGGGGCTTAAAAGAGTAGAACCTTTACATAGTAAATTTTTAGGAAGACATTGAAAAATGCTTATTAGCTTAAGCCTTAAAGTAAGTGAAGTTTTTTGAAATATTTACCTTGGTGTTTTAACACGTTTTATTCATCTCTACTCCATTTTCTATTTGCAGGTTTGTCATCATTTATATGCTTGCTATTTTCCGTGCAAATACGGTGCGATTCTTTTATTAGTTTGCCTGTTTGTAACTATCCAAAAGGTATATGCATATTTTCTTTCTACATCCTTCCTCTAAAGGCTGTAAAATAAGAGGGAACCAGATGAAAAGAAAGACAAAAACGAATTAAGAACGGTAAAATTTGAAGTTTCAGAAGCAGGATCTTGCTTGGTTTTTAGCAAGTAACGCAATGTTGTTTATCTGTCTAAACTCATTGCTTTGTATATATAAACAACGTTAGCTTCCATAAGGAAGCATTTTTTCCCGTTCAATGGCAAATTGTGTAGTATTTTGCTTAATTATTTTGGTTTCAAATCATTAATTCCGCAAAGAAATAGACTTGTGCAAATCAATGCTCTAAAAAGATGGATTCATTGGAGGTGGAAGTTAATGTCACCTCAGGAGGCTTCAAATGGACACGATAGCGTGTAGTGATAAAATGTTAAGAGTAATGCTAAATATTGAACTTTCATTTCATTGGGTTTATGTGGTAGTTCTTATTACACCTTGGATCAACTCTTCGTTTTTTTTAATTAATAGTTGATTGGTATTGTCTCATTAACCTAGTGAGATAAGGGTGTAGTATATAATATTACGTAAATATTAATTGAATGATATACTCATTATAACTTATTAGTTGAAGTTTTTGAAATAATTAGTAGTTTGACATGTTTTGGTTTGCAATTTGAATTTAGACTTTATAGTTTATGTTTTATTTTAGTTAAATATCTTATCGATTGTACTTAATTTATTGATGAAGAGTTTAAGTCGGTTCTCACACTTAATGAAGTGAATGTTATTAGTTTGAATCTCTTTCTCTTTTTTATGCAGACATGTCAAAATTGTTAGCCATTTTAACCTAGAGACTTGCTTTAGGCAAGTAAGTACACCTCATATTTAGGATTGATAACAATTTAAGCCACAATTGGGAGGATCTTTATCATTTCTTGAGGCAACTCTTTGATACTAGGCTACAATGGGGTGACTCCTCGTGGCACTACTTTTGGGATCAAGTAGAATCACATGACTAAACTAGCATATCATCAGAGAGTCGAGGATATGGATGCTCTTGCCTAGGAAAGCAAGTTGGATAATGACCGAGGCATCTAACTCCACCACTACTATGGGCCCTATGGATGGATGGACTCGGACCCACCTCCGACACATAAACTGCCAAAGTTGAGAGGTGACAAGCTGGAAGGAATCATTTTCGATGGTGTTGGTAAGGGTTTCCACTTTCCACAGCCACAGGATAGACAGACAGATGGATGGGGGCAAAAAGATGTTCTCTGACAGCGTCGTCTCACCATTTCCATAGGTTGAATTTTTGCCATTCTCGTTGTGATGTGTTCATTTGGCACATGCACGCCCCTTACGACACCTTTGTGCTCATATACAGTGCCTGGACGTTGATGGGATCCGGGGCACAGGGAGGATCTATTAGAGTTTTTGCACTGTCCCTCCATCTCAATTCACACGCCTAACTATTACAATTTTTATAGGATTCACCTACCTAAATAGGTATTAGGCGGCCTGCATATCTTTCGGGATAGGTAGGCCTTTTCATAAGAATTTGTTCACTTTTTTTGCTTAAATTGATAACGGTTCAGATAATAAAATTATTGAGATCTCAATTTAGATACTTTTATCTTATTATAATTTTACAATTTTTATAGGATTCACCTACCTAAATAGGTATTAGGCGGCCTGCATATCTTTCGGGATAGGTAGGCCTTCTCATAAGGATTCGTTCACTTTTTTTGCCTAAATTGTTAGCAGTTCAGGTAATAAAATTATTGGGATCTCAATTTAGATACTTTTATCTTATTATAATTTTTTTTTTTTTGTCTCTAAATAATTGAGATGTAGAAGTCCTTGTTGCAAATTTATTACAAGCTGATGTGGCAGTTTCTATGATATTCATGCAAATTGCCATGTCAGCTACCAAAAATAATTAAATTTATTTATTAAATTTTGGTGCTTTAACTTCTTCTAACCATATTGTGTTATGTAGCATTCATGTGTGGACTAGTAACATGCGAGCTCATAATTAAGAAAATTATAGGAACCCAATCATTTTTTATTTGCACGAGCAACTCGATCAATCGAGAGTGTTGTAGTCACATAACATATGTAACACGTTTTTTCAAAAACCAAATTGTGCTTTTAGGATTTGGAAGGTGTACTCATCATGGATGGTGACTTGTCTTATTGTTCTTACCCATGAAGGAAATGATCATCTAGCTTTTTCTCTACTCATTGACCACGGGCATATAATTAACTTGCAAAGGAAAATGATGAAAATATGATCTTTTTTCATCTTAATTTGTAGTGTTTTACATGATTAAAAAACAATCCCAGTGAAGAACAGCAAAATCACTTAACAAAAACACACACACGAGATGATATACAGATCACAAACAGATTGAACAAGAGTTGACAAATTACAAGAAACTTCTAATGCAAAATTCTACCCAAAATGTCTTGATTTCTTGAGAGATGGGGGGCTGATTTGTGGCACTGTAAAACCGTCATCGCTCCATTTCCGGGGTCTTATTTTCACATTAGTTGCCTCTGCCAATTCGTTAAATCCATTCGGAAAATCAGTCAGGGGAAGATACAGAGGATATGGTTGGGATTGACGTGAAACTTGAGGAACCCAGGTTGCCAAATCTTCTGCTGAAAAAGAACTCATGGTTCTTTCAATATCTTGATCCACAAATGGGAGAGATTGATCATAGGTCTACACCAATCAAGTAATTACTAACATCAGTAAAATAAAAAAATCAAAAAAAACTTGATGCTTTTGAATATTAACAAAAAAAACTAGATAAAAACAAGGGGTGCACTGCAAACCTTACAGAAACCATTGGTAGCCATTGAAGGGTCAAGAAAGTCTTCAACGCGCCAACCCGGCAATGTTTCCATCAAATACTCTGAGATGCTGCTGGTTGAAAGAGGAACCGAATTGCTAATCTGATTTTCTTCATCCTTGTAAGTTGGTGTTATTATTTTCCCGCTTGAAGAATGACTGGCCACTTCATTTGGAATTGTTTTTGGTCTCTTTATTGATGAACGGGGGCTTGTAATCTCAGCATCGATCTTTGCATCACAGCCATAATTAGAAGAAGAAGAAGATGTATGGAGCTTAACACCTGTGAGAAGAAACCTATTGTGTTTCTGGGTATGTTCATTGGCTTTGTGGATTGGAACGTCACATTCTCTACAAAGTATGGCTCTATCTTCTTTGCAGAAAACAAAGGCTCGCCTCTCCTGAAAAGACAACCAATTACCAAACCCATCAATTTCATCTGCTTGTGTTTCTTTCTTTTGTTATTGATTAGGAAAAAGGAAGAGGAATTAACGATCAGCATGCAGTACCTTGCAGATATCGCAGACAGGGGCTTCTTTGAAGGATGGATGGAGCAGAGAGCAGCGCGTGTGTTGGCTGGCGAGCTTGTTTGCGTGGTGGATGCTGTTATCACAGCCTTCACAGAGAGCAGCTTCATCTGCAGGGCAGAATACATTGGCCTGTTCTTTCTCACAGACGTCGCACTGGATCTTCATTATCTTTCTCTGCACAAGCCTCCGGCACTGATAAGGTAAACAAATACACTACTCTAGAGAGAGAGAGAGAGAGAGAGAGACAAAAGTGTTATGGGCAATTAAGCATTAAGGAAGAAGCTCGATCTGGAGACTGGTGGGTATATGCCATGGGCCATATCTCTCTCTCTTTCTTTGAGTAAAGAGAGGGAACAACCTGGGTTTCTGGGCTATAAAGCCATCGCTCTCCTTATGAGCATGTCTGAAGTTGGAGGGATGGCTAGCAATTATCTGACTATTATATTCCCAGCCAATGTCCAAGCTGAACAATATAAAAATCAATAGTTTTATCGAAGTGGAGGTGGTTGATTTATTTCCTTTGTCATTGTGGGATGGGCCGACTCTTATTATATTATTTTTCACTGATATGGAATCTAAATTGGGTGTTTAAAAGTCAAATTTATTGTGATTGTCTTAATATTTGATCTTTTTGCATTTTCTTTCCACGTGCATGCAGATTGAATTTTAAGGAAAACGCAAGAAATAGAGGAAGAGGTTAGTTAAGATCATCATCTTGCTTGTTGGAGGTGGAGAACCTCCTCCAATTTTGCTCAAACTGGAAGGGCTTGTCATGGTATCTTCCAAATTTGAAAGCTTTTAGTACTCTCTCATGATGAATTTTTGCCTTCCAAGCTTAAGCTTTTGTGTGGAAGGGATTCTGATCGATGAAGGGATCACCAATCAACAATTAATTGTAATAGCAGATTTGACATTAAATTTGCTTTCCCATATGGAGCCCAAATAATAGTCTTCTGCCGAATTAAGGGTAACATGGATGCATACTGAGGAGATCCACAAATCAATACGCGTGCACATCCACAGTATGCCTAGCAGAAGTACAACTATTCGCTAGCAATAGCATGAGCCACTTCTAATTATTTAGGTGAAAAAGGAGCAAGGGAATCTAAACTAAGCTTGTTTTATCGGTAACAACGTCTCTCAATTATTAATGATTCTCCAAAACCATAGATTGCTTCAATGCCCTTCCAACTTACTAAAAATTTTGATGTCCTCTTAATGACAAAAATACCCTTCATAAAAATAAAAGACGGTGACCAACGGCACTGTCATGGGTCTTAACATTTTTTTTCTTCTCAAATTTATAGGAGTATTTTTGTGTTTTTAAAAAATTGTTAAGGATATTTTTTATCTTTTTGCAGGACAAGTGGAAAACCATCGACAATTTGGAAAAACATTGTCATAATCTTTAGTTTGAGAGAACATTAACAATCGAATGGTAATTTGAGAGGGTGTGTATACTTTTCGTTTGTTTATTAATTGGCTTAATGGGTATGATGATTGGAAAGAATAAAATAAAATAGAATGGTCCTATCTAGCTTTTGCTTTTCTTACTTATTGGAGCCAGAATTGATTTAATTTATATTTGGTTGCTTGGTAGGGATATTGCGCTTTTATTACAAATTGATGTGTCAATCTATAAGCAGTGAAATAATTAAGCAAAAAATTTGATTTGTCAATTTAATTAGTTAGAAGTTGACTTATCAGTGATAAATCTTAATGATTTTACCAATTATGAATGGGCACGTAAATTTATAAATAAATTATAATAAAAATTGATTTCAAAAGTAAGAAATGGAAAATAGTCTCAAAATGTTCAGTCAATGACCTTATAGAAATCAAGAAGTTTGAATAAGTTACATTTTCTTGAGGAGTCACTATCATGAGTCGTGGGGTTAGATAAATCAATTTGAAATAGGATAAACCACTCTATCTCTTTGGCTAAAATTATGACGGAGAAAGGTGTCCTTGGCTAATTATTTTATTATTCCTTGCCTATTAAAAGCCAGTGCCGTGGTCTATGATGCATTTGATTAAGCCAGCAAGGAAGCACATAACAACAAAAAAAATTGGATTTTTGGGTGTTGACAAATAGTCAATCATGGTTCAATAAATAAACATCATTATCTTGCAGCACACTATTCATCTAATTCCCTTTTCCTTTCTCCCTGCTGGGAAAAACACACACACACACATATATATATATATATATAAGCAAATAACAAACAAAGGGAAGGGCATTTATTCTCGGCTAGCTAACCAAATGTTATTTTAGTTAACCAGGATGCAAATTTGAGTGAAAAATCACATACATTCGGCTGGTTAGTTTGATAAATTATTTGGTAATTAAGCATTGTACGTAACTTACCAAGTTATTTTATTTTATTTTTTTAAAAAATAATTATCACTCTCTTCTCAATAAAGAATAAAGAATGAATAAATAAATTACTAAGAAAAATATTTAGGTAGAATGGTAAAAGTTGAAAACTAAAATGAAGCGTGAGATATAAGTGCTCTAAAAAAAATAGATAACAAAAATAGAAAAAATGTGATTTTTTTTTAGTCGTTAAAATAGAAAAGAAACCAAATCAATATTAAGCAAGTTTAAGGCTTTTGGATCAATTGTTAGGTGCTTCACAATTGATTAGGCTCTAATACCAATTGATTAGACTTTGATACCAATTATTAATAGTCTAAATTTTATTTTAGTAAGAGCTACAAACACAAATAGAGAACAACAACAAGAAACAAAATTATCAGGGGTGGATCATCTCACTATAAATGAGAAAAGTGGGAGAATGAAGAAAGTGAGTGGGAATGCAGTCAGAGTGAGCTCTAGCCGCTGCACAATAAGTCAAGTGGTGGGCATAAATTTGGACTTTGTAAACTTTTCTTGCCTTCCAAAAAGAAGATGAGGCTTTTCTTTTAAAAAGAAAAAAGAAGAAGATGGATGATCATAGCAATGAAGTCGGTAATAATGTTCTCACTTTTCCAATCTTGAACCTAAGATAGGTATTGGAGCGTCATGATGACTATAAAAAAGTCACATTCCAAAATAAAATCTGAGATGTTGAGAGAGATAGCCAAAGAGACTTCAATTGCCAATTGCCAATTATTTGGGGAAAGGGTCAATAACTTGAAGCAATTGCCCATATATATATATATTAAAGAATCGTAGGTAATAAAAACTAAAAAGGACCAAGTGGAAGTGGTGAAATCTACTTAATTTAGTCAAATATAATGGGTGGTCCCCACAATTGAAATTTTAGGTGAATTTGCCACGTTAAAATAGAAAAAATAGAAAGAAAAAAAAAAGTGATTTTTTTTTAATAGTTAAAATAGAAGTCAAGAAACCAAATCAATATCAAGCAAGTTTAAGGCTTTTGGATCAATTGTTAGGTGCTTCACAATTGATTAGGCTATGATGCCAATGGTAATAATTGGTTCGACCTTGATATCAATTATTAATTATTATTATTATTATTATTTTTAAGTGCTACAAACACAAATGGAGAACAACAACAAGAAACAAAACTATTAGGGGGGTGGGGGTGTTGGATCCTTCCCACTACAAATGGGAAAAGAGGAAAATGAGAGAAGTGAGTGGGATGCAGCTGGAGTCAGCTCTAACTACTGCCCAATAAGCCAAGTGATGGGTACAAAAATTTGTACTTCTATAAATTTTCTTGCCTCCCAAGAAGAAGATGAGAGAATCATAGCAATGAAGTCCATGATAATGTTCTCAATTTTCTAATCTTAAGCTAGGGATGGGTATCGAAGCATCATGATAACTACGAGAGAGTTACATTCCAAAATAAAATCTGAGATGCTGAGAGAGATATGCAAAGAGACTGCAATTGTCAATTATTTGAGGAAATGGTCAATAATGCAATTGCCCAAATATATATATTTTAAAGAATCATAGGTTATAAAGGACCAAGTGGAAGTGGTGAAAGGTTCTTAATTTAGTCAAATATATTGGATGGTCCCCACAATTGAAATTTGAGGTGAATTTGCCACGTTACTTTGGTTGATGGCAAAATGTTGTTCAAAGTTTTTCATCCCTACGGCTACGAGTGCTTTTAGCCTTTAGCCTGCAGAAGTAGGACAAATTTGGTTCTAACATTGTAACAATGTGCTCACAGCCCACACGTGAGTTCTATTAATTAAATAAATATTTTTTTATTAACTAAACTTTTAAAATAATTGGTCAAATTTGGATAGAGAATTTTTTTTTTTTGTCAAACAAGAAAACAAAAAATATCCTTTAAAAAGTATTAACAGACAGAACATGTCTCTAAGAGGTAACTCAATTGGCTGTGACCATACCTAATAAAGCGGAGGTTATTAATTCAAATCTCTCTTCTCTCTTGCGAACATATAAAAAAATATATATAGAACATGCAATTTTCATCGAATAATGTTATTTTTTACACTCATTTATTACACACATTTCACCGACTAATATCACATATTTGAAGTGTTTTTTCATGTCAATTAATTTTTTTTTAAAAAAAAATATTTAAAATATGTCATGTTAACCAATATAAAATGAGTATGATAAAAACGTTGCATTACTCATTTTCGTCCTACTTAATACAAATTATGTGATATGGGTTCCAACTTCCAACTCAATTGGAAATTTTATTATTTTTTTAAGGTTTAATTTCATTTTATATGGAATAAGCGTGGTAGTTGTTCCTTAAATCATACATTGACTAAGGCACGTTCAAATGAGAATGGGAAAGCAAGAAATTTGCGGAGACATCTGATGAAGGTGGTCGTTCGGCCAACTGGCCAGCAAAAGAGGACAAACAACACCTTTTTCATAGCCTAGATAGGGGATGATCTTTAGAGAATCATACAAGTTATACAATCATACAAGAAAGAAGGTGTATATATATGTATATAATATATATTATAGAGAGAGAGAGATACGTAAGTTGCAAGCAATATCAGAATGGTAAGCAGATAAGAAAGGAACATTGGACTTTTAATTATCGTGTATTTTGTATAGTTCCAATGCTTCTCACATGGATCGGAGTTTTGCAGCAGGACATTTCTCTACTTTTTGGAGTATAAGGTAATGATGAAGCCTCACAAGGCGTTTAGAATCATGTGTAAAGCTTGACCAACTCTTCCTACTCAAGTGGGTGGGTGGATGGGGTGTCTTTGAAAAGAAACCTTGGTGGGACTTGTACAAGGAGCGAGAGGTTTTGATGTTCATCAATTAGCAAATAATTTTGGGGAAAAGTTTGAGAGTGTTTAATCGATTGTGAGACGTTGTTCAATCGATTTTAGAGAGTATCAATTGATGTTTGATCGATTGAAGTGATGAAGTCCTTTAATAGTAAGTAATTTTCAAGAGGTTTAATCAATAGTTTAATTGATGTTTAGTTCGATTGGAATTGTAATGTTTAATTCTATTTAAACTCAATAAGTGAAGAAATTTGTGGCCTAACTCATCTAAAAAAAATCGGTTAAATAAGATAGGGTTTTTCATTTCTTATAAATATGCCTAAGATTTTGTCTATAAGTAATGTGAAATCTTAAAATCAACAATAAGAATAGTTTGACTAGCCCGACCCTTACTTCATGTTTTATAGTTTTTTCAATAAAAAAGCATTCAAAAGTGATTTTTCTTTAATTTTTTATGTAATTTCTTGAAGAAAAAAAATCAACTTCTCATGATGCCACACTGCATCAGATTTAGGCGGGTGGAAGATGCAACTAATTAACCTAAGCCCTCTTGAGCAATGGTTATCAATCTGAGAGTTGCTTATTGACATTTTTTATATTTATAGTTTGGTTGATGAAAATAATGAGACTTTTGAGCTGTACCAACGTTGTGAATAGATACGTAGGAGACAATTTGATGGTTGAAATAATGTTGTTTAAAGTCCATGTAACCAAAAACATGTGGCATCAAATTCCAGGCTGGAGCTCCTTTGAAATGACTGATACCCACATATCTAGTTTAAACAAACCAACAAGATTGCAAACCTCCTCAAAATCTTAAAAAAAAAAAAGAAAAGAAAAAAAAGCTATGTTTCTTTTCAAAATTTATCGGCTTTTTTGGTCACCCTCTCTTTCCCTCTCCAGATCTATAAATCTAATGATAAATTTGTAAAAATTTGACGGAAGAGAACCATTAACATGTCTCTATAATAAAACCCGACGCAACCAACATATTCTCTTCCCATAATAATAAGATAAAGGGATAATTATATTTTCTTCCTATGAACTATAACACATTTTTACTTTTCTCCCATGAATTACTAACTGTGATACTTGACCCCCATAAACTATTATTTTGTGCTCAAAATTTTCCTTCCGTCACTCAAAGGCAATAACTCAAACGGTCAACTCCTTTAACTAACGGAATGGGCTTTTTACTGACAGAATGAGAGTTTTGGGCACAAAATAGTAGTTCATGGTATCATGTGTCACAATTAGTAGTTAATAAGAGTAAAGTGTCAAGACGTTGTAGTTAATGAAAGGAAAATATAATTACCCCTAAGATAAAAGAGATCGTGACAATTGTGGATTGAAATTCTGTTAGATGTAAATGTCACGTTTATTAGGAAAACAAGGAAATAAAATTATAGTCAAGTATGTCGGTGAATTAGTGACACACTCAAAGCCACCTTTTCATAGCTGTTTACTAAAATTATAAGGATGGTTGCCAAAAAGCTTGGAAAAGTAGTTGGTAACTTGGCATTAACGTGTAACATGTGCTTCACTTCCCCATCCCTGACGGTGCCTTTCCCCAAACTCATCCCTGCAGTTTTCACGTCTTCTCAGATCTCTTCCAAGATCATTCCTCCACGTTACGGACCCTGGCTCCTTTCGTTTTAGCTACTGTAACTGGCCACGATTTGAATTTTTTAGCCGTTGGCAAGCGGTGCAAGTGAGTTTGAACCTTCACTTCCCCATCCCTGACGGTGCCTTTCCCCAAACTCATCCCTGCAGTTTTCATGTCTTCTCTCTTCCAAGATCATTCCTCCACGTTACGGACCTGGCTCCTTCCGTTTTAGCTACTGTAACTGACCACGATTTGAATTTTCTAGCAGTTGGCAAGCGGTGCAAGTGAGTTTGAACTATAACTCTATCAATTCAATTACATAATTTACGTATTAAGCATCAACTATTAAAAGATTGTTAAAGTATAAATTACACGATTAAATTCATCATTTCTTATCAATTAAATACCGATTTCATGCCTACCCGGAAAAACCTCATAGCAAAAAGAGATGTTGCATACAATACAAACATCTTAAAAGGTTGACGTGGCAAAGTCTATAGCTATGTGGTAACCCTTTTTTAAAAGAAAATAATAATAATAAAATTAATGACTACTTTTTTTTTTTTTTTGACATGTGAGAGGCGATATGAGAGGAAGGACAACTAGATGACAATTAATGACTACTAAACTTTATATCGTCAATTTTGTGATATATATATATATATTTTTGAAAGAAATTTTGTGATATATTTATGAAATGTTTGTGTTGTAACAACATTTTTCTAACAAAAAAATCCTCATCTCACACAAAATGTTCGGCCCGTTTTAGTTGCATTGGGCCTTGTGAATTAGGGTGATTTTGAGTGCTATCAGGCCAGGCCCATGAAATCCATGTTTGCAGAATGAGATAGTGATGAAATAAAAATATAATTTTTAGCATTATTCAATTATTTGAGGTTGTCATTTTTTTTTTTTTTGAAGTGTATTTGAGGTTGTCATTAAATTTGATATAATTATTCAATAAGTGTATAAGTCGGAATGAAATCTTGGACACATTGTTTAAAATCAAGTGTTAAATCTAAAAAATGAATATAAGTGCTATCTTGGTGTTCTTCTCGTATTCTCCTTGTCATAATTTAAAATTATTTTATAAAAAACAAAAAAGAAAGTTGCTCTTATTTCTCTCACTTAGTTTTTATAAAATAATTTTCACCTAGGATGAGAAGGACACGGGAAGAATACTAAGAGAACACCTATTATTTCACAATCTAAAATTAGACTTTGTGCTTTGGGTGTATATCAAATTAGTCCTTAAGATTTTCAAAAGTGATAAAATTAGTCCTTAAAATGACATTTCTTAAACACTCAACCACTCACATTTACGGTGACGTGAGGTGGTATTGACGACGTGGACATACTAAGCTAGATGGAATGCTGATTTGGCATCGTGTATTGATCTGGCAAGGCTTGCGTGGAGATAGTACACATGGCACAACATGATTAGATTGGCTTATTGCGTTTTTGTAGGGGTGTACCAATATTTAATTCAATTTTGTTCTTTTTTTATTATTATTTGTTAAATGACATATAAGAAATAAGTTTGGTCTTTGTTGAGTTTACTTTGTGACTTTAACATTATTCAACCAATTTTAAGTTTAACCCTAAATCAAAAAGGGAATTATATTTGGGCTTTCAGGCCCAAAGCCTCTCTATCAAATTGATGTGGTCGCTGCAAATACAAAAGGCTAAAAAGATTGGGTTGCAAAACTTGAACGGTCGTTACTCTTTGGTGCCTTCTCTCCCGCCACCGCAAGTTCGTACTACTTGGCTACGCACCAAATGGCGGCGTTCTTCGCCACGTCAGCATCCCCACGAGCCCTTCTTTGCTTCTCTTCCGCTTCTCATTCCCACCACAACCCGGTAAAATTCCTCTACGATTCGCTGAATTCAAAACCTAATCGCATCGTTTTCCTCATTACCCCGTTTGGTTGCCGAGAAAAATGTAGATTTTTTGTTTTTTTCTTAGTAAATGTTCCTTTGCCCTGTGGTATAGAGCTCATTGTTCCAAACTTGGAGAGCTGGGATTTTCAAATTGCGGTGGCTTAATCCGTTTTCTTCAACCACTTCAATGGATTGGAAGAGGAGGTAATTCCTTTTCCTATTCTCTGATATTTCGTTTTGACTTGCTGAATTACGTTGTTGAGTGAAAATAATAGAACAAAAACACTGTGTGAATTACCCTGATTTGGATTGGTAACAAGCGTGAATGCGTGATTGATGGTAAATGAATTTCTTGGAAATATTAATAGCTTAAGTAGAGTGGATTTAGTTTTCTTCTTGTTGGTTCAACTTGTATTTTGATTTCACCTGGGAAAAGAGTGACACTGGACTCATGCTGCGATATTCGGTGGGAATTGCAGTTTTGGGAGAATTAAGTGGAATGGCATGAATCATTCACCTGTGTTTGCTCACGCTGAAATGATTTTTGTTCAAGTTTTGTGGTTCTATGGTTGTTGTATACTTTTATCTGATTGATGGTGCTATCTGTAGTAAAGTTGCGTGTTTGCATCTAATAATACAGGAGAACTTTGATCTATGCAGCCAGTCAAGCTGCTGAGGAAGCTTTCAAAAAGACTGTTGAAGTGGACAGGCTGATAGATACACTGAGGGATGCAAATCCAAAAGAAGTAAGTACACGGTACTTCCCTGGTGCAATGCAGTTTTTTTTTTTTTCTTGTTTCACTTCATTTTAGGTAAAATGTCTCTGTTAAAATTAGTTTCAATAAATTTAGTAAGATTACAAATTATTCTTATGTTGTGAGGACTGTTTTGAGAGCACTGCTCTGTTTATGTATCGAAGGAATAACAAGATTAGACCATAAAAGGCAATGCTTTCAGTCATTTTCATGAAAACATATCTTGGACATTTTCTTTATGTGAGTTTCTGATGTTATAGATTAGGGTAGAAACTCTTTCCATTATATTTCCACATGCATATTTTCAAATTTCTTCGGAGTATGGGGTGTGATATTACACTTTGTATGAGTAAATGTGGCTCCATTCACTTGAAACTGCATTATTATATATTTCTGTGACCTTATTATTGTTGTGTTTTTGTCTATGAACAGCTTCAGAAGCTTGTTGTTGAGAATGTCCTTGCTTTCAATGAGAGTTTTTGGATACGCCTTGCAGCAAGAACTGAGACCTGCAAATCAGAGGATGATAAAGCATGCTTTTTGACTTAGTTAATTCTAATATTTGATTACGTTCTAATGTTTGACTTCTTTCTGTTTCCTGCTCTGCACAAGAAATACTGATGCATAATGTTTGTCTTTTTGCAGAAAGATTACGAGGAATTGGCTACATCTGTAATGAGCATAGTGGATCGCCTTGTCCATAAGACCAATGTACCCCTCTCTCTCTCCTTATCATCAGTGAATGGTTATTTGATTTTCCAGTGTGATATATTTATATTACTTCATCTCCCCCCCACCCAACCCATTGTAGTTCTTTCATATTATTTTTCTTTATATATATATATTTTTCTCCTGCAGGAAAAAATAGAGTCTTCCACTGATGTTCTCAAGGATATATTAAAACCTGTGGTTGATGAAGTGGAAGAGGTTATTTGGCCTCCTAGAGACCCTGAGGCCCTCAAATTAATGGAGAAAGTGAGTCTTTTATTCAAGTTGGTTTAAAATTAATTTTCATTCTTCCGTTGGATACTTTCTGTGTCTTCATGGGAAGGTGTTTTTCCTATACCTTTTCATGTGCTCCTTATATTATCTTATCTTGTGAACTGAAGATAAAGTTCTTATTGACCAAACTTGCAAATAACTGCTATTCACTTATAGATGCTTTGCCCACATCACAATTGCATCTTGGTAATTATAGCTTTTTTTTAGGCTTATGTCTATTTAAAAAAGGCCATTAGTCATGACTATTTTGAAGAACGGAAATAATGCCACTAGTAAAGACGAGAAGCGACTAAGAACTTGGAGATGGTTGCTTCTTCTACTTTGTTGTTTTATATAAGGTACACATAAAAGCAGCTTGTACAACCGTGTTGCTGGAAGTACACAACAATTTGTTAATGTGTCGACTTTTTGCTCAAGCAAATTTTGAGTTATAATACTAACTGAGATGAAATTATGCAACTTATAATTCCCTCTTCTGATATTTAGGAGATAAAGCAAAGGGAACAAGAAGGGCAACTAGATGAAGGCTTTCTTTCAGAGGTTAATGCGCAGCTGCGGCAAGTGAGTCTGTCTTGTGCTTTCTATTATTTCCTGCATGAATCAGCTTTTGTTGGTAGCCAAAGAGTGTGGTGCTAGTACTACTGGTGCAGTTACATTTTACTCAATCTAAACAGTAAAGAAATCATAACTTAGAGGGTGTTTGTTAAATACCAGCACATTCCCCCAAGTCCCATTACACTGTATTGTTCCGCACTGTTCACATATTAAAAAATAAATAAATGATTGATATAGGAAAATGAAAAAGTGGTATTGAAAAGTGGAAAAATTTGTTTTGTAGTAATTTTTTTATTTGAATAATAAATGATGTGATATAAAAAGTGAATGATTTGATATGTTTTTTTTTTAGAAAAAATGAGGTGAATAGTGTGGTGGAATGTGAGGAAATGTGTTGTAATGGGGTGTTATTTGACAAACAAGAGCTTAAATTGGGGCATGTTTTCCATCAAATGGCATTACTAGACATTTTTTTAAAACAGGTTCACTCTGTCTTGTGTGTTCTAATCTCTCATTTTTTTGAGCATCAACTAGCCACACAGTCTTCTTTCTATATATGTTCAAAGTCATCAATATTCATTAATTTCATGTTACACTAGGTAATGCTTGGATTTTCGTATTTTTATTTTTTCTTCCAACATTGTTCAGATTCTAGTCCTTATTGAGATCTTAATAAATGACTTAGTTACTAAAAATATATTGGTTATCTGCAGGCAAAAGAAGATGGGGATAAGCCGGGACTGGAGGCTATGTTGCAAAAGGTTTTGCAACTTTATGCTTCCATAGTTCTCTCCAAACGTAGTTATGCAAAGAAAGGTATTACCCTTTCTGAGTTTACGTGTAATGTCAATACTCAGGAGTTAATTTGCAAACGATATGATTGTAGGAAAGGAAATACCAAAAGCTGAAGCACCTAAATTTTGGACAATTACTGGGATTGGATAAGCCGAAATGTTTCCAGAACAACCTCAACTTATTAAATAGCATGTGCGTATTCATCCAGATTAGTAAAGGAAAAGTAAATTTTTTTTTTTTAAAAACTTGGTTATTCACAAATTATGTAGGTTGAATGATGCATGTTGGTCTTTCACAGTATTATTAGTTTAAGATTAATTCAGTTAATGTTGTTTTGTGTAAGTTATATATATTCACAGTATTTTAAATTCATTTTGCTAATATGCTTATATGATTATTGCTTAATATGTTAAATTCATTACCCTAATATTTGGCAGCAAGTTCTAGTTATATTAACAAAATAAAAATACGTGACGGTATAACTTCTGAATATCTTGGACGTAAAATTTTATTTACTACACCTATATATTTGTCCTTATTATTATTTTTTATCTGTCTTGAGTAAATTTTGTAGTGATTTTCCTGTGACTTGCATTCACTTAAAAGTTGATGCTTTAGAGACTCGTCCCTACTGATGTTTCTGGTGCAGGAGAGGAAGTTTTGAAGGCTGAGCAGTTTCTTGAAGTCATTATAAAAGGTGTTACACTTCAAAGAATACAATTATTTGTGCTAGTAAACTACTACTTCACTCTTCCTGGAGAAGAGAGAAGTTTGCTGATCTGCCTTACTAATAGAATTTATATGGATGGCAGCTCCAGAGGAAGAATGGAACAAACTTTTGATCAACGGAATGACAGTTGGCAAGGGGGAAATTTCACCGGGGGAGTTTTATGCTGTCATTAAGAAACGGATTGAGCGTACTTTGATCCGAACTGTGAGACACCCATTTGGCCTTGAATTTCAGTCATCAGATAAATTTAGTTTGACTCACTTCTGATTTATTCCTTCTTTTCTCTCTTTGATGGTATCCATTTCATTCTCTTTCTCTCTCTTTTAGGAAGGAGGTTCTTACCAGCAGCGTGTTCTTACTGAGTATTTAAAAGGCATTCAATCAAGAGCCGAGGAGATTGTCCAAGTCCTTCAGGGGAAACCATAACAGTAGCCATCCGGAATTGAAGATGGCTTGCTTATTATAAGGTATGAATAGTCAGCTAATGTGACTTGTGGTTCCTCTTGTGAATCAGGAAATGAAGAAAAAAAACACCTTCCAGAAGTTGAGAAATTTTGTTTTGACGAGGATATGATGTGCCAGCCAACAACCGCCACTCCTATACGGCACCTGGGGATCTTTTTGTTGAAACATTATTCATGTAGCATTGATAATTCTTCTCATTCTGACCACTCTTTGTATACAATATCTCAATTTAGGCTCTGATGTATATACTAAATGCACCAGAACAAAACCATGCATTTGTAAACCTATTGAGAACCTAAATATTAAGAGATCTCCCATTAACTTCTTGCCTCAAGTCCATAACCAAAAAATTACTATACGATTCGAAACAAAATAAAAATGGGAAAATTCACTTTATACACTTAAGTTTTAGGTATTTTTCAATTTAAACTCTAATATTTAAAAATTTGTAAAGTTACTCCCTAATGTTTCAAAAATTTGCAATTAATACCCTCCGTTAGTAATTTCCGTCTAAGTAGACGGAAATGACATCATGTGCGTCTCACGTGGAATTTTTATGCTGCGTCTTTCAATTTTGAACCAAACCTAGCTAGTAAAATAACATAATTGTCCCTTATTCAAACCCAACATCTGTTTTGATTTTTTTCTCGTCAATCCATTTTAAACCTCTTTTAAATGTTGTGTGGGCATTGGAGTGAAAATGAAAAGAAGTAGATTCCTCTCACCTCCTGTGGCAAGCAATTTTTGTGTACTTAGATGGCAATTAGTAATAGAGGGGATTAATTGCAAATTTTTGAAACATTAGGAGAGTACATTACAAATTTTTAAACATTGGGTTCAAATTGAAAAACACTTCAAATTTCAGAAGATAAAGTGAATTTTCTACAAATAAAAATTATACAAACTTGGTTTTGGCATTACAAATCCATTTACCATCATCTTCACCCATGATCACAAATAGTATGACATTAAGATAAAATGGATCAAGAAAAAATGCAAATTAAAAAAAAAAAAAAAACTGTAAATAAATCATACAAACTATGTGTCCAAAAAAAAGGGGAATGGGGATTCGAATTGGTAACTTCCGCTTCATTAGGCGTAGTCCTAACCGATTAAGTTATCTCTTGAAGACCTCTTGGTATGTATTTGGTTTAAATTCAAACGAAATTTTTTTTAAGGCTAGATATAACCTACATCCAAAATCATTTTCATGTCAATGAAAGATCTAAATACAACATCTAAAATGATTGAACAACAACCTGGATATAACATTTCGAGCTTAGTATCGAATTTCTAATGGAATTTAGTTTGCTATTAAATAAAAACAAAAAATGTACTAATATTTACAAGTTATTCAAATCCAAATTGAAAAACTAAATTAAAATAAAATACAATCAGGTTTACTGATCACGAGTTTCGATTCAAACAACGCCTGTTACCTATTACAAAACTCGATAACCAAGTGGCTAAATATGATTCCATCCATCATCGCATTATAGGTAGCTAGTTGATACAATAAATAAAAACTATGCTCTTTGGACAATGTCAAAATCATCTTCACTTAACTTACATAAAAATATTTTGGAGAAAAATAAGTCAAAATTGACCGATAAAGGTTTAATTTTTTTTTTTCTTAAACATTTCATACTCCTCTTTTAAGAGCTTGCCCGCAATATAACGAAAATGAAGCGTATCATTTGAGAGAAAAAAAAAATACTAAATTATTAACATGTAGGCGTGGTCCTACAACCAAAATCTTTTTAAAGTTAGATATAGCCTACATACAAAATCTTTTTAATGTGATAGAGCGATCTCAGTACACCATCTAAAGTAATTGAACAATAACCTGGATAAAACATTTTGAGCTTGGTATCGAATTCCTCATGGGATTTAGTCCACCATTAATTGAAAAAAAAAAAAACAATTTTGAGTAAAAATAAATCAAAATTGAGTGATAAAGGTTTAAATTGATTATTCTTAAATATCTCATACTCTTCTTTTAAGAGTTTGCCCGCAATATAATGAAAAGGAAGTGTATCATTTGAGAGAAGAAAGAACACAAAATTATTAACAACATGTAGGCGTGGTCCAACATCCAAAATCTTTTTAAGGCTAGATGTAGCCTATATCCAAAATCTTTTTTTACTTAATGAAAAGATCTCAATATAGTATCTAAAATGAGTGAACAATAGACTCGATATAACATTTCAAGCTAGGTATCGAATTCCTCAAGTAATTTAGTCCACCATTAAATGAAAAAACAACAAAAAATGTATTAATATGTACAAGTTATTCAAATACAAATTCACAAACTAAATTAAAATAAAATACAATCGGTTTATTGATCACAAGTTGCGATTCAAACAGTGTTCGTGACATATTAAGAAACTCGATAACCAAGTGGTTAAATCTGATTCTATCCATTGTATCAAAGGTAGCCGGATAATATAATAAATAAAAACTATGCTCTATGGACAATGTCCAAATCATCTTCACTTAATCCACATAAAAACAATTTGGATAAAAATAAAAATTAATTGAGTGATAAAGGTTTAAATTGGTTATTCTTAAATAACTTATACTCCTATTTTAAGAGCTTGCCCGCAATATAACGAAAATTAAACGTATCATTTGAGAGAAGAAAAAATACTAAATTATTAACAACATGTAGGCGTGGTACCACATCCAAAATCCTTTTAAGACTATATGTAGCATATATCCAAAATCCTTTTTCATGTGATGAAAAGATCTCAACACAGCATCTAAAATGAGTGAACAATAGTCTGGATATAATATTTTGAGCTTGGTATCGAATTCCTCAACTCATTTAGTCCGCCATTAAATAAAAAAACAACAAAAAATGCATTAATATTTTTACAAGTTAATTAAATACAAATTCACAAACTAAATTAAAATAAAATATAATCGGGTTTATTGATTACGAGTTTCAAACAACGTCCGTTACTTATTACAAAACTCGATAACCAAATGGCAAAATATGATTCTATCCAACGCATCATAGGTAGCCGGTTAAAATAATAAATAAAAACTATGCACTTTGGACAATGTCCAAATCATCTTCACTTAATCCACATAAAAACATTTTGGAGAAAAAGAAGTCAAAATTGACCGATAAAGGTTTAAATTGGTTATTCTTAATCATCTCATATTCCTCTTTTAAGAGCTTGCTCGCAATATAACAAAAATGAAGCATATAATTTGAGAGAAGAAAGAATACTAAATTATTAATAACGTGTAAGCGTTGTCCCACTTCCGAAATGTTTTAATGCTACATGTAGCCTATATCCAAAATCTTTTTTAATGTAATGAAAAGATCTCAATATATCATCTAAAATGAGTGAACAATAGTCTGGATATAACATTTCGAGCTTGGTATCGAATTCTTCAAGGAATTTAGTCCACCATTAAATGAAAAAAAAAAAACAAAAAATGTTCTAATATTTACAAGTTATTCCACTACAAATTCACAAACTAAATTAAAAATAAAATACAATCGGTTTATTGATCACGAGTTGCGATTCAAACAGCGTTCGTGACATATTACGAAACTCGATAACCATGTGGCTAAATCTGACTCTATCCCCTGAATCAAAGGTAGCCGGATGATATAATAAATAAAAATTATGCTCTTTGAACAATGTCCAAATCATCTTCACTTAACCCACATAAAAACAATTTGGGTAAAAATAAATCAAAATTGAGTGATAAAGGTTTAAATTGGTTATTCTTAAATATTTCATACTACTCTTTTAAGAGATTTCTCGCAATATAACGAAAATGAAGCGTATCATTTGAGCGAATAAAGAATACTAAATTATTAACAACGTGTAGGCATGGTCCCACATCCAAAATCTTTTTAAGGCAAGATGTAACCTATATCCAAAATCTTTTTTTCATGTGATGAAAAGATTTAAATAGAACATCCAAAATTAGTGAACAATAGTCTGGATATAACATTTCGAGCTTGGTATCGAAATCCTCATGCAATTTAGTCCGCCATTAAATAAAATAAAACAAAAAATGTATTAGTAATTACAAGTTATTTAAATACAAATTAATAAACTAAATTAAAATAAAATACAATCGGGTTTATTGATTACGAATTTCGATTCAAACATCTGTTACCTATTACGAAACTCGATAACCAAGTGGCTAAACATGATTCTATCCACCGCGTCATAGGTAGGCAGATGATATAATAAATAAAAACTGTGCTCTTTAGACAATGTCCAAATCATCTTCACTTAACCCACATAAAAATATTTTGGAGAAAAATAAGTTAAAATTGACCGATAAAGGTTTAAATAGATTGTTCTTGAACATTTCATACTCCTCTTTTAAGAGGTTGCCCGCAATATAACGAAAATTAAGTGTATCATTTGAGAGAAGAAAGAATACTAAATTATTAACAACGTGTAGGCGTGATCCCACATTCAAAATCTTTTTAAGGCTAGATGTAACCTATATCTAAAATCTTTTTTCATGTGATGAAAAGATCTCAATAAAGCATCCAAAATTAGTGAACAATAGTTTGGATATAACATTTCGAGTTTGGTATCGAATTCCTCATAAAATTTAGTCCACCATTAAATAAAAAAACAAAAAAAAAATGTATTAGTAATTACAAGTTATTTAAATACAAATTCACAAACTAAATTAAAATGAAATACAATCAAGTTTATTGATTACGAGTTTCAATTCAAACAACGTCCGTTACTTATTATGAAACTCGATAACCAAGTGGCTAAATCTAATTCTACCCACCGCATCATAGGTCGCCGGATGATATAATAAATAAAAACTATGCACTTTAGACATTTCCAAATCATTTTCACTTAACCCGCATAAAAACATTTTGGAAATAAATAAGTTAAAATTGACCGATAAAGGTTTAAATTTATCATTTGAAAGAAGAAATAATACTAAATTATTAACAACGTGTAGGCGTGGTCCCACATCCAAAATCTTTTTAAGGGTAGATGTAGCGAATATCCAAAATCTTTTTTCATATAATGAAAAGATCTTAATACAGCATAAAAAATGAGTGAACAATATTCTGGATATAACATTTTGCACTTAGTATTGAATTCCTCATAGAATTCATTCTACCATTAAATGAAAAAACAACAAAAAATGTATTAATATTTACAAGTTATTCAAATACAAATTTACAAACTAAATTAAAATAAAATACAATCGGTTTATTGACCAAGAGTTGCGATTCAAACAGCATCTGTGACATATTACGAAACTCGATAACCAAGTTGCTAAATCTGATTCTATCCACCGCATTAAAGGTAGCCGGATAATATAATAAATAAAAACTATGCTCTTTGGACAATATCCAAATCATCTTCACTTAACCCACATAAAAACAGTTTGAATAAAAATAAATCAAAATTGGGTCATAAAGGTTTAAATTAGTTATTCTTAAACATCTCATACTCCACTTTTAAGAGCTTGCCCGCAATATAACGAAAATGAAGCATATCATTTGAGAGAAGTAAGAATACTAAATTATTAATAATGTGTAGGTGTGGTCCCACATCCAAAATCTTTGTAAGGCTATATGTAGCCCATATCCAAAATCTTTTTAATGTGATGAAAATATCTCAATACAGCGTCTAAAATAAGTGAACAGTAGTCTGGATATAACATTTCGAGCTTGGTATCGAATTTCTCATGGAATTTAGTCCACCATTAAATTAAAAAAAAAAACAAAAAATGCATTAGTAATTACAAATTATTTAAATACAAATTCACAAACCAATTTAAAATAAAATAAATCGAGTTTATTGATTACGAATTTCGATTCAAACAACATCTGTTACCTATTACGAAACTCGATAACCAAGTGACTAAATTGATTTTATCCACCGAATCATAGGTAGCCGGATGATATAATAAATAAAAACTGCGCTCTTTGGACATATCCAAATCATCTTCACTTAACCCGCATAAAAACATTTTGAAGAAAAATAAGTAAAAATTGACCGATAAAGGTTTAAATTGGTTGTTCTTGAACATTTCATATTCCTCTTTTAAAAGCTTGCCCGCAATATAACGGAAATGAAGTGTATCGTTTGAGAGAAGAAAGAATACTAAATTATTAACAACGTGTGAGCGTGATCCCACATCTAAAATCTTTTTAAGGCTAGATGTAACCTATATCTAAAATCTTTTTTCATGTAATGAGAAGATCTCAATAAAGCATCCAAAATTAGTGAACAATAGCCTGGATATAACATTTGGAGCTTGCTATCGAATTCCTCCTGGAATTTAGTCTGCCATTAAATAAAAAATAAAAACTAAAAATGTATTAGTAATTACAAGTTATTTAGATACAAATTCACAAACTAAATTAAAATAAAATACAATCGGGTTTATTGATTACAAGTTTCGATTCAAACAACGTCCGTTACTTATTACGAAACTCGATAACAAAGTGACTAAATCTGATTCTATCCACTGCATCATAGGTAGTCGGATAATATAATAAATAAAAACTGTTCTCTTTGGACATGTCCAAATCATCTTCACTTGACTCGCATAAAAACATTTTGGAGAAAAATAAGTCAAAATTGACTGTTAAAGGTTTAAATTTATTTTCTTGAACATATCATACTCCTCTTTTAAGAACTTGCCTGCAATATAACGAAAATGAAGAGTATCATTTGAAAGAAGAAAGAATACTAAATTATTTACAACGTGTAGGTGTAGTCCCACATCCAAAATCTAAAATGAGTGAACAATATTCTGGATATAACATTTTGCACTTGATATTGAATTCCTCAAGGAATTCAGTCCACCATTAAATGAAAAAACAATAAAAAATGTATTAATATTTACAAGTTATTCAAAAACAAATTCACAAACTAAATTAAACTTAAATACAATCGGTTTATTGATCAAGAGTTGCGATTCAAACAGCGTCCGTGACATATTACGAAACTCGATAACCAAGTGGCTAAATCTAATTCTATCCACTGCATCAAAGGTAGCCGGATAATATAATAAATACAAATTATTCTCTTTGGACGATATCCAAATCATCTTCACTTAACCCACATAAAAACAGTTTGGATAAAAATAAATCAAAATTGGGTCATAAAGGTTTAAATTAGTTATTCTTAAACATCTCATACTCCACTTTTAAGAGCTTGCCCGCAATATAATGAAAATGAAGCGTATCATTTGAGAGAAGAAAGAATACTAAATTATTAATAACGTATAGGCGTGGTCCCACATTCAAAATCTTTTTAAGGCTAGATGTAGCTTACATCCAAAATCTTTTTTAATGTGATGAAAATATCTCAATATAGCATCTAAAATGAATGAACAATAGTCTGGATATAACATTTCGAGCTTGGTATCGAATTCCTCATGGAATTTAGTCCGCCATTAAATAAAAAAAAAACAAAAAATGCATTAGTCATTAAAAGTTATTTAAATACAAATTCACAAATCAAATTAAAATAAAATACAATCGAGTTTATTGATTACGAGTTTCGATTCAAACAACGTCAGTTACCTATTACGAAACTCGATAACCAAGTTGCTAAATCTGATTCTATCCACCGCATCATAGGTAGCCGGATGATATAATAAATAAAAACTGCGCTCTTTGGACATGTCCAAATCATTTTCAGTTAACCCGCAAAAAAGCATTTTGAAGAAAAATAAGCCAAAATTGACGGATAAATGTTTAAATTCATTGTTCTTGAACATTTCATATTCCTTTTTTAAGAGTTTGCCCACAATATAACGAAAATGAAGTGTATCATTTGTGAGAAGAAATAATACTAAATTATTAATAACGTGTGGGCGTGATCCCACATCGAAAATCTTTTTAACGCCAGATGTAGTCTATATCTAAAATCTGTTTTCATGTAATGAAAAGATCTGAATAAAGCATCCAAAATTAGTGAATAATAGTCTGGATATAACATTTCGAGCTTGATATCGAATTTTTCATGAAATTTAGTCTGCCATTAAATAAAAAATGTATTAGTAATTACAAGTTATTTAGATACAAATTCACAAACTAAATTAAAACGCTGGTCAGGTTTGTTCGATTTTTCCTTTGGTTTAGTGGAGTGACCGTTCCTCTTTTGTCTTAGGCCCTTTTTCCGTCGTTCATTTTGTCTCTTTCCCTACGTTTAATTAGATACTCAGACTCTTAACTCTATCAAAATGTACAATCAATATAACGTTTTACTCTCTCTACCTGGTCGTGATCCCCATTTTGCATCTCCACTACCACCACCAAAGCATAACAATGATCAGCTACCACTGGAGCAAAACCGTTACGAACCAAATCCTCAGAGTTTTATGAACTTCCTATCATATTTAAACCTTGGATGAAAGAAGTCAGAGACTATTAAAAATATGGAAATTCGACCAGCATCAAAATTTGCTTGGATTTGGACGTGGAACGAAGCAAATGATGCGCTTTATTGCACGTCATCTTCGAGAGTTGCATACTTCCTTCAATTATTGTTCAGATCTTTTGAATAGAGTTCTTATCCAACTTCCTTATTTTAGGGTTATTTTTCCTTGTGACCCAATATGTATTGTACAATTCAACGACCCAGTCGGCTTTCTTACTGTCGGTATTGTTGATGATACCCATCAATTCTGTGAAATGGTATCATTGCTTCTTAGGTCCACACCAGAACTAATTAATTTGAGCCAGCCTCTCCCCATTGATTTTCAGTTATTCTTTTCAAAAAAAATTTCATATAACTTGCGCTTAGGCAATATTGAGAGGGTTAAAGAATTTAGTTATTATGTTTTGTTTCACCCCATAACCCACAGCTACCGAGATAGAATGACATTCATACACACAATTGTATTCTACAGAGACCTGGACCCTGATAGATTTGATCATGACTCATTATTGGAAAGCCCAGTGTATGGGCTACAATACTGGAAAGACAATTATCCGTCAGCTCATTTTCTACATAACATGGTATCAGAGCCTAACCCAATTGGTTGTGGCCCACCGTCTTCCATTTGTTGCACGTGTTGGCTTGGATGTCCTCCCGCCACACGTGAGGAGGCGTGTTGGAAGTCCTACATTACCTGCGTATTAAGAAGATGGGCCATTTATAAGGGTGAGGAAAAACCTCAACTCTTGAGCTAGCTTTTGGGTTGAGTTAGGCCCAATACCCATTTCTAACCAAAAAAAAAAATGCATTAGTAATTCAAAGTTATTCAAATAAAAATTCACAAACTAAATTAAAATAAAATTCAATCGGGTTTATTGATTACGAGTTTCCATTCAAACAACGTCTGTTACCTATTACGAAACTCGATAACCAAGTGGCTAAATCTGAATCTATCCACCGCATCATAGGTAGCCAGATGATATAACAAATAAAATCTGCGCTATTTGGATATGTCCAAATCATCTTCACTTAACCCGCATAAAAACATTTTGAAGGAAAATAAGTCAAAATTGACCGATAAAGGTTTAAATTGGTTGTTCTTGAACATTTTATATTTCTCTTTTTAGAGTTTACCCGCAATATAACGAAAATGAAGTGTATCATTTGAGAGAAGAAAAAATACTAAATTATTAACAACGTGTGGGCGTGATCTCACATCTAAAATCTTTTTAAGGCTAGATGTAGCCTATATCTAAAATATTTTTTCATGTAATGAAAAGATCTCAATAAAGCATCCAAAATTAGTAAACAATAGTCTAGATATAACATTTCGAACTTGGTATCGAATTCCTTATGAAATTTAGTCCGTCATTAAATAAAAAATAAAAACAAAAAATGTATTAGTAATTGCAAGTTATTTAAATACAAATTCACAAACTAAATTAAAATAAAATACAATCAGGTTTATTGATTACGAGTTTCAATTCAAACAACGTCCGTTACTTATTACGAAACTCGATAACAAAGTGGCTAAATCTGATTCTATCCACAGCATCATAGGTAGCCGGATGATATAATAAATAAAATCATCTTCACTTAACCCACATAAAAACAATTTGGATAAAAATAAATCAAAATTGGGTCATAAAGGTTTAAATTAATTATTCTTAAACATCTCATACTCCACTTTTAAGAGCTTGCCCGCAATATAACGAAAATGAAGCGAATCATTTGAGAGAAGAAAGAATACTAAATTATTAATAACGTGTAGGCGTGGTCCCACATTCAAAATCTTTTTAAGGCTAGTTGTAATCTATATCCAAAATCTTTTTTAATGTGATGAAAATATCTCAATACAGTATCTAAAATGAATGAACAATAGTCTGGATATAACATTTTGAACTTGGTATCGAATTCCTCATGGAATTTAGTCCGCCATTAAATAAAAAAAACAAAAAATGCATTAGTAATTACAAGTTATTTAAATACAAATTCACAACCAAATTAAAATAAAATGTAATCGAGTTTATTGATTACGAGTTTTGATTCAAACAACGTCTGTTACCTATTACGAAACTCAATAACCAAGTGGCTAAATCTAATTCTATCCACCGCATCATAGGTAGCCGGATGATATAATAAATAAAAACTGCGCTCTTTGGACATGTCCAAATCATCTTCACTTAACCCGCATAAAAACATTCTAAAGAAAAATAAGTCAAAATTGACCGATAAAGGTTTAAATTGGTTCTTAAATATTTCATACTTTTCTTTTAAGAGCTTACCTGCAATATAACGAAAATGAAGCGTACCATTTGAGCGAAGAAAGAATACTAAATTATTAACAACGTGTAGGCGTGATCCCATATCCAAAATCTTTTTAAGGCTAGATGTAGCCTATATCCATAATCTTTTTTTATGTGATGAAAACATTTCAATACTACATCTAAAATGGGTGAACAATAGTTTGAATATAACACTTCGAGCGTGATATTGAATTCCTCATGGAATTTAGTCTGCCATTAAATAAAAAAACAACAAAAAATGTATTAGTATTTTCATGTTATTGAAATACAAATTCACAAACTAAATTAAAATAAAATACAATAAGGTTTATTGGTCATGAGTTTCAATTCAAACAACATCCGTTACCTATTATGAAACTCGATAGCCAAGTGGCTAAATCTGATTCTATCTACCACATCATAGGTAGTCAGATGATATAATAAATAAAAACTGTGTTCTTTGGACAATATCCAAATCATCTTCACTTAACCCGCATAAAAACATTTTGGAGAAAAACAAGTTAAAATTGACTAATAAATGTTTAAATTTGTTGTTATTTAATATCTCAAACTCCTCTTTTAATAGCTTACCCACAATATAACGATAATGAAGTGTATCACTTGCAAAAATAAAGAATATTAAATTATTAACAGCATGTCGACACGGTCAAACATCCAAAAATCTTTTTAAGGCTAGATGCAGCCTACATCGTAAATCTTTTTCATGTGACGAAAATATCTCAATACAACATCTAAAATGATTGAACAAAAGTTTGGATAGAGATATGCTACACATCTTTCTCTCAACCATTTTTCAACTATCATTTTTTACAAACCTAATGGATCCTTCATTGATTTGTGGACTCATGTAGATCCTACAAAAATTCAAGGGTAGATTCACCAATTCACTATAAGGAGATGGTTTAGAGAATGATTTTCATCATTTCTTGTATGGATATAAGATTTTGAGCGTGGTATTGAATTCTTTATGGAATGTAGTCCGCCATTAAATTAAAAAACAAAAAAAAGTATTATTATTTACAAGTTATTCAAATGCAAATTCACAAATTAAATTAAAATAAAATAAAATACAATCGGATTTATTGATCACGAGTTTTGATTCAAACAACGTCAGTGACCTATTACAAAACTCGATAACCCAGTGGCTAAATCTAATTCTATCCACCTCATCGAAGGTAGTCGGATAATATAATAAATAAAAATTGTGCTCTTTGGATAATGTTCAAATCATCTTCATTTAACCCACATAAAAATATTTTGGAGAAAAATAAATCAAAATTGAGTGATAAAGGTTTAGATTGGTTGTTCTTAAACATCTCATACTTCTCTTTTAAGGGTTTGCCCACAATATAACAAAAATGAAGCGTATCATTTTAGAGAAGAAATAATACTGAATTATTAACAGCATATAGGCGTAGTCCTACATCCAAAATCTTTTTCATGTGATGAAAAGATGTCAATACAGCATCTAAAATTATTGAACAATAGTCTGGATATAACATTTCAAACTTGGTATCGAATTCCTCATGGAATTTAGTCTGCAATTAAAAAAAAACAAAAACAAAAAATGTATTAATATTTACAAGTTATTCAAATCCAAATTGAAAAACTAAATTAAAATAAAATACAATCGAGTTTATTCATCACAAGTTTTGATTCAAACAACGTCCGTGACTTATTACGAAACTCGATAACCAAGTTGCTAAATATGATTCTATCCACCGCATCATAAGTAGCCGGATGATATAATAAATAAAAACTATACTCTTTGGACAATGCCCAAATCATCTTCACTTAACCCACATAGTAACATTTTGGAGAAAAATAAGTCAAAATTGACCAATAAAGGTTTAAATTAGTTGTTATTGAACATCTCGCACTCCTATTTTAAGAGCTTATCCACAATATAACGAAAATGAAGCGTATCATTTGAGAAAATAAAGAATATTAAAATACTAACAACATGTGGGCGTGGTCCTATATCCAAAATCTTTTTAAAGCTAGATGTATCCTACATCCAAAATCTTTTTCATGTGATGAAAAGATCTCATTATAGCATCTAAAATGATTGAACAATAGTTTAGATATAACATTTCGAGCTTGATATCAAATTTCTTATGGAATTTAGTCTGCCATTAAATAAAAAATGTATTGATATTTACAAGTTATACAAATCCAAATTCACAAACTAAATTAAAATAAAATACAATAAGGTTTATTGATCACGAGTTTTGATTTAAATATCGTCTGTGACCTATTACAAAACTCGATAACCTAGTGGCTAAATATAAATTTATGCACCATATCAAAGGTAGTCTGATGATATAATAAATCTATGCCAAATCATCTTCAATTCACCAACTAAATTAAAATAAAATATAATTGGTTATTGATTCATTTCAATTCAAACTACATTCGTGACCTATTACAGAAACTCGATAACATAGGCTAAATCAATTCTATCCACATCAAAGGTAAAATTGATTGATAAAGGTTTAAATTGGTTGTTTTTGAACATCTTAGACTCCTATTTTAAGTGTTTACTCACAATATAAGGAAAATGAAGCATATCATTTGAAAGAAGAAATAATATTATATTATTAACAATATGTAGGCGTGGTCTTACATCTAAAATATTTTTAAGGCTAGGTGTAGCCTACATCCATAATCTTTTTCATGTGATGAAAAGATCTCAATACAGCATTTAAATTGATTGAACAATAGTCTGGATAGAAATATGTTATACATCATTCTCTCAACCATCTTTCAACCATTATTTTTTACAAATCTAATGAATCTACTATTGATTTATGGACTCATGTAGGTCCAACAAAAATTCAATGGTAGATTTACCTATTCACTATAAGGAGATGGTTTAGAGAATGATTTTTTTCGTAATAGGTCACGGACAATTTTTTTAAGGCTAGATATAGCCTACATCCAAATTCTTTTTCATATAATGGAAAGATTTCAATACATTATCTAAAATTATTGAACAATATTCTGATATAACATTTCGAGCTTGGTATCGATTCCTCATGTAATTTAGTACGCCATTAAATAAAAAAACAACAAAAAATGCATTAATATTTACAAGTTATTCAAATCCAAATTCACCAACTAAATTAAAATAAAATATAATCGGGTTTATTGATTACGAGTTTCAATTCAAACTACATTCGTAACCTATTACGAAACTCGATAACCAAATGGCTAAATCCAATTCTATCCACCGCATCAAAGGTAGCCGAATGATATAATAAATAAAAACTATACTCTTTGGACAACTTCCAAATCATCTTTACTTAACCTAGATAAAAACATTTTGAAGAAAAATAAGTCAAAATTGATTGATAAAGGTTTAAATTGGTTGTTTTTGAACATCTCAGACTCCTATTTTAAGTATTTACTCACAATATAAGGAAAATGAAGCATATCATTTGAAAGAAGAAATAATATTATATTATTAACAATATGTAGGCGTGGTCTTACATCTAAAATATTTTTAAGGCTAGGTGTAGCCTACATCCATAATCTTTTTCATGTGATGAAAAGATCTCAATACAGCATTTAAATTGATTGAACAATAGTCTGGATAGAAATATGTTATACATCATTCTCTCAACCATCTTTCAACCATTATTTTTTACAAATCTAATGAATCTACTATTGATTTATGGACTCATGTAGGTCCAACAAAAATTCAATGGTAGATTTACCTATTCACTATAAGGAGATGGTTTAGAGAATGATTTTTTTCGTAATAGGTCACGGACAATTTTTTTAAGGCTAGATATAGCCTACATCCAAATTCTTTTTCATATGATGGAAAGATTTCAATACATCATCTAAAATTATTGAACAATAACCTGGATATAACATTTCTAGCTTGATATCAAATTCCTCATGGAATTTAGTCTGTCATTAAATAAAAAAACAACAAAAATGTATTAATATTTACAAGTTTTTCAAATCTAAATTCACAAACTAAATTAAAACAAAATATAATCAGGTTTATTAATCACAAGTTTCGGTTCAAACAATGTCCGTGACCTGTTACAAAACTCGATAATCAAGTGGCTAAATTTGATTCTATCCATCACATCAAAGGTAGACGGATGATATAATAAATAAAAACTATGTTCTTTGGAGTCTTAGACAATATCCAAATCATCTTTACTTAACCCACATAAAAATATTTTAGAGAAAAATAAGTCAAAATTGACTAATATAGGTTGAAATTTGTTGTTTTTGAACATCTCATAAGACTCATATTTCTCTTTTAAAAGCTTACCCGCAATATAATGAAAATGAAGAGTATCATTTGAGAGAAGAAAGAGTACTAAATTATTAACAATAAGATAACAAAAATGTTATATATTTTATTACTCATTATATGTAATAGGAGTGTTACTTATGTATTGTTTCTTATTTAAATGTGATTTTCTAGGGAAAAAAAAAATTACCATATGATCTTTCATGTGTAGAGCACAAGGTAAAAATTTGGAGTGAAGTAAAGCACGTTTACGACTTCAATTTGATTGAAAAAGTTTGGTAGACCAGAAATTTCAAACGATTGAAAATTGAGTTAAACAAAAGCAAAATGATTCAAACCAAAATCCAAAACATTCTTTTCGGAATATTCTATCCATCCATAAAATTTAAAATCAATCAGAGATTTTAAGGAGACAAAATTGACTCGGTAAAATACCTACTATGATAGTCATTTATAGGCACCCACGCATCATGTGGGCCATACATAGCAACTCTAATAGATCTCCCATTAACTTCTTGCGTCGCAGCCATGGTGAAACTAAACCGAGGACGTTAATCACCGTTTTCGGGGTTCGGGTTGGGTCTCTCTTATTGCTCCAGGCCTTACACGAGCTCGGACTCCAACTCCAACTCCATTTTTAGCTCTCACCTAGGGACCTTCTCCTCATCTACCTCATGGTTGCTAAGCTCTAGTTCTTGGAGTAAAAGAAACAATCATTTGAGGAAGAGGTTAGTCCGCTTTTATACCACTAGAATTTGATTGGCCAAAATTTTCAATTTTCAGTTTTCAATTTTAAGTGTCATTAGATTCATGTTAGAGACTTCATCTTTGTTCTGTATAATATTGTTTAGCTTTGTTACTTACAATTTTTACAATTTATATGATAAAGACCAAGATACCTTCGGCCATTACTTCCTTGCATTGCCTTGCTATTTTACAACTTTGAATGAATTATTGAGAATTTTTGAATAAATTATTGAGAATTTGTGAATCAATGAGAAGTTCACATTTAACTTATTTAAGGGGTCTGTTTGTATCTATATTTGTTATTGTATTACAAATATGAGAATGTGCTAGGTTTAATATTTATTCTTTATCGAGGACCATTAATCATTCTATATTAGAAATTTCTATATTGAGGTGACAAAATCTACATCGATTAATTAAAAGAAATATCTAAAATTTTAAGAATTATATGACGGAATTACCTTAATAAATCTAGACTTTTTTACTTGTATTCAATCTGCAGTCCATGATCCTCTAGATTTAGTAATTTTTATGAAATTATTAAAATTGTAAATATTAATTAATTATAATTTGATCACTTAAATATTTAAATTAATAAAATACAATGAAATAAGAAATAATTTAAGTGTTTTAGAGTTACTAAATACTAAGATGAAAATATTTAAATTGTTTAATTAAAATTTTTAATTGCCATATGGTACTTCACATTTTTTAGTGGTGAATTATTAAGTGAGAACACAACCACATCAATTTATAAAAAAATTTGTAATAAAATTATAATTTTCCTAACAAAAAAAAAAACTCTTTAAATATGTCAATTTTCTTCGCACCAGATTGATTATTAAGCTTACCTGTCAACAGGTCCTACGACCTATGTGGTGGTAAATCTCATTGACCACCCAAAATCATCACATCTAGACCGTTAATTGACTTCTTAATCTTGCTTAAGATTCAAGTCTAGAAGTAACAATGATGCCACCTCCCAAAACATCACAATCATCTGAATCCCAATCCAACGGCCATATTGCCATTTAGCACCCTTATGACAGGCACACCAACACACCCAATAGCAATATCACTACTCATAATAATATTTATTATTATTATTTTTAACATGTCCACATAAGAGGGAGATGATGATTTAAACTAGTGACATCCGCTTTATTAATCGTTGTTTCAGCCAATTAAGTTACTTCTTGGTGACTATTATTTCTTATTTAGAGCTCCTATTATCAGGTTCTAATGTAAATTAGCCATTTTACAACATTTAATTACCATGTGACACATTATCAATTTAAAAAAAATACAAAAAATGAAAATGAGAACAATCACACTAAATCAGAGAAAAAAAAAACCTGTAGCTGATGAGACCCAAGCTAGACCCACGTCATGGGTCTTGCTGGACCCAAGGATTTGGCTAGCCGTGAATACCTTAGACCTCGTTGGCCATGACCCTAATGCCCAAAAATTGATTTCTAATACCCAAAATCCGTTTCTAATGTTTAAAAACTAATTTTTAAATTCAAAATTAAAATCTAGAGGTATAAAGTTAAACCTTTAAGATTTTTATCACTCTAAAATATAGTATATTTTGTCTTTGATCTAAGTTATTTTTGTTTACTTTTTATGTTTTTTCTTATGTGTCAATTATTGATTAAGAGATATAAAAATAAAGTTTTAAGGCATTTCCTGATATAAGTTTAATTCTTTCTTATTTTAAGTGAATTTTATTTTATTCTTTTAAAATATATTTTAAACCATTTTTATTTTATTTTAAAATAATTGACATAAACAGTCCACTTAAAATATGCCATCTCAGAGTGTATGACATAATCACATAATGTTACGTGATAAAATGGGGTGGAATGTGGAAGATTAGAGTTACTCAATTTCGTATTCCCCTCCCTACCCTCATATAACTAGTTAAATTGCCTCTCTCTCCTCTCAGTCTTTCTCTCTCTCTGTAAAATTAACTCGCACACTCTCAACGAAGAGAGAACTCTAATAAACCTTCTCTCTCTCTCTTTCTCCCCCCCGATCTACCTATCTTTCTCTCTCTAAAACTCTCCCTAAACCTCTCTCTATTTTTATATATACACAGATATACACGCATCTGGTAGTGTCGGTGATTGTGTGGATGCCGCTGAGCTTGATCCTTTCCCATACTGATCAGATCTGAGGTGAATTTTCGTATCCTCATTCGAATCTCAAATGTTTGAATCGAAATGATGACTTAGCTTTCTGTTTGGTTGGCGAGAAATAGTTGGACATGCCGTGAAATTTTGAATCTTAATGCTTAAACTTCAATTCCTAAGATTTCATTCGTTTCCTATGGTTTTTCTTTTGGCAATTAAACAGAGTGTGATATAATTGCGTAAAGGAGTTATTGATTTGAAATTTTTATTCTATTTGATCTGGTGTCTTTGTTCTGCTCTGGGGAGTGGGCCGGTTCATAGGCAATTGTGTGAGGGTTTTGATACGATTCGGTTTGTGGACAGTGATTGAAGATGTTGACAAAGTTTGAGACGAAGAGTAATAGAGTAAAGGGGCTGAGTTTCCACAGTAAGAGGCCGTGGATCCTCGCGAGTCTCCACAGCGGCGTGATCCAGCTATGGGACTACCGGATGGGGACTCTGATCGATAGGTTCGACGAGCATGATGGGCCTGTTCGTGGCGTCCATTTCCACAAATCTCAGCCGCTATTCGTGTCTGGAGGTATTGAAACTGTAGCTGCTTTTGGTTTAGGTTTGATATGGGATTGCAGATCTTGTTGCCATTTTAATAATTGTTGATGATTCGTAGATAATGCTTGTGATTATATGTTGTAAATGGTATGTCCCGATTGAAAATATGAAGTTGGGTGTTTCTTTTGGTTGGTTGCTGTTGAATTTGTATAGATCTAGGCTTGTATTCACTGTTTTTAGGGGGTCAAGGGAAATGCTTAAGTGAGAAAAGAAATGGAAATTTGAATTTTGAGGGTTTGGGTTAGAGGATTAGGGAAAGGAGGGATTTGGATCGTTATCTCTTATTTAAATTGATTGTATTAAGTTTTAGCATTATAAAAAAGTTTAAAGTTGTGGGGAAAAAAGAGTGATGAATGAAAGATAAGTTATTTTGTTTCAACAAAGTAAATCAAAAAAGGAAATTGAAATAAGACATTCTGCTTAATCATTTACTAGCCTCTTTGAATGTGTTTTGTGCATGCTCATAGGCTTCTTCTTCTTCTTCTTCTTTTCTTTTTTTTTTGCCCTTTCTTGTTAATATCCTAAATTGACTTTCTAAACATTCAATATTGCATTGCAACACTAGATTTTAGTGCGAAACAATAGTTTTATTTATAAACACAATGGCTTTGCTACATCATAGAGTTAGTTTTAAATGAAAAGGTACAAAATTTGTTTCTCAGTCTAGCAACATATGGAATAAAAATCTTGTAATGTAAAAGATGTGTGAACTTTTATGTAGTGACGTGAAATTTTTTCTAAGATTTTCCCTATTCAAGAATCAATATTACACTTTTGTAAATATTTGCAAATCAACATTCGGTGATGTCTTTTTAAGCAAAACCTGATTGATTGATTGAGTGTATATATATGACTAATTCAACTTTCAAATCTTTTTCAAAATTCCAAACATGTGTACCTCATATAGACATGACATAATCTAAATCAAAATTTTGAGGGCAATGCAGTTTGAAGTTCATGTAGATGAGAGAAAAGTCAACTCTTCATGTTGGTCATGTGCAGTACCTTAAAGTTCTAAATGTAAATCAATGGCAAAAGAAGATTCAAGTGTTATATTATATGCGTGAACCAGTTGGCAAAATTGAAAGGGAAAGAAAGATTTGCAAATCTAAATGGATATTAGTGACCACCATATTCCAAAAACTTTAAATTGCAAAGCAAGAAAAGAAAAGAAGACATACACGTAAAATTTATAATTAATAAACCTTCTGAAGTGCTTGATGATGGCAAAGTAGTAATGATAATTATTTCTGTTCTTCTCATAGTTTCATGTGCAATTATCACTATTTTGAAATAATTTAACTGTAAAAAAGTAGAATGCATATTGTTTGTGGGAGGTAGTTATTTGTTATTGGATTAGTTCCCCATCGTAATAGAAGTTTTAAATTGGGAGGGAAGTTGAAACTTATAGGGATAAGTGTTTTGATGAAGTTTGACTTTGTATTTATCCTCATTATTTACTATTTTTTTATTCTATTTTTTGTCTTTGCTTTAATTACAGGGAGAATTCATGAAATAGAAAGATGATACCCAACTCAAGAATTCCCCTTTCTATTAGTCATAAGATAATAAATACTTCCTCCGTCTCACGATAGATGAAAGTTTACAAATGAGATACATTTGACTGAAACAAACACTCTTCTTAAAATGCCATTAGATGTGCTAAGAAATGTGAGTTAAAATTTAATAAAAAGTGAGTTGAAATTCGAAAAAAGATAGGTCAAATTTAAGGTCAACATGGAAAGTTCAATTGATTAATGTTTTGATTTTCAGAGCCTTTCATTTATTTTGGGCAGCCTGAAAAGAAAGCACGTAATCTACTTTGGACTGAGGGAATAATTCACATACTTTCAGGACTCCCAAGTTTTTTAGCAACTTGAAGTATTAATGTCTTCCATACCTTAGTTGAGTTCATCATTGCGATTCAAATCTCTTCCCCCTGGCTCTTTTATTTAAATGCAACTTATTTCATATGCTTTTCAAATTTCACTATAGTAACTTATAAAAAAAAACAAAAGTTTAACTATAGTAGAAAACACTTACTTAAAATTATCCAAATGGTTCCATTGGCGTATTGAACTACTACGGAAACGAAATTTCCTTAGTCCTTTTTCTGTGAAACAAGACACTGGTTTTTATTTTCTCTTCTCTTTGATCGACCAAGCTTCACTCAACCTGTGAAATGAGGGCAAATGGACGGTTGCTTTCTTGACCAGCTGGACTGGGTAAAGCTCCTTGCCTCGAGACCATAGGATAGGCAACTGATTACAATAATCAATTTCGAAGTCGAAAGGATGAAGAATCTAATTTTTCTTGTCTGTTCTGAGCAGCCAAACAGAGTGCATCCTATTTCCTGAAGGCTTATTTAGTCCAAGGCTGTCCGATGCTTTACTGCCTGAAAGTTTGAATTTACTTCAATACACAGATTATTATTGCCTGTTGTTCAAGTCCCTTCAGATCTTAATGAAATTTCTGATTTAATTGTTGATTTCAGTTTTCGTTCACTTTTTTTGAAAAATTTTGATAGCATAAAACAGAATGACTAACAAAGGGATCTTGTTAAAATGCTAATCTTGTTAGAGTGTGATTTCTGCCTGTATTACTCCAGATGAGAGGGCTCCTCATGCATAGATGTAGTTAGTTCTAGGAGAAGGGGTTCCCGCGCCGTACATTTATTAGTAAAGTTACTTACTGATGGGATTTGGTGCAGTACATGCACTAATGTGTGTTGGCTTTTTTTCAGGGGATGATTACAAGATTAAAGTTTGGAACTACAAGTTGCATCGGTGTCTCTTTACTCTTCTTGGACACCTGGATTATATACGTACAGTGCAGTTTCACCATGAGTACCCATGGATTGTGAGTGCCAGTGATGATCAGACTATTCGTATTTGGAATTGGCAGTCACGCACTTGTATATCTGTGTTGACTGGCCACAATCACTATGTCATGTGTGCCTCATTCCACCCCAAAGAAGACCTTGTTGTGTCTGCCTCCCTAGATCAGACTGTTCGTGTTTGGGATATTGGTGCCCTCAGAAAGAAGACAGTTTCCCCTGCGGATGACATCTTGCGGTTGAGTCAGATGAACACGGATCTTTTTGGTGGTGTTGATGCAGTTGTTAAGTATGTCTTGGAAGGGCATGACCGTGGGGTCAACTGGGCTGCATTTCACCCCACCCTGCCTCTGATTGTCTCAGGAGCTGATGATCGCCAAGTGAAATTATGGCGGATGAACGGTGATCCTTTTTCATTCTAGTGTGTGTGTGTGTGTGTGTGTATATTACTTAACATTGTTGGATTGTTGTTTGGTTAACACAGCATAGAATTATGAGTTTTAGAAAGATTTATGAACTTCTTCTTTTTTTTTTTTTTTTTTTTTTTTCTGTTGAGTTTGAATTGTAATTGGGACAATCTTGTTTTCTGCTCCATTTTTGTGGCTTGAAATGTGAATCTTCTTGTGACTAAGAAAAAAAGGAAACTCCTAATGATCATTTATCATATTAATGTTCATTTGTTTTCAGATACGAAGGCATGGGAAGTGGACACTTTGAGAGGGCACATGAATAATGTTTCATGTGTTATGTTCCATGCCAAGCAGGACATAATTGTATCCAACTCGGAGGACAAAAGTATACGTGTGTGGGATGTAACAAAGAGAACTGGAGTGCAAACATTCCGTCGAGAGCATGATCGATTCTGGATTCTTGCATCTCATCCTGAGATGAATCTGTTGGCAGCTGGTCATGATAGTGGTATGATTGTTTTCAAGTTGGAGAGAGAACGGCCCGCCTTTGCAGTGAGTGGTGATTCTCTGTTCTATACCAAAGATCGCTTTTTGCGATTCTATGAGTTTTCAACTCAAAGAGACACACAGGTAATTCCCATTCGACGCCCTGGTTCCACTAGCTTGAATCAGAGTCCGAGAACTCTTTCTTATAGTCCAACTGAAAATGCTGTTCTTGTATGCTCGGATGTTGAGGGTGGATCTTATGAGTTGTATACCATACCCAAAGATAGCATTGGTAGGGGTGATAGTATGCAAGATGCAAAGAAAGGTATTGGAGGATCAGCTGTTTTTGTGGCTCGGAATAGGTTTGCCGTGGTTGACAAGATCAACAATCAAGTCTTAATCAAGAATCTGAAAAATGAGGTTGTAAAAAAATGTGGCCTGCCCATAGCTGCGGATGCAGTATTTTATGCTGGAACAGGTAACTTGTTGTGTAGGGCTGAGGATAGAGTGGTTATATTTGATCTCCAGCAGAGAACTGTTCTTGGTGATCTTCAAACCCCATTTATCAAGTACATTGTTTGGTCTAATGACATGGAGAGCGTTGCTTTACTCAGCAAGCATGCCATTATCATTGCCAGCAAGAAGCTTGTGCACCAGTGCACTCTTCATGAGACAATCCGTGTTAAGAGTGGTGCCTGGGATGATAATGGTGTTTTTATTTACACAACTCTAAATCACATAAAATACTGCCTTCCAAATGGAGATAGTGGGATAATCAGAACTCTTGATGTCCCAATATACATTACCAAGGTTTCTGGGAATACTATCTTTTGCTTGGATCGTGATGGAAAAAACAGGTCTATAGTTATTGATGCGACAGAATATATTTTCAAGCTCTCCCTTTTGAAGAAGAGATATGACCATGTTATGAGCATGATAAGGAACTCACAGCTTTGTGGTGAGGCTATGATTGCTTATCTTCAACAGAAGGGTTTCCCTGATGTCGCTCTCCATTTTGTGAAAGATGAGAGAACTAGGTTCAACTTAGCTATAGATAGTGGAAACATCCAAATTGCTGTTGCGTCAGCGACAGCAATTGATGAGAAAGACTATTGGTATAGATTGGGGGTGGAGGCTCTTCGCCAGGGCAATGCAGGTATTGTGGAATATGCCTACCAGAGGACTAAAAATTTTGAGAGGTTGTCGTTTCTTTATCTCATAACTGGTAATAATGAAAAGCTGTCTAAGATGCTGAAAATTGCTGAAGTTAAGAATGATGTCATGGGTCAGTTTCATAATGCTCTATATCTTGGTGATGTCCGAGAACGTGTTAAGATCTTGGAGAATGTCGGTCACTTGCCGCTTGCTTACATCACAGCTTCAGTCCACGGGCTACAGGATGTTGCTGAACGTCTAGCAGCTAAGTTGGGAGATGATGTTCCTTCTTTGCCAGAGGGGAAAGCAGCCTCCCTCCTGATGCCCCCAGCCCCTATTATGTGCAGTGGTGATTGGCCACTTCTCAGAGTCATGAAAGGAATATTTGAAGGTGGGCTGGATAATATTGGTAGGGGAGCTGCAGATGAAGAGGATGAGGCTGTTGATGGTGATTGGGGTGAGGAACTGGAAATGGTTGATGTTGATGGCTTGCAGAATGGGGATGTTAATGCAATTTTAGAGGATGGGGAAGTGGCTGAAGAGATCGAGGAAGAGGGAGGATGGGACCTTGAAGATTTGGAGCTCCCCCCTGAAGCAGATACTCCAAAGGCATCTGTCAATTCTCGCTCTTCGGTTTTTGTTGCCCCGACTCCTGGCATGCCTGTAAACCAGATTTGGACCCAGAGGTCGTCACTTGCTGCTGAACATGCAGCTGCTGGCAATTTTGATACTGCAATGCGGTTACTGAGCAGACAACTTGGAATAAAAAACTTTGCTCCATTGAGACCCATGTTTCTTGATCTTCACACTGGCAGTCATTCTTATTTACGTGCATTTTCATCTGCTCCAGTGATATCACTTGCTGTTGAACGAGGATGGAACGAGTCTGCTAGTCCAAATGTGAGGGGCCCACCAGCACTCGTGTTCAATTTCTCTCAGTTGGAAGAGAAGCTTAAGGCAAGTTACAAGGCGACAACGGCTGGAAAATTCACTGAGGCTCTTCGGCTTTTCATTAGCATCCTTCATACTATACCTCTTATTGTAGTCGAGTCGAGGAGGGAAGTCGACGAAGTCAAGGAGTTAATCATTATAGTGAAAGAGTATGTTTTGGGTTTACAAATGGAGCTTAAGAGGAGGGAAATTAGGGACAATCTAGTACGCCAGCAAGAACTTGCAGCCTATTTCACTCACTGCAATCTTCAAATGCCTCACTTAAGGCTTGCCTTGCTTAATGCAATGACTGTTTGCTTCAAGGCAAAGAACCTTGCCACCGCTGCTAACTTTGCCCGGCGGCTTCTAGAGACCAACCCCACCATCGAGAACCAAGCAAAGACAGCCAGGCAAGTGCTGCAGGCTGCAGAGAGGAATATGACAGATGCTGCCCAGTTGAACTATGATTTCAGAAACCCATTTGTTATTTGTGGGGCTACATATGTGCCAATTTACCGAGGACAGAAGGATGTCTCTTGCCCGTACTGTAGTTCCCGGTTTGTGCCAAGCCAGGAAGGGGAGCTATGTACTGTTTGTGATCTTGCAGTTGTTGGGGCAGATGCTTCTGGGTTGCTCTGTTCTGCTTCCCAGATACGATGATCAAGATATTAGACCAGGAGCATTTTTCAATCTTTTTTTTTTTCGACATCCTTTTGGCAGCAAAAGTGACCATGTTGGTTGATATATCTGCAGGTAAAAGGTAAGAAATCCTAAAGAAAGAGTTAAGTTCTTAATGAATTGTTTATGCTCTCTCCTTATAGCATTTTTTTTTCTTTTTCTTCTCCCTTTATTTAGTTGATTATGATTTTCAATGTAATAAAAAAGAATTTTACTAAAAAAAAGAAAGTGTCAGAATTTTGGCTTGAGCTATTCTTGTTAGTTGTTCATAGACAAGAATATCTAAGGGCCCTTGTTAAATTAGATGATGGTCTAGGCAGTTTATGCAGATGCCACCAAAACTTGCGAGGAACTGTTGATTATGCTTGAAGTGCTGACACAAAGATGTGTTTAATTTTGATCAGATGATACCATGGTGGAGCAGAGAAAGGTGTTTTGGTCTGATATATGCCTGTTGTAAAGGGTAAAACAAATAGCATGTGGCAGTTGTATCAAAGAGTAAATTTTTTTAGGGTGGTTCATGTGAATTTGACATTACTTCTCCCCTCTGGTGTACCTGAAATCATTTGTGCTGAGTAGTGCACTAGAGCAAACACATCTGTTTGCTGATATTCACTTATTGTTTTTGATGTCTATGAACATATATTATGAAGCAACAAAGCTATAACCCGTAATGATAGTTGAATGTTTCCTTACCAACTATTGTTTTTTCTTTTTTTTTTTTTTTTTTTGGCTCCCAGGAAATTATTGTTTTCAGCTAGTTCTGATTCTAGGCAAATGTATGAGCCTCTACATTTCTTAATATTACCTGTTGGGATATCTTTTTATTTTTGTTGATTGCAGCTATATGATATAGTTTTGGAGTGCTGCTAGGGGTACTATAGCTTTTACTACAAGTTCTCTTACAAATGGTTAAATGATTAAGTAAAAAATTCAACTTGTTGATTTAATTAGTTAGTGGGTGACGACACCATACACTTAGAATCATTTCACCAATTATTCATTGTCACACCAATTTGCAAGAGGATTATAGTAAAAGTTGTAGAACTCCTAGCTTTTTTTCAGGAGGCTTGACCTTTTATTGTTTCTTTTACCCCTTTAAGCCTCTGAGTCTGTGACCTTATTTTGTTGGTCTTTGGTGCAGTTCATGTGTAGCTGATTTAATTTTCCCCAAGGCATGGGATCGTGCTTCTGCTGGCCAAAGGAAAAGTTTGGAGTATGAAATAAATTCATCCTTACGGTGTTATCTTTGAGAGTTATCCTAGGTAATCTATTTCTGGATTTGTTTGTCTCTAATTTTGAAGAAATCTAGTGGAACGATTGTAAGAGTATTGATGATTTTTGTATAAGAATAGCATGTCTTTTCTCTCAATGGCTGCCCCTTTTGCCTCTTCTTTTTGTTTGCCACAACAGTATGGCTCTTATTGTTAGTACATAACCTTACGAAGACAATTAAGTGAAGGACTGATCTCTTAATTCTCTTAGTACTTCAGTCCATTGCTACTTTTGCTGTTGTCCTGGAATTTGTTAGTGTCATTTTTGTTTTTGTTTTTTTAATCTCGACATGCTTAACTCAGGAGTAATACTAGGGACTATGTTTTTTATTTGTCATTTTTTTTTATCCATTTTAAAGTTAATGTGGTTTTTAAAATTATTATTTAATTAAAATTTAATAGCGATTCATCACAAATTTAATGATGATTTTAAAAGTAATATCAACTTGAGAAAATAAAATAATGGTTTATAGCATTACTCTTAAAACAATTAATGCAAAATTTCGTAAAAGCGATGAGCCTGTCACTGAATTCTTAACCAATACCGAAACTTAAAAGCTTGCAGTAGCAATACCATCAGCAAACATCAAATTATTAAAGCATGGTGGACAAGATGGCATATCCTCTCTTTTTTATTTATATATATATATATTATTCAAATTAAGTTTTACGGTGTACATGATGTTACATTGTTTAAAACTTGTTAAATAATGTGGTGACGTATGTAACAAGATAAATTATGTGAAGATTAATGGGGGTGGGGGCAAAACTCAATAGGAGCCCACGTCATGCGAAAAGACTAGCTTTATTAAAGGACTACATAAAAAATTAGCTTTGGGGTTTAGAACTTATTGTATAAGTTTTAAAAAATTTTGGGGCCATGGCATAAAGCAAGTTCGCGTATGGACAAAATCCATTAATACGTAAATGATGTTACCAAACTTATTATCTTCGACCCTCGAGTTAGATTCCATTTAAAAAAAATATATATTCGTAAAACAAAACTATCATTAACCCACACTTAATATTTAGTTACATATAGCTGTACTTTATTGTGAATAAGCCATGATTAGGAGGACATCAACAAAAAGATATTAAAAGCTTCATGCTCTTTGCAGCTTTCTCTTACAACTTGGATTTGAATCCTCTATAATACTTGTTCAAAGAGGAGGGCTGAGAGTGGGATTAACAATTTTTGACCGTATAAATCCTATACGAATCCAACATGAAAGTAGCAGATTATGATTGAGGTGTCTACTCGAGTTAATTAAATGGATTAAATTACAGTTGACTTATAAAGTTTTGTAGTAATGTCTTAATATAAGTCAAACCCAATATGAGACATAAGGGCCGACAATTTTTTACACGACCCATAAACCCTACACAAACTCTATAAAATTAATAGGTTAGAATTGTGAGATCTAATATAAAATAAGTATGATAATAGATATAAAGCATAGCATTATACTTTGCTCTAGATTGCTCGGAAAGCAAAGCTACCCACCAAGAGGCTGTGTTAGATCTAGTTGTTAACTCATCCATTCCCTTCCATGAACAGAAAATAAGATTAAAAAAAATGTCGAAGAAATAGATGTTACCAATATGATGTTACCAAACTTATCAAAATATATTGCTCACTGATGATCATAGAATTTCTTCAGTGCAAATAAATATAAAAAGGCTTGCTTCTTGTGAAAGAAACCAATATATTTTGTAAAGCTACATGAATTGTACAACTACAACTTTTTCAAATCGTGGGAATCTTTAGTTGGAAGCCAGCCCTTAATGTTCCTTGTTATAATTCTTTTTCTTACTTTTCTTTTTCTCGGTCTCCCCCCCTAAGCAATCGGTTTTTCTTTTGGGGTTGAGAAGAAAGCAAGAAATAAAAGAGATACATTATGGAGATGGATCTTTACCATATATGGGGGTCGATGCTCAATTAAGAAAGCATTCAAACTCTATTTGTTCGGACATTTGAGCTCTTTATTTAATTTGGTGAGATTTAAGTCTTTTTTTGTATAAACTGTTGGATAGTTCATTGTACTTGATATAGATTTATTTTTTCTTATTCAACCCAATTTCCAATCCAATAAGTAGATTCAAGAAATGAGTGTCGTATGAATGGTCTTATGGTATGTGATATCCTATATGGTGTGATAAATATCACGTAAAATGCTACGCTAATTTATAAACATAGTTCCAAGTGAACTATCAAGTGACTCTATAATTTTACGACAAACTTAATAATTGTCACATGAAACGGCACATCAGTCTAAAAAATATTTATAATAAAAATTATAAGAGTAATGTTATTCTTGTAACTCTTTTACAACTCGATAATATATGTCCGCTACACAACCACTAAAAGATGTTTACCCTCTCAATTTATATTCTGACATGCGACAACAAATTATAAATTATTATAAAAAAAATTAATTATAAATTTAAATAATTTTCGAGTTGTAAAAGTCGTTAGAAGTGTAAAGCTTTAACACTGTATATTAGTTAAAGAGGATGCGATTTGTACGGGCACCGATTAAAAATAAACGTGGCGTTGACCCATTGGTTGTGCAGACCAAGTATACGTACCTTAGCTTTATGAGGCGGTGACACGTCGTCAGTTACTTGCAGACCAAGTCGTGACCCAAATAAAATGAAGAAGAAGTGCAAGCAAACGAACAAGGGGGGATAAAGAAGAGTTGAATAGTGAGAAAATGGCGAATAACTCTGGGGCTTCATCAGCATCATCGTCCAAGGATTTGCTCTTGATCGAAGATATTGATTTCGTCCAAGTCGATGAACAAGGCCTGTCCCACTGGGAATTGGTTAACGCCTCTGACGCCGACTCAGAAAAAGAAGAGGAACAAGAACAAGAACCAGAAGAGGAGGAAATAGAAGATAGCATCGGAAATGAAATTGGTTCATTGGGCTCCGAGATCTCTACGCCTGGTTATCTAAACGATACCCAAATCGAAACCCATCTTGTAGATGTTCTTGATTTCGATGGGGAGGCGAAATACGATTATGGGTATTACGGTTATGGTTATGGTGATGGTGGGCATGGGGAGGAACAATATGATGAGGATGATGATAATGGGGATGCTGGGTGTGACTTGGACGACGAGCTCGTGCCGTGGGCTGTGAGCGACAAGGTCGGGAGGCAGAGGATGAGGAAGTTGGGGAAGAGGGTGTTCTCCAAGATGAACACCTCGAAGAGGTCCCCGTATCTGTTTGTGAGGCCTGGTTGCGTGCGTGGCAAGCATGGTCTGGGCATGAAGCACAAATGCTAGTGAGGTATTTGCGGAAATGGTGTTGGGTAACTATTAGATTCGGGTTTAGGTGTAATTAGCGTATTTGGGTTAATAAGTAGTTTGTTGCTTTTAGGGTATGGTGCTTGGGCTTAGTATATGTGGTTGTCGTGTAATTGACTTGTTATCCTTCGTTTGCCTATAAAGATTCTTACTTTTCTTTAACAACTTCATTGTTTATGCATATACATGTGCATATGTTGGTGATTGTTGTTGCTACTGTTGGCGTTGGAATGCTTTTGCAAAGATCTTGAGAAAAGATTGAAGACTGGAAGGTTTGTACGGCTGAAATGAAGGCCGTGTTTGGTAATTTCGATTGTTGGTGTTTGGCACACTTTGCTTCTGTGTTGTTTGCTTTATTGTCAATTGTTGATGCTTGAAGCAATGAAAAATTGGATTTGTATTTGATTTAGATGCGTATTCCTATAGCTGAGCTTGAGTATTTGATTAGATCAGAAGTATTCTTGTACACCTGAAGAATCAATAACTTAGTTTTGGATTTTAAAAATAGAGAGAGAGAGAGAGAGAGAGAGGCATAATTTAGGATCTACCAATTCGGGCACCTCCGTAGAGTAGGCTGCAGGGCTCAAGCAGGTGAGCCCCCTGCACTTCGGGCTGCTTGGAATAGGTGTGTCCCACAGCCTCCCTCTCTACTCTCTAGTACAGAAGATCCCGATCCTTGTACAACTCTATGGTGTGTAGGAGTGGCCGGACGGATTTGCATTTTCTCTCTTTTTGGCCCATCATATTCGATCGACTTCCTTTTTTTAGTATTCTTCTGTTGCTTTCATGCACACTCTTTAATGACATGCTTTGGGGGTTTGCTTTGTTCCCGAAAACAAGGGGATATTATGCCTCTATTTCGACCTCCAAACTGCAAGGAAAATGATTACAGAATTGTTAAGATGCTTAGTCGTGGAGGTTTTGCTCAAGTGTTCTCAAACTTTCTTTCCTTCTTTGATCCAACATATATTATTAATCGAAGTTGTGTCATTTTTTATTTTTATTTTCTAAGTATGGGGCTCCAGGCCATGATGGACTTTCTAGTTCTAGCCCGAACTTCCGATACTATACCAGCAATCACCGTTAAAATTTGGTCGAGTTGAAGTTAATCAAGTTTCCTGACCCTGCCAAGTCACATGAAAACGAAATGAAATTATCAATTAAATCCCCTGATGCGATCAATTTACAAGAAAATTGAATGGGAATAATCTATTAATTCCCATACCTAGCTAGGGACGGAATCAAGGGTCTAGAGTTGTGACCCTGGTTTTGAAAATTTTTCTTTAATATACATATGGTGTACCCAAGAGTAATTCTCCCAGGTCCGAGATAGAGCTAATGAGGCATCTCTGAAAGGTAACACCACAAGCAAGTCAAGCCCAATCTGGCCTTCAAGAAGTCTAACGACTTGATACATAAATGGGTAAGGAACGACATTTTGCTAGGTTGACACATTATTGTGTCACTTTCCAAAATCTCCAACAGAAATATCAGTCAATGCCACACCTTAGTACACACGGACACCAGTAGCAAGGGACATTTAATTCGACACCATCATTTTGCAAAAGCTGTATTATGCCGTAAGGCAAGGTTACGGCATGATCTAAGATATGATTCGTTAGGGTTAATAAACAAATGTCGTGCCCGGTCGGAGTGCTACCCAATAATAAGAAGATACTTGAATAGGCTCGTGCAGAAGAAATTAAGAGTATGTGGAAAAGAATAAGAAAAAACAAGCTATCGAGAAGTACGAAATCCTTCATTCATTCACTTTGTTATCATACAACAGTTATATAAGTTTTTTACCCTTTTTTTAAACGAATACTAACTTAAGTGTTAGAGTATGGATATGCTCATGTAGAAGAAAGAGGCTGTGGATAAGAACAAGAAAAAAAAACCAAGCTAGTGAAAATTACGAAACCATTCATTCATTCACTTTATTACCATACAACCGTTATATAAGTGTTTTACTGTTTTTTTAAACGAATATTAACTTAAATATCAGAGTATGGATATACTCATGTAGAAGAAAGAGCATGTAGATAATTACAAGAAAAAACAAGCTATTCAGAAATACAAAACCATGTTTACAAAAAAAAATAAAAAAGAAATACAAAACCATTTGTTCATTCACTTTATTACCATACAATAGTTTTCTAAGTTTTTCACTGTTTTTTTAAATGAATACCGACTTAAGTATCGAGTGTTTCATTATCACACATCAAACAAAGTAAACCCTGTAGATATATAGATTTTTTTATTCAGAGTTTCCAAAGAGTACGGTACTGTCCGATCAACTGATCGCTTTCCATAATGTTTTGGGCCAGACTATAAATGTCGGTTTGGTCCTTATTTCGTGGTTTGTAGCACAGTAATATTTCTACGAATAAAGACATATATATGATCTACGGCAAGGGCAGAGAGATAAGAGTGGTTGTGGGTGACACTGACACGTGCCTCTTCATGTCGACATGGTGGAGTTCACTGTCATTTGGCTTTTAGAGCTCTCTCTTTGGATTTGTTTAGGAGTGGTGGACGTTTGCCTATAAATTTTACCATCTTTCAATTGCAATTTTGTTTGGAAAGTTGTGGTGGTGTCAATCAACTGATGTGTCTTTTGAAAAGTTTTCTTCTAAATTGAGGAAATTTTGTAATTTAATCTATAAAGATAATACATGTCTTTTAAATATGTAAAAAATATATATTTTTTTAATAATAAGTGTAAAAAAGTGTTAAAGAGCTAAATAAATGAATTCAAAAAAATTTTAAACTGACGTGATAAGCCGTGACAAGCAAGAGAGAAAGAATTACATTTTTTTAATTTAAAAGCATCACCACATCAGTTTGAAAAATTTTCTAGATTTATTTGTTTGGATTTCTAACACTTTTCATAAGGATAAAATTGAAATAAATTATATTAAAAACTCATGTACATCTCACATATTATTAAAAAAATGAACCTATATCACTTTTATAAATTAGGACCATTAGATTGAAGAAAATTCATCCGGGCCAATTGAAAAGAGAATTTTGTCCATTTTCCTTCTAATAATTGGAAAGGCAAGATATAATCTTCGTTTTTATGTCCTTTCAAATTTGCCACGTTAACATTACCGGACATTAATAATATATATTAGGGTGTCCACCATTTTATACATCAAATTCCCAAATAACTTTCTAATTACTTTTGGATCCTCTTTAACTTTCTAACTCTCTAGGAACACGCCTGACATAATACTTAACTTTTATTATAATTAACAAGTTAATCATTAATTAACTAAATTAAAAAGTCATTTCTTGCTTTTTTACTAGTTATAAAACTGGCACCTCAATTTATAGACTAAAAATTTAGTATCTATCCTTGGTAGTAATTAAGGCTGACACAAAATTAGAGTCAAGATTGAAGAATATATATGGCACGTTAATTGATTAAATGATCAGTCGGTTTATATTTTTTTATATACATATAATTTAGTTCTCATATATATATATATATATATATTATTAATATATATGCTTTGACGTAACTTAACATGCAATATTTAAGGTTAAAAAATTTTAACGCCAACTCAATATAAAGTTAATACATTAATTAAAATGAAATGGTAATTTATTATTATCATTATTTAAAAAAAAAGAGTATTACTGGGTAAATTAATTAACAGAAAATGATCAGTTAAGCAAGACAGGACGATGAAAGGAGTACCAAAAACCCACACCCACCAGGTGGAGATCGGAAGAAGCGTCACAGACGCGGCTCCTCCGGTGAAAGCAAAGTACGAATATATGTTAAAGCTGTCAGTTTGAGACTCCCAGTCACATTCACATAGCTCGGTGATCAAGAAAGGAAAATATATGAATCGTACCATGTACTGTAGAAAATACTGTGGCTTTAGCTGCAGTAACTTTTACTCCTCGAAGAGATCCACTATGCTCCAAACAGAAGTTGGGGAGATACATATCATATATGGGTACGACTAACACACACACACACGACACACCCCACAATCCATTGGACTTGTGTAATCATCATTATGTCCTTGAAACAATTTTTATTTTTTATTTTTATCTCTTTGTTACTTTCTCTTTCTTCTTCTTTCTTTCTTCTTCTTCTCCTCCTTTTATTTATTATATTCTATGGTTTTTTGTGCTGGGGGAAGAGCAAGACTATGTGGGATATATTTTTAATAAGCCCATAATTGGTATGGCGGCGTTGCAGCTGTGTAGTCTGTTTTTAGCTCTGTTGAGGAGATGTGAAATGGCTCTCAAATCTTTCAAAACTCAATACTAAGACGGCAAGGATGATGATGATGATGAGGTGCCAGGACTGTGGGAACCAAGCGAAGAAGGATTGTGTGTACATGAGGTGCAGGACTTGCTGCAAGAACAAAGGGTTTCAGTGTGAAACCCACGTGAAAAGCACATGGGTTCCTTTGTATAGGAGGCGCCAGCGGCAGCAACATAAGCAGCAGCAACAGCTTGCATCTGTTCTTCCACAGCACCTTCAAGGACACCATAACCCTAAAAAAAGGCTCAGGCAAATCCCCTCTTCAGGTTTACTGTTTCCCACACACACCGAATCATTTGCTTCTGCTTAATGTGATTTTATGGGAACCCTAAACTTTCCTTTATCTGCTACCCACTCTACTGTTGGAATCTAATTCTAACAAACACATGATCTATAGAAGTGGCTAGCTAGCTAGGATCTAGAGACCACCTTCTTTTTTTTTCTTTTTTTGTCAAAACTTTCGTTTTTTTTTTGTTTTTTGTTTTTCTTCTTTTACAGTAGTACTATTCATTTTGTTGGGGTTTTATATGTCATATATATAATATATATATGTGCAGGGTCAAAAGAGGGAAATCTTCCAGCTGAAGTGAACACCATGGCGGCATTCTGCTGCATTAGAGTGAGTTCAATGGGGGAAGCAGTTGATGAATATGCATATCAGACAAGTGTGAAGATTGGAGGGCATGTATTTAGAGGAATCCTGTACGATCAAGGCCCTGAGAGTCGTGACGATCCCGGTGAAGGCTCTTCTCTTGCACTTGAGCAGCCAAATCTTGCCAATGCTGCTGCCCTAGCCCCTTCAGCTTCAACTTCAGCTAACGCACAACCATTGATTCTTCCTTCTCCATCTCCTCTCTTTCACTTTAACGCTTTCATGCCCGGTACGCAATTTCTTCCGCGCCCAAAATCTTAGATCAAAGAGAAAACTGGAAGGAAATACTGTAGATAGCTCTTCCTTTTCTAGCTAGCTAGCTAGCCAATAATTATCATGATTTTGAGAAACAAATTAAGTGGAGGAAGGGGATGAAATATACTCATTCACCCCCTTAATTAATTCCCTCCTCTCTTGTTCTATAGACATAAATAGAAAGGAAAGCAAGGGAGCCTAATCCTGATCTTCCTGTTTTATTCAACTGAATTTTCTTCTCTTTTGATTACAGATGCCAGATGGGTTATGCAATTTGTCTTCTTGTTTATTTCTTCACTTTTACAGTTCTCTTCTTAGTTTAGGTATATGTTTTTTTGCTTAGCTTCTTGTTGTTTATGAAACTTAGAAGCAACCCTTTTCCGTTTACCAGTTAATTTCTTTGAGGGCTTGAAGCACTATTCAGATGAACTACATTGATTTGAAGATTATTTCTTTATTTATTCTTGTTCCACCCATGCATATATAGGCATCAAAAACTAAAATGTTCCTTAGACCACACATGAACATAATGCATGGAGGTGAGTAGATGCTGAATACTGAATACCGTCTTCTTTAATTTGTTTATTTCAGCTGTCAAGATATATAGAATGCTGAAAATGAGTTTGTTTTTCACTGGGATAGAGTTATTCTCCCCGCCTATGAAATCGTCATGCGTTCCTTAACTCAGGGAGAAAAATACGTTTTATTTTTTATTTTTTATTTTTTTAATAAAATTTTCTCCAAGTTTGTTAATGCATGCTATTAAAAAAAAACACTTGTTTCTCATATGTCATGATGTATGATAATTTTATAGATTTGATTGAAGAAAATTTGATGATGAATAAGTACAACTTGGTTTTTTTTTTTTAAAAAAAAAAACTCGTTCCTGTTACATTTTCTAATGATTTAAGTACAGTTGATTGACAATAATACTTTTATTTTATTGAGGTTAAGAAGTTGAGGGGAATAACTCTCTATATATAACTATATATAACTATATATAAAGGAGCCCTCAAGATGAATATTTTAAGAAGTATACAAAAACAGGACTAGGTGCGCATCCTATGGATTTATATGACTTTTTATAAGAAAGTATATATATGAACCCCTTGCTTATGCTTACTTAATCTTTTATGCTAAAGAGACATTGACAGTAAGCCTAGGAAAAGATTGATACCCACACTGACACTATCTCGATCTGGAATAAATCCTTTGTACTTGAAAGATGAATTAGGTACAAAGTCATTGTATAGTGGTTTTGTTCAGCATAAATGCATCTGGAATCGACCCCCTTAAGAATTAATCCATGTACAATGGAATCTCACTAGAGTTAGCTTCCAAGTGGCTTACTATTAGTCTTAAAAAATCTTTTATTCTGAGAGTTGGAGAAAAGATTTCCGTAGGAAAAACATACGAGTAACGCTACTCTTCACATCCATTTCATACTGGCTAACGTTATGTGTTTTAAGTGGCTGACTTGAGAAGCTACTTATAAACATGTCACGTACTCTTCACTCACATTTCATACTAGCTGACGTTACGTGTTTTAAGTGGCTGACATGAGAAGTTACTTATAAACATGTCACGTACTCTTCACACCCATTTCATATTGGTTGACGTTACATGTTTTAAGTGGCTGACATGAGAAGTTACTTATAAACATGTCACGTTAGCTAATATGAAATGAGTGTGATAAATAATAAGTGCAAAAAATAGTATTACTCATAATAGATTGATGGAGAAAAGGAAATGTAAGCCGGTGGGGCAATCCATATCTCTTTAGAACATGTGGGTAGTGATGATTTTAGGTTATTAACAAACCTTGCCCAGAAAGCATCTATAGCATGCATTGAAAGGCTGCATATATTGTACAGTACTGACCCAAAGGAGGTGAAAGATGGTGCTTCATTATGAATACCAGCAAATGGCAAGGAAGAAAATGTAGAGTATTAAATTTAAATGATATAGTCTGCCTTCTTTTATTCGTTTAAGTTTTGAGATAAGTAGTTGATCGTCTTACTCATTGAAGGGAACTTTGAAATCCCATGTGAGGAGGAGTACTGTTTAATTTAAATGATTAAGTCTAAGAAATATTTCCTATCGGTTTAAACTTTTGAAATTAGTGGTGATTTAATAAAAAAGAAAGATCAATGCTTTTAGTAGGTTTTTAAGATTCGATTTCAATCTTCATTGTTTTGGAAAAAGAGAAAGAAAAATATAAGAAAGGAAAATGTAAACTGTAGTGCCTTCTTTATGGATGTTTGGTTGCAATTGTTCAAACCATGCATATATATGTTTGGTAGTTGTTGTTTTTCAGCTGCTGTCAGGTACATTAACTTTTGTCCAAGCCCCGGATTGTTTATGCTTTAAACTTATTGCCCAGCTATTTCGTAAAGATAAACATAGAAATAATTTTGGCCAGATATAAGAAGAAACAAATTAAAGAATAATTTAAATTAGAAAAAAAAAAAGAATTATTATTATTATTATTATTTGTAATAATATTCATTCTTCTGCTGGACACTGAGCACCAATATTGAAAACTTGTGGTCCAAAGAAGATGCCTTGGCATTTCAACCCATGCAATGGTTTGACCTTTAAAACCTTAATGAAGGGCATAGTACTTAAAACTTGAGGGCTTTATTTTTGAATTAGAAATGTCTTAAGGATAAATTCCAAATTAATCAAATGAAAACTTAATTAGGGGTTAAATATGATTTTTAATTCCCTTAAAAATAAACATAAAAATGATTTCCTTTTTTGTATGTAATTTTTTGGGTTAGATAATGAAAGCAGGTTCAACATTCTCTTTTTATTTTTTTATTTTTTATTACTGTATTTTTAATTAAATGATTTATTTTATGGCTTAGTGAGATACAATGAATTAATGAAATTTTTTTCGTTTCCTTTTTTTTTTTAATGAAAAGTGAAGTTGGTAAATGATGAGATGTCAAAATTGAACTATTTAACTAGGAATAACGGTAATTAAGATCTTAAGAATTGTCATTCATATAATTATTACTAAGATCTAAAACTAGAGAATTAATCCCAATTCAGTGTAAAATTGAAAATTGAAAATAATAAAATAGAAGGTTGTGATTGCTTACATAAAGTTATGACTAGTTTCTTTTTTATTCCACAGCCATTTATCATATTCATTTTATATAACTAACGTTGCATGTTTTAAGTGGCTCTCCTTTTTATTTTTTAAGGCTAACATGAAAAGTCACTTAAAAGATGTCAATTCGTTAGCTTGTGTGAAGTGAGTGTGATAAATGAATATGAAAAATGGATCTGGCTTGTGTGCTTAACTACAGCAGGATTTAACTAAAGTAATTGAAGGGCACAGATTTGTCGTAATAAATATTAATTTTCTCTTTCATTCATCACTTCATCTATTTATTGGTATTTATTATAATAGATTCTCACCCTTCAATGTTTTATCAGCATGTAACTACAGCATATAAGCCGGATCCATGAAAAGTTGACAGAAATTTCCTCCAAACCGGTTTAGATAAATTTTGTCAACCCACGTAAAATTGTGTCAAATGTCTAAGCATTTAATATACACATTAAATATTAAAGGCCATTTGAAGTTTTTCAATGGCTTATTATTTAAAAAAGTTAATCTTAATTAGTAAATTGCTATTAATGACCTTTAATATTTAATCTCAACATATTCAATTTCAATTGAAAATCTATGATAACCCTCTCTCTCTTTCTCTCCTTCGATATATAATTCATTTGAAGGTTGCAGTATTTTTCAGGTAACCACGTTTGAATGGCCTTCATGTTATATATATATATATGTGGTTGTCATTCTATAGAGAGAATATGATAGTATTGTGCCAAAGGAATGCTTTATGGGGGAATCGGTTTGCAATTAAGAATATAAGAATATCATAAAAGTCCATATATACGTTGAAAACATGTCGCCATCATCTGTTTCTCATTTGGTTAAGTAGCACCAAAAGGCATTCCCTTGCATCATGGTTTATTTTATTTTAATTAAATATTTTACATATTTCATTAACTTTATTTCAGTGTTATATATAATATTAAATTAATTATTTTCTATCAATTTAGTTTGTGATTAACACGTTGGACTCAGCAGAAATCAAATTCTTTTTTTTCATACAAAATAATCATGAATCATGAATAATGGGCGACTTTTAATTAGATCATAGTCTTATCTCCAATATTTGTTGCCCGAATAATTCCGAGTTACTTTATTGAGCCAACTTTTGATCTTATTTTCTTAGGCATCTTAATTAATTATATAGATACAATGAATGAGGATGTGGATATTAAAGTGATAGATATTTGGGTCGGTGCAAGTTGAATGATTTAGAGCCAGACCTCAGCTCATTGTAGCATCAACAAGTAGCCGTACGTGAATAGCATTGTAAATTACTAACTTTATTCAAATAAAACTGTACTTGTACGTGCATGTTTTCTTTCCTGGGGGATACTATTAGGGTTTCTATAACTTTTAGCATAACTATTTTATAAATTTAGTGGACAGTTCATGCAGCATTTATTATGTTAACTATTAAAATGTGAATTGATTGTCATGTAGTAATTTATATAAAAATGTTGTAGTGCAATAAAAATATTATTTGTAACCCATAAAAGTCCTATGTGACAAGAGATCACATGCCCCATTTATAGTTGTTGTGGCTCCACCCTTTGATGGGTATGTAATATCTTGTCACCTAGGACTTTTATGGGTCAAAAATAACCTTTTTATTGCATTATATATAACATTTCTCTAATTTAATTATACGACACTTATCACGTATATAAATTGATATAACACTCTATGCGGTACTTATTATATAAATCATAATTACGCATTGTGCACCATGCTTGATAATTTATTGGAAAGAAAAGAAAAATTAATATTTAAAGGAAAATATATAATAAAATAGATAATTATTTTATTAATTAATATATTGAAAAAGGTAAGTTGGTAAAGTACAAAATGTTGTTGTTGTTGTTTTTTTGTTTTTTTTTTTTGTTTAAAGGAAAATATAAAATCTTTGTAAAGTGTGTATGGATGAACAAGTAAGTAGCTAAAGTTGAAGAGTTCAAAATAGAAAACTTTGTTGGAGATCTAAGAGCATCTTCGGCATATTATCTATATTTGGCATGTTGTGTATATCATTAAGGAACTTATAATAATAAATAAATAAAAAACCATATGATCCTTGCATTGGGGTGGTAAAACGGGTTGGCGGGTCAACTCGCATACAACCCGATTAACCCATCACCCAATTAGACTCAATATGAATATAACTGGTTTAGATAAACGGGTCAAAGAGATCAACACGGATATGACACATTTAGATAAATCATATATTGCAATTTCCACTCCCCTCGTCCGCCATTTTATGAGAATTCCAATCCCTTGATGGGCTAAGCCCACGTCAAATATTCATGCTTAGCATCCTAGTCCATTGTCAATATCTTCATTTCAGTTCCTTTTACAAGTCCGACCACTCTAACATTATAGAAAGCGTAAAGGAAAATGCTATAAAACCCTTTTTATCCCACTTTGTCGATGTAATATTGTCAATTAGCTCGTATGTTTTTAAAAAAGATTCAAAGGCTAATTAATACTGTCATATTAGCAAGATGTAATAAAAATATAGCGTATAACATTACTCAAGTGCAAATAATAACTCATCAACAACCATATTTGTACCAAATCATAACTCTATGATCAAGCAACTGCAACTTAAGCTTTAAGCCCAAATGACTAATCAAAGAGAAACTAATAGATGAAATTTTACTATGATTCTAAAAGGATAAATATTTTTTAAAAATTTCTTCCGACTCAATTTTTTAGAAATGATACATGTTATTAGAGTGTGTAATTCTTATATGTTTTAATAAAGAAAGAGGATTATAAATACATGTGAGAATCACATACTCTAAAGATAAATATCAGTTTAATAAGTTTAATAGATTTTTTTTTTTTTTTAAATCATTCTACCAAATTTAGAGAAAGAAAAGAAAAAAAAAAAAAAAACTCTATCCCTCTAAAAACCCAACCCTTTTAAGGGCCAAGCAAGCACATATCAAAATATCCATTTTCACCTCCGAAGAAAAAAGCCCAACCTACCAACTTGACAAAAAGCCCCCTTCAACGACTAGCCCATAGTAATCTGGCGGGAAATTCACAACTCCTTCCCGCCATATCCAACTCTACCAATAATTTTCTGCGAATCCCCACTGCCATCTTTCTCCCTCTCTCACATACTCTCTATCAATGGCTTCCGATTCCTCTCCCGCCAACTTCGCCAACGGTCAGTCTCTCTCTCTATGGATATGTGTGTGTGTGTGTTTGTATCATTGTATGTAACTCTTATTTGATGAAAAATGTTCACAGGAGCGTCCTCTCCCGATGACTCAAACTCTAGCCCGATCGGCAACACGTTTTCGTCCCCCGGAGATGCGGCAAGACGGCGGAGTCGGCGCCGATCCACTACGCCCTCGGCGTACACGACCCCTCCCCCGCCGCCGCCGCACCAATCCCGATTCGCCGCGTCAGACGCAAACCCAGCCCTAACCCCGACCCCGTCTTCGCGCCGTGGCCGCGGGCGGAGAGCGCCCTCGACAACGCCGATTGCGACCACACCCTCGTCCACCGACGACGCCGCGGCCTCATCCGAGGGCGGAGACGGCTACGACAATGACGACGCGCGGCCGACCTTCGTCTGGGGCACGAACATAAGCGTCGAGGACGTCAACGAGGCGATATATCGGTTCTTAAAGCATTTCCGGGAGAGTTCGTCTGTGTCGGAGGACGATGGGTTGCTTATGGAAGGGAAATATGAGACGGCGATTAAGAGAGTCCTCGAAGTCGAGGGAGATTCGCTTGATGTCGATGCACAGGATGTGTTTGGTTATGATCCTGACTTGTACACCAAGATGGTAAGGTACCCTCTTGAGGTCCTTGCGATTTTCGACATTGTTTTGATGAACATGGTGGGCCGAATTAACCCCTTGTTCGAGAGGCACATTCAAACTCGGATTTTCAATCTCAAGAGCTCAACTTCAATGAGAAATCTCAACCCATCTGGTTAGTTTCTCTCTTGGTCTTATATTTTAATCCAATTTAGACTTATTGGGTTTGAGATTTTGACTGATTTGGGCATGTGTTTTGGTTAGATATCGAGAGGATGGTATCATTGAAGGGAATGATTATTCGGTGTAGCTCGATTATACCCGAGATCAGGGAAGCGCTATTTAGGTGTCTTGTGTGTGGATACTATTCTGATCCTGTTGTGATAAATAGAGGTAATTGGATCGGTTACGTTCTGTTTACTGGTCTAATTGTGTCATATAGGTTTGGTTATACGAGTTTCTTTGTTTTTTGTTGACTATTTGAGTGCTATCAGGACAAATTACTGAACCTAGGGTGTGCTTAAAGGAGGAGTGTCAGGCTAGGAACTCCATGACACTGGTTCATAACAGATGCAGGTATTTTATAGGTTGATTTTGATCTTATTGAGTTTTTAGCCTGAAGTATGTGATGAACTTGCTATGATATTTAGAGAATGTAAGAAAATTTGAATGATGTTCTGACAAATTCACACTGATTTCATCTGCTGATATCTTCACTTGATAGAACATTCTTTGTATCACTACCAATTCCAAAAGCTTAAAAACTTAAGCCGGTAAAAAATGATGAATTTAATCACTTGATTAATATTTTAACATGTTTCACCTTAAATTTGAAATCCATGGCAACAAGTTCCTTTTGCATTGTTGCTTGCTAGCAATATAGCTTGAATATATGGAATCCATGACAACAAACAAATGAAAAAAAAAAAAAAATGTAGACTACCTTATATTATTTGAAGTTTTAATTAGTCAGCCCCTCTTGGAAATCCAAGTTGTCCAAACTGTGTAGGTCTTCCCCTTTGTTCTCAAGAATTAAGTTTTTCAAGCCTCTTTATAGAAATACATTTTTGGAGCAATTCGTGGTTATGATTTCTTATATACAAGATTGGGTTCTATATACCTTTGTGTTATGTTTTTCTGTTTCTTTTTAAATTTTTTAGATGGTCCTGCTTAATTATACTACCCTTGATATGAATAATTAATTTTAAGTGGCAGTGATCTAAATGATGGGAATTGATTAATTGTAAGGGTTCTAGCCCAAGTGAAGATGAAGATCAAATCCTTGTTTTAAGTTGTAATAGTGGCTGAATAGAGTCCACATTTGAAACCCCTTCATTCTAATTTTAGGAATCTCGTGTCAGGTCAGTGGTGGGAAAACACCTTAAAACTGCATTCTAGTTGATCAATGAAGTGAAAGCAAACACGTATCAGCAACTAGAGAAACAAACCTTATTAAGATAGATTGACTTGATTACAAATGGGTTTCATGGGCTTCGTACTTCAATACTTGATTGTTTCAATCACTATAATATCATTATCAACTGGTCTTGCTTCCAATATCAGGTTTACTGATAAGCAGATTGTGAGGCTCCAGGAGACACCTGATGAGATCCCTGAAGGAGGGACACCACACACAGTTAGCTTGTTGATGCATGATAAGCTGGTGGATGCTGGGAAGCCAGGTGACAGAATTGAGGTAAGACCATACTGTAACAAGTTGATCCCAAAGAGGATCCTGACATATATATATATTTTTATATCTAATGAATGATTTCCTCTCTTTGCATTAGGTTACTGGGATTTATAGGGCTATGACCGTTAGAATTGGACCAACACAGAGGACTGTAAAATCATTATTTAAGGCATGTGTGCTAGCTCGACCTCCATTTGATTTAGCGCTTTTCAATAGTGATTTTGTTTAATGTAATGATCCTTTTCTTTTGATTGCAGACTTACATTGATTGTCTTCATATGAAGAAATCTGACAAGTCAAGAATGGTGGCAGGCGATCACATGGATATTGAGAATCCCCCAAGTAGAAGAACAGAAGATATCCCTTTTGATGAAGAGAAGGTATATCATTTTTCTCATCTGAAAAAGGTTTCATATTTATTTTCTTTTTTTGTTGACATCCTTGTTTTGATTGCAGGTTGAGCAATTGAAAGAGCTGTCGAAACTTCCTGATATATATGACAGACTAACAAGGTCATTGGCACCAAACATCTGGGAGCTAGATGATGTGAAGAAAGGCCTCCTCTGCCAGGTAATCCTATTGTTTGACTCGGTGATGTCAAATTGCTAGTTCATAGATAAAGTAACTTTTTAATCTTTTAATAACAAGCGATTTTTGTGCAGCTTTTTGGTGGAAATGCTTTGAAATTGCCATCTGGTGCTAGCTTCCGTGGGGATATCAATATCCTTCTTGTTGGCGATCCAGGAACCAGCAAGTCCCAGCTTCTTCAATACATACACAAGCTTTCGCCCCGTGGCATTTACACCAGTGGAAGGGGGAGCTCTGCTGTTGGCTTGACTGCTTATGTTACCAAAGATCCTGAAACAGGGGAAACTGTATGATCCTGTTTTATGTGATTTTTAAGCTATTTCCCAGAAATACGTGAAATCATAAAATTTTGAAATTTTTTATTTTTTGTTTAGGTTCTGGAGAGCGGAGCCTTAGTTTTAAGTGACAGAGGCATCTGCTGCATTGATGAATTTGATAAAATGTCTGAAAATGCGAGGAGCATGTTGCATGAGGTTGGTTGTATTAGCCTTTTCCATTCAATTGTAAGAACATTTTCTTCATAATCATATAAAAAAAGTTTGTCCTACCTGAATATTATTGAAGACGAGAACATTTACAATAATATTGCAGCTTATCACTTGGGATTTTGTTCTCAACTTTTGAGAGTTTAATTCCCTTTTTCTTTGAACATATGATTTCGTTTACTTTTGACAGAAATTGGTAATTCCCCAGAATGGGATTCCAACACACTTCAGTTTTTCGTCCATGCACTATCTTCTGTTCTTGTTTTCACTTGGTCTTTAACTTTACTCTAATTCTCCCAGGTTATGGAACAACAAACTGTTTCAATAGCTAAGGCAGGAATTATTGCTTCCCTTAATGCTAGGACTTCAGTATTGGCTTGTGCAAATCCAAGTGGTTCACGATATAATCCTCGCTTGTCTGTGATTGATAACATACACCTTCCTCCTACTTTATTGTCCAGGTAAGAAGATACTGTCCTTATGCTATGCAACTAGAACAATGGCGTAGGTATGGGGTTTCCAATACCTGGAAACTAGAGAACCCAAAATAGTTTATTATTATGGCATTGCCTGCATGTCTAATTTGAGGGAATGTGTCGTTTCTGTCATAAATAATGTTTATTAGTTGTTTTGTTACGCAGAATAAACTGTGAACCCATAAATCCCATACCCATGACTGTTTAAGCCCGAACTTCCAGTTTGAAAGGAACAGTAGCCCATTATAGTGCCGTTATATTTAGTGTCATCAATTGGTGTGGCCATTGTTAAATATTAACTACAGTTCATTTTTTATGCCTTTCTCAGGTTTGATTTGATTTACTTAATTCTTGATAAGGCTGATGAGCAGACGGACAGGCGCCTTGCTAAGCATATTGTTTCATTACACTTTGAGAATCCTGAGGTTTGACAAACTTCTCTTTTTTAGGGATAAATTTTCACTGGTTTTCTTCTTCATCTACAAAATTCCATGTCTTTATTTGCAGAGTGCAGAGCAGGATGTCTTGGACCTTTCTACATTAATTGCGTATTTGAGCTATGCCCGTAGGCATATTCACCCACAGTTATCTGATGAAGCTGCTGAAGAGTTGACTAGAGGGTATGTTGAGATGAGGAGGAGAGGAAATTTCCCAGGAAGTAGTAAGAAGGTAAGAAGTTCTGACCTTGTCCTACTGGGATTCTCTTCATGTTTACTTGTTCTATTGAATTTTAAATTAAACCTTCTTATATTCTGTAACTATTTTCCCCATACCCTGACAAGTGAAATTGCTCATGATTATATATATAGCAGCACATGACCAGAAGTTGGTGTGTACTGAATGATTGACATATGATCAAATATAGCACTGAAGAGCATGATTTGTCTTCTTTTTCCCGTCATACAGTGCCTTTTCTCTAAATATGAGTTGGGAATACGACTTATTTATTCAGAAAATCCTTCAAAATTTTAGTTCTTGTTCTTGACACGGATGCCTTTTCCACCTGCTTCTGATACCAGAAATAACTATTGATTTTAAAAATTGTTTTTATTTTTCCCATATGTTCCTGGATTGGACAAATTCAACAGGTGATAACAGCAACGCCTAGGCAGATTGAGAGCTTGATACGCCTTAGTGAGGCCCTTGCTCGAATTCGCTTCTCCGAATGGGTTAGTAATGCTTGCTTTGTGTCTTAGCTATGTATTAATTGGAACAATGTGATTAGAATTCATAGATTTGATGCATGCAGGTTGAAAAGCATGATGTAATGGAGGCATTTCGGCTTCTGGAAGTTGCAATGCAACAGTCAGCAACAGATCACGCTACTGGTAGCTCTTCAGTAGCACTTGCATTCTGTTCCACCTGATTACAAGTACCACCCAGACAAATGAGATCTAATGTTGTGTTTCTGAATTTTTTTTTTCTTTTTAGGAACTATTGACATGGATCTTATCACTACTGGAGTTTCGGCAAGTGAAAGGATTAGACGGGAGAGTTTATTATCCGCAATCCGCAACATAGTTATGGAGAAGATGCAACTTGGGGGACCCTCAATGCGCTTGTTGGAGGTTTGTTCAAATTATAAGATATAAAATCACTTGTGTTTTTTATATACTTGATCACAACCACCACCTAAATGCGCTTAATTTGTTCTGTAGTTGCTTGATGAGTTGAAAAGGCAGAGCTCTGGTGGTGAAATACACCTTAATGATGTAAGTCTACAGCTCTCTCCCTCTCTTTCTCTCCACACACACACTCATCCGCCCATACTTGAGACAGTTTTGAGTGAATGCTGTTTAATCTTCAGGTGAGGAATGCAGTTTCGACTCTTGCAAGCGAGGGATTTGTAGCTGCCCATGGTGACAGTGTGAAAAGAATATGATGGGACGTGAAGGAACCATGAGAGAAGAAATGGAGCTGGTTTTTGTGGTTGATATGCCATAGCTGCAATATCCAAGCTGTGACTTGCTTACTGAAAGTGCTGCCCCGGTAAAAGTTACCAGTTTTATTCAATGTCCAAATCCCACCTATTTGGCTAACCACGGGTGGATGCTTGTAAATGCGCTCTGTAGTTCAAATTTTTTTAGTTGAACGTACAAATGTTTAGTATTAGTAAATTAATCATTAGAACTCAATGACTTTGTAGCAGGGTTCTTATCTACCGAGCCATATTCCGAAACTATCGATCGACCGAGTTAACCATTTGAGATGAAGAATCAATGAAAATATAGCCTGTTTTCTAGCCGTTTGATGGGATTCAAATGCCATTCAAGGTGTCTCTTTGAGTGGGTTATGGTGGTTGTGTTTTGTGACTGTTGAATTAAATCGATTTGGACCGTTGAAATGAGTCCGAAAACCATATAGTCGTCTCCAAATCCGAAGGACGGTTAATATTGATAGGAGTAGAAGATTTTTATTTTGGTAGCGTAAAAGTTAAACACGGCATAGGTCCCATCAACTTACGTCGTATCTATCTGCATCTTTTAGACTATGCGGTAGGCCTCAACTTCTGCGAAATTTCATGCTGCCACATGCCCAATCCACAAACGACAGCCAGCTTAATATCTCTAAACTTTTGCCTCGTAAAGGAGCATCAACCCGTGCAATCAACCTCTGCAACCAAACAGAGGCAGTGACGAAATTAGTCACGGACATTAGGAGAAAGTAAAATACTACCATAGCTTTTACCATAAATTAAGTGTTATATGAAACCTTTATACACTAGAAAATTTAATTTAAATAATAAAATAGTTTTTTTTTCCATTTCAAAGTCCAATTCCTCCATACAACTTATATCCATCGTGTACGTATTATATTTATTCATCTATAATCTCATTTTCATGTTATGAAGTTAATGTAGCAATGACTATCAACTCTTTTTAAATAAATGATAATTTTATAAGGAATATGAGAGATGATTATTTATAATAATCAATTATTGTTATTATATGATAAAAACGCCACAGATCTCAATTTATAAGAATCATAACCTTTTAAAAAAATGTTATCTGAATGGTATTCTATATCATTCAGATAAAATGAACATAAAATTTTTTGTCGTTAGAGCCATCTCACTCATGTGAGTCGTGACCAGTAATCATATTGTCCAAACAAGGCTCCTCTACGCCCCGCGTCCAGCAATTACCAGTAAATTTAATCGAATACGTAATTCCAGAGAGAGAACGGCCCCTGAAATACGATATAAGGTAGACGGACGTGGAAGCCTGTGGCGCTAAAGCATCAAACAACTCCACCTCACTTCTCTCCTTCACACTCAGATCGTTCTCTGTCACTGCGAGAGATAGAGAGAGAGAGAGAGAGAAATGGGAGACGTTCGCGGAGGGTGGATCCCGCCGATGTACCTGTTCAGGTCGGAGGCGATGCAGCTGGTGCAGCTCATCATCCCCATGGAGTCCGCTCATCTCACCGTCTCCTACATCGGTGACCTCGGCCTCATCCAATTCAAAGACGTCCGTACACACGCTTTCTCTCTCTCTCTCTCTTGCTCTCGTTATGGATTTTCATTTTGCTTGCTGATTTTCGGCTCGGACAAACCCTAGCTTGGTTCTGCCTGCATATGAATATTATCTGTAATTGAGTTCCGATCGGCAGTGGCATTTTGATGTTAGGGTTTTGCTTAGTTTTTATTCGATTTGAATTGTTTTGAGCATGAATGGTTGTTGATTGATCAAGGAGTGAGGCTTGGTTTGCGGAACGGTGTAAGAATTTGATGAGTTAGCTAGCGTAATTTAGAGAGAAATTCACTTTTTATATTCAATTTTGTGTGGATCTAAGTAAAGGTTCGTGCTTGAAATTGATAATGATGCCGTTGCCAGGCGTTATAATAAATTTTGCGGCGCCAAAAATGGAGGGCTTATTATGTCACTGGGTTATACATTTCCAATTATACGGTTTTGAGTTATGAGAAATACGACGCTGAGGTATCAGTTAGGTGAAACAGAGAATCGATATTGTTGAGCTTATCAAGGATGAGTTTAGAAGTCCTAGCAAATAATATAAAAGTAGTTAAAGAAAGATGGACGAATTACTTTGTTTATTCGTGTCAAAACATACATACATACATACATACATATATATATATATATATATATATATATATATATATATATATGATCACGACATATAGGTAAGTTGCTTTGAGAATTTTCCAGTTTTTTTTATTCCCCACACTTAATGCTTCTGATGTGTCAATTCTTTCAGCTCAACGCGGACAAGAGCCCCTTTCAGCGGACTTATGCTGCTCAGGTATATGTATATATATATATATATATATATATATATATTCATAAGCTACCACATTATCTACTTTCACCATGAGTATCATCCTCATATTGTTTTCTTCTGTACCTATCGCTCCATGCTGGAATTTAAGTTATAAGGCATGGCAAAAATTGAATTAAACTAGAGCTTTGCTGTGGGTTCTTGTTCTTATTTATATACGTTGTGCTGGAGTATGTCTCTGTAATTTCCCCAGAACTGTCGTTTACAGTGTGATATTGTGCATTTCATGACCCCCCCCCCTCCTCCTTAAAAAAACAGTGAAAAAAAAAAGAGAAACTGAAAAATACACAAACTGCACCTGCAGCCTTGCACAAGCATAATGCTGTTTCTGGTACTGTGTGCTGTATCTAAGAAGTTGTCATTACCTTCCTTTTCCATACACCCTACTAGGCTACTACGTTTTAATTTGGTCAAATCAGTTTCAGGGAGACTGGGATCAACTGGTCAGCCCTTCATGTCATGTTTATTTCATTCAGTATTTGTGGTAACTTAGGTAATATGTTTGCTAGTCTTAATGGCTTGCCACAGTGTTGGTTATTTTTGTGGGTCGGAAGCTATGGCATTTGATGAAATAAATACTTGATTCGACTCTGATGATCTGCTTCCTGGTGAAAGCCATACATATCGGGTATTTTCAGTGATTCCTGACACTAACAGAGATTGAAAAGCTTCAGCTTCATCTTTGCTATTGGGATTAATCATAATCATTAGTTCTTTTGTTTGTAGCAATATGTGGCTTGATAGATGATAATGGAAGTGTAATAAAATACATCTACTAGTCTCCTCTTTTGCCAAATTCATGAATCTTTTAAGATGCACTTACATCCTGTAGCTAGATACTGAATTTGTAGGATTTTTAGATTTAATGGTTTTAATTTTTAATTTTTAAGGATGTTGACCTTATCTTTTCAAATGTGATTTGTGGTCACTATATTTTACTAATTCATTTTGCATGTGAAGATAAAAAAATGTGCGGAGATGGCACGCAAATTACGTTTTTTCAAGGAACAAATGCTCAAGGCAGGGTTTTCTCCAAAAAAGTCTGCAACACAAGTTGATATCAATGTGGATGATTTAGAGGTATACTAATATTTTCAATATCTGACTAAACATGCTTTTACTATTGTGCTCAACCCCCTTTTTTGTATTTGTGCTAGGTAAAACTTGGTGAACTTGAGGCTGAGCTGATTGAAATAAATACAAATGGTGAGAAGTTGCAGCGTACTTATAATGAGCTAGTAGAATATAAGCTTGTTCTGCAGAAGGTACAGTTTCTTTAGCTGCATTAATCAGTATGTTAAGATGGCAACTCTATTTCCTTATACTATATCTTATGGAGCATTATGCTCCGATATAGGTATTATTGATCTGTAGTAAAAAGATAAATTTAGTAATGAGGATGAACATAGTATGATGAGAATTCCTCACCAAGGCAAGGAGTAAAGAAAGATACAATTTGTTAAATGGTTTCTGAATCAATAACAGAAAATAGAAATGGCTTAATGCACTCTCTGATCTACAAAAGTTGCTTGTCTGATAAATTTTTGAGCAACTTATTCAAGCAACATAGTCCAATGGCCTTTGGGCCAAATGGCTGGTTTGTGAGTTATACAAACCTTGCCTACAAAAATGAAAAAGAAAAAGAAAGAGAAAAGAAGAAAGCTATTCAAGCAGCATGCTTAACTCTTGTAATTATCACCGAGTGACCCACAGCACGAGACATCCATTGTGTACAGATCCCACCACTTTATGGACTGCAATTAAGAAAAAGTATAAACAAAGGGGTATATAAATATACCTTATACTATAAGTTATTGTAATCATGCTGGTCTAGTGACCATCCAGTTGCCATGCATACCCTGATTGAGATACTTGAAGCTCTTGAGTCTTGTGTTTTTAGATGTCCTCAACATTAAACACTATTTAAGAGTGTTATTTGTCAATAAGTAATTTTCATTCAAACGCCAATTAAGCACAATTCAATATTCTCTTTCTTTTTTTTTTTTTCCTCATTTTATTGTGTTTCTTTAATAGGATGTTTATCATTGTGATGTAAAGGTGTAACACATGACAATGAAATAAATGAAATGTTGTTTTCTTTCAGGCTGGTGAGTTTTTTCATTCAGCTCACAGTAGCGCCACAGAACTACAGAGAGAGTATGAATCACGTCACATTGGTGAAGAATCCTTGGATACACCTTTATTATTGGAGCAAGTACAAGCTTGAACCACTGATTTATCTTCTTAGCACTAGCCTCAACCTATTATTTTACTCAGTGAAATTAATTTTTTGTTTGCCTATCATGAAGGAAAAGTCAACTGATTCATCAAAACAAGTTAAGTTGGGTTTCCTCACTGGCCTTGTCCCTAGGGAAAAGTCTATGGCATTTGAGAGGATTATTTTTCGCGCTACTAGGGGTAATGTCTTTCTAAGGCAGGCTGTTGTTGAGGACCCTGTGACTGATCCTGTTTCTGGGGAGAAGGTGAGTAACAGAATTCCTTTCTCAATTTTCTGATACCAGTAAAGATGGGAAGGCAAGTAAATATTATTAAATTGGTATTTAGGGTGACAAAATCTCTTTAAGCTTGTTTTCTTGGATGCATCCAAAAATTATCTAGGGTATTCTTATATATTTTCTTAGTACTTGCTGTACTCTTGTGTAATTGTTGGAGATGACTAATCATAGTGGTTAAGGTGTAGATGATTAATCAAGTTTCAAATTTGGCGGCTACTGTTTCTGCTTGTGCATGACTTATCATATAATATATGGACATTATACCTATATTTATTCCATGACAATCAATGGTTTGCGAACTATTAACTCAAAATGTGTTTGTCCATCACTTCAGTTTTTAATGTTACTCTTTGATTTCTGTCTCTAACTTTGAAATGTCTATGTACAGGTGGAGAAGAATGTGTTTGTGGTTTTCTACTCTGGAGAAAGAGCAAAGAACAAAATTCTTAAAATATGTGAGGCTTTTGGTGCAAATCGTTATCCTTTTCATGAGGATTTGGGCAAACAAGTTCAAATGATCAATGAGGTATGTGTTTTTTTGCTTGGATTATTTGACATCATAATGTGCAAGATTGCTATCCCATTTTTTTCCCACCTTGGGTTGAGTACGTATGGATTTTCTTTTTTCTTTTTTTTTGGTTTTTCTTTTTTTTTTGGGGGGCAACCATGGTGTCTAAGTCCCTTTTTTTTGTGATTGGTTTCTTTTTGGCTTGTCTTATGTTCATGCATGGAATGTAAATCAAGTTGGGATTTGAAATTGATATCAATGGCTGAAATATAATAGTCCTTCATTTCTGGTGAATAATAATTTCAGTCTTCAATGTAATTTTTTTTGTCAATCAGACACTGCCTGATGAACTCCAAGCTGCACCAATCATCTAAACAAATCTAATTAACAAAATTCTTTGCTGACATGTTACAGTTTGAGTGTATTTGGAAATTTAGTTAGAATTATATGGGTGTTGAGGTTATAATTTACCCTAATGGCGATCGACTATGTAACAGTATGGATCAAAGTACCATGCTTGAATTTGTGGTTGTTTTAGGACCTTCTGAGTTGCAGATAGATACAAGTTCTTAGATTTTACCTAGAAGTACTTGGCATAAATGAAATTATTGTCTTAGTCTGATTAAAAATATACCTGATGGTAAAATAGGATATGGTTTCTTCCCTACCATAATCTTGGATATGGTTGTTACTTGGGGATGATGAGGTGGGATTTATATCCTGAAAATGAGGTTCTAAGAAAAAGTCATGTTTCCTCAGAGTCTTCATGTACGAGTAAGCTTGCTTATAAATGAGGAAACTATTTTTAGTCATGGTATTAGCATATCTTAGCTAGCATAAGAGGTTTCTTGTTTCTTGTTTCCCATCTCTACATGCTTTTTTTGAGTGATGGGATTACACCTTTGCGTCTATCCATATTAGCATATTGGGTCTTTCAGACTTTGTCTGTCATTCTTCCTTGGTACAAGCTTATATTTCTAACCATTTTATGTTCAGGTTTCAGGAAGACTCTCAGAGCTCAAGACTACTATAGACGTTGGACTGCTGCAACGGGGCAGTTTGTTACAGACTATTGGAGATCAATTTGAGCAGTGGGACCTTTGGGTCTGTTTCAATCTTATTATATTAAGTGAAATTAATTGATTTAGTTAATGAATAGGTCTTTGCTATGTTGAACTATTTTTTTGGTTATTTAGCAATATTTTTTAACTTATGAAGGTGAGAAAGGAGAAATCCGTAAATCACACCCTGAACATGCTTAGCCTTGATGTGACAAAAAAGTGTCTTGTTGCTGAGGGTTGGAGTCCTGTTTTTGCAACAAAACAGGTATTCTTCTCCTTTGTATATATTTGGACCACCCTGAATAAAAAATTTCGGCTATGATATACAGGTGAATCTTTTATCCACTTACTCAAAAAGCAACTCTGGACTTGACTTTTGCAGATCCAGGATGCACTGCAGAGGGCAGCATTTGACTCTAACTCCCAAGTTGGAGCAATTTTCCAGGTTTTGCAAACAAAGGAGTTACCGCCTACCTATTTTCGCACAAACAAATTCACTTCTCCTTTCCAAGAAATAGTTGATGCATACGGGTGGGTTTCTCTTTAACGTTGTATTCACTTTATGCTATATTAGTAGTTGAACATTGTTGTTGATGATTGAAAGACATATGGAGTGTGTGCTAAGTGCCTGCTCACATTAATGCCTCTAGGAGCTTAGAACTATGAAGTAACCCATGTCTAAACCACTAAGGGTTGGCTACATCTGTTTAGAACTTCCACTATTGTACTTATAAAATAAAAATAAAAACCTTCCATTATTGTATATTTGTATTCCCTTTATTTCAATTGAAACTTGAGTCTCAAATTGGTACTTTTGAGAGCATGAATTTGTAAATTTGGACAATAGCCTTGAGCAAAGTTCATATAGTGATCATGTGTTCAAATTCCCTACACTTAAAACTAACACAAACATGTTGCTGCACCATCTTGAAACTCCATCCACTAGACTAATTCAAACCAATTGCTGCACCACATTGAGAAAAGTATATAATTTACAATTCAAATTGAAATAAAGGGACCAACTTGAAATTACGGTCAAACTACAAGGGGAAGAGTGTATTTGAAACTGGTAATGACTTCCTCAATACTTAACTTGTTTTGCCATTCCCCTAGGAGAAGCGATTGTCATTTGATCATATGTTGGGAAATCTTATCCACTTCATGTAATTTACTTGTATTGATCTCATTTTTTGTCCACCAAATCAGTAGATGGCCATAATGTAGGTGAACGGAGTAATAGGTAAAGAGAAATCTGTGTTATGGCATAGAAACAATATGAAGGTCATTTGTAGAATTAATGAATCCCATTTATGAATGAATGGAAAATTAACATAGGAGATGTGCTTGTATTTCACTCTGGTCCCTTTGATTTTTCATATGGCCACTGAAAATTCTTTCGTCGTAGACATATTTATAATGCTAAAATCTGTTATTCCATGTAAATGCAGGGTGGCTAAATATCAAGAAGCGAATCCTACCGTATACACTATTGTTACATTCCCATTTCTTTTTGCTGTCATGTTTGGTGACTGGGGGCATGGAATATGCTTATTACTTGCAACATTATTTCTAATAGCCAGGGAGAAGAAATATTCTAGCCAGGTAATCTTTAGAATATTGTTGTGATCGATTTCAATATTTAAACATAAGATGCGTACCTGTATTATCTGAATGTACCATTCCAGTATTTTATATCTCTACCTTTGTTATTGTACTACTCTGTATCTTTTTTCTATCTATTAATAGATGCATATTCTCCTCGTTGTTCTAATTTCTGCATATTTGTATTATGCCAATCCTTCTGTTATTACTTAGATAATTTCCTTATGCCCAGAAACAGGTATATATCTTTTCGACAATTTAATGTGACATTCACTATATATCATTTTTTTCCCTGGATCTGTTAATCACAGTTACACTGGGAATACATGAGGATCATCAAATTTGATGAATTTTTGGCAATATGCTGAATTTTTATGCCTTAACTACATGGTGGATTTTGCTGATATTGCTGTAATCAACAACCACATCCTCACCCCATAACCTCCTTATATTCATGTATGTAGAAATACCAGTTTTGTTGAGAAGAAATCCTACTCATATTGTGCTTTCTAGCTTTTTGTTTTTTATCATATTTTCTTGTATTAGGTTCGTTGACAGCTGTTAGACCTAGTATATCCTTCTACTTGCAAGCTGCGGATTTTTATTGATTGATAGGGATTCTGAACCTGCTGATTTTAAGGATGGGTGTCAGTCAAAGTTTTAGCATGGGTTAGTGGGATTTGGACAAGTATTACCGTGTACTATACCTCAGCAAGGTGGCAACTCGGTAACATGTAATTGAAATGTATTACTTACCCAAAAAAAGAAAAAAGAAAATTGAAGTGTCTTGTTAATGAAACCCTACAAAGGCAAGTATATATACAAGTGTACAATGTATGAAGATGTCCATTCATGGTGAGAGATATATTTTGCTTTGTTAAAAAAGCATTATCTTGACACCTTTTTCATATGAATATTTGTTTGATATACAAGCTTCTATATTTAAAATCCGGCCTATAGTTTTGTTTTTGAAAAGTTTGAATTTCTTTGTGGTCAATCTAATTAAATCACTTTTCTGCTGTTTTACAGAAGCTTGGAGACATTATGGAAATGATGTTTGGCGGTCGTTATTGTATTTTGATGATGGCACTCTTCTCAATCTACACAGGTTTGATCTATAATGAATTCTTCTCGGTCCCATTTGAGCTGTTTGCTCCCTCTGCATATGCATGCCGTGATCTTTCTTGCGGGTAAATGGCTAAACTTTTGGGGTCCTTCAACCATTTATTGTAAGCTCTTTAAGCTTATCATTTTTATTTTTTGGCAGAGATTCTACTACAATGGGCTTGATCAAGGTGCGTCCCACTTATCCATTTGGCGTAGATCCTGCATGGCATGGTTCCCGCAGTGAGCTGCCATTCCTCAACTCTTTGAAGATGAAAATGTCGATCCTTCTCGGGGTGGCCCAAATGAACCTTGGGATCCTATTAAGCTATTGCAATGCCAAATTCTTCAGGAATAGCCTGAATATCTGGTAACATTGTGCTATCTGAATTTTTGCATACTTTAAGCATTTTCATGATTTTCAAGAGCTGTCATAGTCATTAATTTATATGTGGTTAATGTGTAGAATGTAGATCTCTCTTTTTCTTTTTCTTTTTCTTTTTTCTTTTTTTTTCTTTTTTCTTTTTTCTTTTTTAAGTAATTGACTCCAAGGGGAGAGGGAATATGAGATTCGAACTAGTGACTTCTGTTTCATAAAGCTTGGTCTACAGCTGATTAAGTTACCCCTTGGAGTCTCATGTGTAGTTCATATATTTACTTTCACATATCTCATTACTGAATTAATTTTATTGCCCATCTGTCAACTCGCTGTCAACTTCAACTTACATTTAGCTGCATCATTCCAGGTTCCAATTTGTTCCCCAGATAATTTTTTTAAACAGTTTGTTTGGCTACCTGTCCATTCTCATCCTTGTGAAGTGGTGCACTGGTTCAAAAGCTGATCTATACCATGTAATGATATACATGTTCCTCAGTCCTACTGATGATCTTGGCGAAAACCAGCTTTTTGTTGGCCAGAAGACAGTGCAGGTTGTCTCTCTTTCTAGTTTTTATTTTTGAATAATTTTAAATTTATAATGTTATTTGAAAATAACACATGGTCGTTCCTTACAATTTTCTAATGTGTTCCATTACCAGCTTGTGCTATTATTACTGGCCTTTGTTGCTGTACCCTGGATGCTAGTTCCGAAGCCTTTTCTTTTGAAGAAGCAACACCAAGATGTATGCTTGTAGATTGCCCATAGTCCTGTTACCAATACTCTTACTTTTGATTGTAGCATTATTTTTCTTTATATTTCCTCTGGTTCTGATAGTTGTGTGGCTTCAGCGGCACCAAGGCCACTCCTACACACCGCTTGAGAGCACAGAGGGCACCTTTCAACTGGAGTCAAATCATGAATCCCATGGTCATGACGAGTTTGAGTTTAGTGAAGTTTTTGTACACCAACTCATACATACTATAGAATTTGTGCTCGGATCAGTCTCGAATACAGCTTCTTACCTTCGTCTATGGGCCCTAAGGTATGCTGCTACAAACTTGAATTTCTGCGTCAATATCAACTCCCACAGAAATGTATATCTGTCTGTGGGTTAGTACATATATAATCAAGCTATGATGATAGCAACCTCATCATCCTTGGCATGAGCTTTCTCCACTTTCGTCCAATTTAAGGCTCCTATTTACACAATGCAACTATACCGTTGTATTTTCTACACCATGGTGATCCACCTGGCTAGTTCAAAAATAAGTGATCCTTTTGAAAGGTCCTTCTTGACCCACTAAAGCCAAGAAACTTCTTTCATCCATTTAAGTCAAGGACGAGCTTCTTCCTTGTGTAGGATGACATATACGGAGCCTCTACCAAATACTTAAACTAGCCTAGCCTTGGTCGTGCCAGTTCTTCATGAAAATAGCTCTTTGATCATTTAATTCGATCTAGCTAGCCTGCTTCCTTACCGCTGTGGTCTTCCTTGTGTGTTGCCCATAGAGGATAAAAGGAATTCAGATGGTCTTTTGATACTGAGGAGAAGCCAACCTAAGGAGGTGACACAGACCTATTTATGCATAACTATTCTTTCATGTTAGCCACCTCTGAACCCATATAATTAATAGATTAAGAAGAGCTTATATGCACAGGTCAAATTTGATGGAGAATCTTGTTCAAATTCGGTTTTAAGTTTCTATCATACTTCGGCATGTGCATGTGACCAATTTTAAATTTTACTCTAGAAATTTTGAACTAGGGGCCCTAATTAAGTTTTCTATTGAATTGTGGGGCAACTCACTGAATGTCTAGGTGTGTGATAGGTCCCAGTCAAAGTCAATCATATCATATATATATATATATATATATATAAAAGCTAAATCACTCTTTAGAGGTAGTCTATAATTGTGACATGTGGCATGAACTATTTTTTTTTAAAAAGACAAAACCAGTTTTTTAAGGAATACTTTTTGAACCAATTTTTTAAGAGTGAACCGAATTTTACTTAAAAAATCAGTTATTAAATTTGCGTAATTAAGGGCATTTGATTATATTTCAAAAGTTTTTCATATATAAATTATTCAAAAATTTAAGTATTATTAATGTCCAAATCCAATAAAGAAACAAATAATACAAATCATATTTTTTTCCTCTCTCCACGTTTTCATATTTATTTAATAGTGAACCGGTCCTTAAATATATGTATTAATAATACCTTACTTAAAAAAAACATAATTTAAATCCAATATATGGGATTTAAAAAAAAAAAAAAAAAAAAAAACCTATAAAATTCGTGTGTGTATATATATATATAACCATTTTTTATTAAAAAAAAAAGAAAAGAAAAGAAAAAATTGTTTATGTGATAGTCGTTTATCTAATATATTATTATTTTTTATAGTGGATTTTAGATTTTAAATTTTCTACTCAATCTCTCTTATTTTCTTATTTATTGAAAATATAATAGGTATTACACAAATATTATTACAATGAATTTCTTCTAATTTTCTATTAATGATTTAATAATCATAATTCAGATTTTCCACTTGCTATTTATTTTTCTATATATTCTTTTCATTATAAATTACACATGGAAACAAATATTTTAATATGTTTTAAATTTTGATGGATTAAAATAAAATTAAGTGTCTATATATATATATATATATATATATATATATATGTGATTTATACATTCATGCAATGTTTTGTGTAACTTTATGTCACTATGTTTAGTAGTGTGCTAGTGTACAACTTTAAATGTTTTTATTTTTTTTTATTTTTAAAGAGGTGAGATATATTTTTATATGTATTTTTTAACACATAATAAAAAGTACGATGAATATGCATTTAAATTTTAAAATTAAATTATAATGAAAATCCTGCGCAGAGTGCTGGTTATGAGCTAGTATAGATAAATTGGTAACCTCTACTTAGGATGGGGGTAACCATAATACAAATCTCCACTTAGTGCTGAAGGAATACCACAATACAAACATTTTCTTCTCTACCTCTCCTATTCTAATGACACAAATATATATAAACTTAATACAAAAATAGTTATCACTTTTACTAAAGAAAACTATCTACAACTTAAGTAAACTACCCACTACCCATTTTAACAAATATTGACAATAATTAATAAAGGTAACAATTGAAGCTAAGAACTATCACCCATATCTTAACACATGATGATGAGGTGGATGTTGAGTCCTACGAGACCTATCAGTGTGTGCCATATTTCCTTACTCATTACAGCTACCATGAGGATCCCTCCTCTATCCTTTTCAAATTATCATTAAAGAAAAAAATGGGCCTCCCTCTTAGTAGCATCCTCCATATATCTATATGAAAGAACCAAAGTTTATATTGGAACAAGCTTTTCAACAAAATTTTCTATTACAACAAAAGTGGTAATTGAGTTTCCGAGAGCCAATTGAACCTTTTTCCATGTTATGCATTTCACACACGCACATAAAGACATGATTGACAGATGCATGTTTCATATTTGTAAACGGAGACTAATTATGCATTTGGTCTTGTTTCATCAATTTGTACAGTCTTGCGCACTCGGAGTTGTCAAGTGTATTCTATGACAAACTTCTCCTACTGGCTTTGGGGTATGTCAATTCATCTCATAATGATTGCTTGCTCTTAAGTAGTCAATTATAGGTCTTGAGAGTTCATATTTTCTTTATTCCAACTCTTATAATGTAGAGAATAGACCACTGAGCTTTGGTGATCACACGTATACCCATAATTCATTTCATTTCTTTCTTCTGATCACTCAGTGGAGTATTCCCTGCATTCAACAAATCTGACTGTAAATAATAGAGGAAATGAATGGGAATTATATGCTTTTGTGTGTGTAACAGGTACAACAATATAATTATCCTTATAATCGGCATCGTCGTCTTTATTTGCGCTACTGTTGGGGTGTTGCTAGTGATGGAAACTCTCAGCGCTTTCCTACATGCTTTGCGTCTTCACTGGGTGGAGTTCCAAAACAAGTTTTACGAGGGAGACGGTTACAAGTTCTATCCATTCTCATTCGCACTACTTGACAGTGAAGATGAATGATGAGGCACTGTTAAAAAGAATGAGGTTGTGTGTGCATAGGTATGGATCTTTGTTGATTCTTTTATTTGAAAATGAAGAGGTGGATTGGTATGTAGTAGCAGTTGCGGGCAAGTGTAATAATAAAAATAAGTGAACAGCTTTCTATTTAATATTATTTATAATTTATCCAAAAAGCACTAGACTTCTATATGGTGTTGCTGTTGTTCAGAGATTTACATGCAATTGTGTGCTTGAATTTGAAAGAGAAGTTAATGCTAAATCAGCTGCCATGTGTTCTTTCTGGACTGGGATTCCCGGTTATTAGGCTGCTTAGAATAAGAGAAGGGGGTTGTGGGGCTCACCTACTCCAGATAGGTAGGTCCTACATCCTAGATCAGGGCAAGTTAGCCCTGCAACCTAAAAACAGGAGTCATCATCCGATCTTTCTTTAGCATGGTTTACTAATTGTTGTGTTGCATGGGACTTTTAGGCAGAGATGTAGATTTTAAAGAAGAGCCAATCTACCAATTGTGCTACAGTTTCCCAAGCAGCTCTTGAATAGTCAAGCCCAATTAAAACCACCAGCGGAGGAGGTATGAGGTGTCAAAGAACACTACGGTAGTTTTCTAATTCCTGCTGCTTTACTTAAAGAGGATGGACTCCTCCCGTTCGGAGAGAGAATAAATGAAACTGTCCCCGAGGAAAAAATGAAAAATGGGGTTGTCTCGACTGTCTATTAGCCTAATTCTTTGCCGTTATCAGATTAAAATCACATGTACTCCTTGGAAATGGACGCTCAATATGGTGAATAAAGATATAAAAACTATAAGAAAAAATTCTAGCTATATGTCCGTTTTATGGAGGTGTAGTTTAACGTGACACTGTTGAATCGACTAAAACAAAAATTAACAAGTTAACTAAGGGGTGGCTGTCTGTCTCCCCTAGGGAGTAGTTGGTCGAATTTAGATACCCTCAATTGGGGAGAAATTGGATATTTTTCAATTATTAATTGTGGCCCTTCATTTTAAATCTAATTGTCTGTAAAATGTTAGCTGCTTTTGTATAACTAAGGGCATTCACAATGGAAGAGCTAATTTTTTATGTAAAATAACTCATCAAAACTCAATTTATCTAGTTAGCTAATAATTTTTTTAAAATTCTCATCCAATTAGTTATATTTTATCATATCATTTAATTTGTATTTTTTTATTTTTATAATGATTGCATTTTTCTTAAATATCTTATTTGTCAACTTTTGATAAAAAAAAGTGATGGAGAGAAATAAGAGAAATTTTGGAAAAAATAAAGATGTAAAAGAGAAATAGTATGAGATTTTTAAAAAAAAACAGTTGAAATAATAATAAAAACATAGGAAGAAAATTAAACATTGGAAAGAAAATTTTGGGAGAGATAGTGAGAAAAAAGATAAGAAAATTTGGGAAAATAATTTCTTTTGGAATTAACATTACATTGTAGCTTTTTTTTAGCTCATTTAATAAAATATCTATTCTACGTTTTTTAAACTTTACCAATGTAAATGATATTTTATCGATTTAAGGTATTTTGATAAAATGTCATTTAAGCTGCGTCATTAAGTGAATCGCTCTAAGGGATTAAATGTTAACTTTTGTTTTACCGAGGTTTAAATGATTTTATAGATTATTAAATTTAAAATGAAGGGTTACAATTAACAATTGGAAAATCTCCAATTTCTCTCCAATTGGAGGGAATCCGAATCCGTAGTTGGTCACTCTCATCTAACTCTCAAGGGTGGTAGCAATCACCCTTGATTGGGTGATTGGTTAGATCTGATGGTCAGCACTACCCCAAAGTCTTGGGCGGTGATTGGGGGTGGTGCTGACAATCAAATTTGGTTGGTTTGGTGGAAAAAATAAATAAATAAAATTGTTGGCTAACAAAACAATGCAGTGTTAGACGTACGTAAAACGAAAGTACGTGTAGGATTATTCAAACTTAAAAAATACTTTATATTGGATGGTGACTAAAAATAGAAGAATATGTCGCGCGTGGACATGTCAAAAAAATAATAATAATAAAAAAATAATGTCTAGTTTTATGCAAGACCACACAAATCACGGTAAACTGGCTTCTGCATGTTCTTGCAACATTTACTGTCAAATTTTGTTAGAATTTTATTTTTTATTTTTTCATTATTATGATACTGAAATGAGAGTTTGTAAATGAATTAAGAATTATAATCCTTTAAGCATTTTTTTTGAAAATATTGTATTAAGATAACTGGCATATTTACAAGCAAATCATACTACTCAGTATGTTACTGAGAAATATAACAGGATTATTTTATACCAACATAATGCGAAGATGCCTGAGAACAAAGACACAACTTGCACTAAAAACATAAAATTATAACATTTGAGTCGTCTTAATAATCCCAATTGACATATCTGTCAAATCAAATGTTTTTGGAATTTGAGAACTCCAAGTTGCAACATGACTGTCATCCCTTGTATATACAGACATTTAGGGCGATGAATATAACTAGAATTCATGCCCTACTGTGTGGAGGTTTGCGCAGCAGCAACGGTCGAGACCATTGAGTCCACTCCACAGATATTGCGACCCCTGCAGATTTTGTAGAACCCACTCTCTCCCCAGTTTTCACCCCACGAGTTCTTGATGATCCAATATGGCTTCTCCTTCATTCGGACAGGAGCATAGCCAGATGAGCCATAGCCAACCAATAACACCCCATGATCCAGCCGCCTTGAGCATATGTATGGGCATGAAACTCCGCCAACATATGTCTGCATGAACACCGCATTGATAGCCACTGCATTTTACCAAATCAAGAATTCAATCATTAGAGTCAATTGTCGTAAATGATATCAGTAGGATGTGTTCTCATAATAAAAATAACGTGCATCTATAAACACCAAAAGAATTATAATAACAAAAGCCACTCACCTGCAAGAGGACCATTTTTCACAAGATTAGCAGCGATTTGATCTTCGTCAAGGGAGACGACGCTGAAGTTGGATACCGATGCTGCAATCTTGGATTTATCAAATTTGCAGGTAGCACGATCAGTACCGGTGTAAGGATAGTCTTCCTCTCTCATCAGTCCACCAGCTTTAAGCGTGTATTCAAAGGCACTATTCATCAACCCACCACTGCACCCAGAGTCACATGAGCCTGGCTCTTCAGGATCACACTGCAGAAAAATACAAACTTGATTCAGAAAATGAGAGGGAAAGAGCAGAGGAGTTGACATATAACATTCACAACACAAGTTTGAACATAGGACATCATAAGACATCAATGAAATAAATGAAATGTAACATGCTAACTGCACATAGGACATCATAAGACAAAGCAGAAAAATCAGTAGGTTAAGGTAATATTTTGCTGTCAATCAAATTTCATTCTCAGTGCCTAGTTCTCTATTGAACATCCACAGAAATATGTACACAAGGAAGAGCATCCACAGAGATTGTGTAGGATGATAAGTGTAGTACATCAAACTTAAGTTCTTGTCTGACTTGTTCAATTAACCATGTAATTATTTCTGACGATGAAAAATTATACACAAGTCTTACAAGAAACATATGCGCAAGAAAAGTAAAAACCACTATCATCAATGAGAGGATTAGATAACAGTGGGAATCTAAAGTTCACTTACCCAAAAAAGAACCGGAAGTTCACATATGTTTCACATAAAATTTTGGTGCAATAGGCTTGTCATAATAGTTTTACATAAATATCAATATCAACAGCAGTATGACCAAATATAGAAACAACCTTCCATCCTTTGTAGACATTAAGGGTTAAAATAAATCAAGATGAGACCTATAGTAACATGAAAGTTTCCAAATCAATATCCACTTTAATGCAATTTACTAAATCAATACTATGAAACAGAACATAAAAAATTAAACAGTTTCCAATTCATCACTCCCGAATACAACTTGTACTTCAGCACCGGTAATCCAATAAGTCCAGTTGAGATGAAAGTAGATTCAGTAATACAAATGAACTACTTTCCATGTCAATTTTTTCTCACAATTTCAGTAACGAGAGTAAGACCAAGATCTTTACAAAAGCCTAATCAACACATGCTCATATTATGAAAGACCACACCTTATAAATCAATTATACAAAAAAAAAAAATGCAAATGAAACCACATATCCATACAAACCAGTTACAAATCAATCAACATCAATTTCTACATTAAGCAGATTGAAGAAACAGAGAGCAAAAGAATCAAACCTCATGATCACAGTCCACAAGCTGTTGCTCGCTAAGACTAACAAGCTTCCCGGTGGCAAGGAAGTTAGCACCTTCCAGGGCCCCAGTTGTACTAAAACTCCAACATGATCCGCACGAACCCTATTCAAAACAATAACAGAAACACATACATAAACAAATGAAATAACCACAACGTCAATACACATAATACACCACAAATCAAACACCAGAACCCATTTCCAATATAATTTTAATTTTAAACAACAAAAAAAAATCAAATTCAAACATTTCCACACCAAAGATAGTTATAAAAAATAGAATCTTTTTTCTTTAAGAAATGGGTACCTGATTTTTGACAGCGGTAACAGCTCCATGTTCTCTCCAATCAAAATCAGCCGGAAGATCTTCGGTCGGCAAGATCGGAGCCGTGTTGGCATCCGATGGCAACCTGAGGCGGCTCCTGAGCCCCAGGAATGACTTCCTGAACTCCGACGGGGTCAGGTCCGAGAACTGAGTCACGCCGTGGGTCGCCGACGGGTCCATCTTTTGGTGCCGCTGCGCTCGCCGCAGGTTCCTCCTGAACACCTTAAACCTGTGCTCGTGCTCCTCCTGCGACCCGTACGACTTGCCGTACCTCCGCTTGAACAGCTCGAAGTGCCGGTGCTCCGCGCCCAACAGGTCATCGGCGCCGCCGACGACCTGTCGAATCAAAGAGTCCGACTCCAACTCCGACTCCGACGAAGTCGTCGCCGCCGAGACGACGACGAATAGGAAGAGGAGAGAGAAGAGAGATACTCGACAATCCATTGGCTCAGAGACAGAATAGAGGGTGTTAGCTATTGGGAAGTTTCAGGGCTCTTGGCGTGTTATTTTATAAAGCAAGTGAATACATCGTAACCGTTAAAAAACCAGCGACCAACCTTCATCGACGGATGCGATCTCTTTAATTACTGATTGCGTCGTAGAGGATACAATCACGATGGCGTTTGACGATGGACGTGGTTTGCTTAACGAGTAGGTAAAGACGGTACCCAATGAGGAGACGACACGTTGAGAGATGGAGTGCTGGGGTTTGAATGGTAGTTGCCTTATTATTTTTTAATTTATCTATTCGGTTGTTACGGATTAGGTCATGGGCTTTGTTGGGTTTCTCAAGGCTGGGAAAAGGGTCAAGGAGATGATGACACATGGGCCTGTGAGGATTTTTGTGGTGGAATGGTAGTTCGGTTTGGATTCTAGGAACAACTTGTTTGACAGATTCTTATTTCCTTGTAATGATGCTCTGTTCTAACCGTTTTTTAGGTTCCAGCAGAAATAGTAGACACCTGATTTGGATACGAGCGGCCACTCATGTTGGAGGTCGGGTTTGAATCGTGTTAAATATGAGTATAAAACTATATAGATAAATTTTAATTTAATTAAAATGAGTTAAATTTTTTAACTCTAATTCATTAATTTTGTGTCGAGACATGAACATTTAGGTAAAATCTAATATAATCGACTAAATTAAATATGTTCGACCCCTTAATCTTAACTTAATAATTTTATGTTAGATTCATGTCATGTTTTACGAGTCGTATAAAAAATTGTAAGCTTATATTTAGATCGTATAGACTTGGTTTGGTACTTGTTATATTATTTATCTATATTGAATGTAATACAATTAGTTAATTTAACATGATTTTCATCCATATACATCTAGGCTTGGAATCAACTAGTGAAGAGCTCAAAACAAGGGTGCAATTTTCTACCAAAGGCCAAACGTCACATCTTATTATTGGTGAAGATACGTGTAGGATGTGATTATGTCGTATCCATGACACAGAATACAAGCGTTTTTTTTTAAAAAAAATTTATTTTTTATATATTTTTATAATTTGTCCGCACAAGAAAAGAAAAAATGAATTTGAATTAGTGAGTTTCGTTTTATTAAGTGTGATCCACAGTCAATTAAGCTATTCGTTGGAACCAAAATATAAGCTCTTAATTAGCAGATTTGGTAGAGGTTAAAGTGTCAAGTATTAACTGTGATCAAATTGGTTTTTAACTGATCTTTTTTCAAGACTTCTTCAAACTATGACCCTTCATCTAATCCATTAAAAGTAGACATTTATCATGATTTAGGGTATGTTTGATATGCATTTGAGGGACTTAAAAGCTTTTAACACTTAAAAATTTATTTGAATAAAAAAGTACCTATTTGGTAAAAAAAAATTAAAAATTGCTTTTAATTGTTCAAAAAGCCAAAAAAATAACCAAAATGCACTTTTAGAAAAAGCTTAAAAATAAAGCTTTTACCAAAAAATACTTTTTGACTTAAGGTCCGTTTAGGAGTGTGTTTTTAAATAAATAATCTACATTTTAAACCAAATCACAATTTTGATGTGTTTGGGATTGCGATTTTTAAAAAACACAAATTTTAAAATTATGAAAAAATTCGCAATTTTTATAAGCTGATTAGAGAGTGTTTATTTGAAAAAGTGTAAATTTAAACCAAAATCACGATTTCACTTAAAAAATATTTGGGGCAATATTTACCTATTTAGCCATAAAACCGCAATTATATGTTGATGTTATCCAAATACTCGATTAATAAAAAAATACTTTTTAACATAATTTACCAAATGTTTGTACAATTTTAAAGAGTAGCGGTTTCAAAAACTCAATTTTTAAAAATATAATTTTTAAAATTACACTTATTGAAATCACATTTCTAAACAAATCTTTAAAAACTCTATTTTTCAAATACAATTTTAAACATGCTCTTAGAATTGAATTGAATCGTATTTGGTGTTATTTGAGTTGAACTGGACACCGTTTTTATTATTTCATTAAAGATAGACAGTATATGAGGTGGAAGAGATAAAGCATAAAGCTGGCAAAAACGAAAGAGGGCCGCCAACATCCAAAGTAGACATGAGAGAACATAAAAAGCTAAAAAGAAAAAGGCTGGAAATGGGCCGAAGTCCACCGAAAGTTTCTTGGCTTGAAGCCTTCAAGACCAAGAAAAGGGCCATCATGAATAATGATTTTTTATTATTTTTTATTTTCCCTACAACCAAACAAACAACCGGAGGACTCCGATAGGCTGCCACCGGAGATGGCCCGGCGACATAGTTCAGGTTTTGATGATCGGTGAGTTGGTTTCCACTTTAATAGGCCTTGAAAAGTATTTGGGTCTCAAACACATAATCTTAGATTCATATTTGGGCCTCAATTTCGGCCACTTTCATTTGGGTGTAGAACTGAGGCCTTCTAGAAACCAATTTGAGAATTCTGATAAATTTAATATGTTAAGTCAAGCATTACCTAAATAAATTAATAAGTCATTTTTCTTATTTAATCATTGAAACGTGGCGTCAATTTGCAAGTTGTAATAAAAATTACATAGAATAACTTCACTAAATTACATAGAATAACTTCACTTTAAACCTTTGAATTATTATGTAATTTGACAAGTCTCCAAACTTCTAAACCTCTTAATTTAAATTCTCGAACTTTCAATTATAATAAATTTGAATCATTTTGTCAGATTTAGCCGTTAACTTCTAATGGCAATACTTAAAAAGACCAAAATATTCATAATTTTTGTTTTTGTTTTTTCTTTTTTTTTAAAATGAAATTAAAGGTAAATTTGAAATTTTATATATAAAAAAAAAAATTAAGAGTATAAACTGCCATTGTCTCACTTTTAACATTTTCAATATGATGAATGGGTTGAAATTAACTACAATTAAAAGTTAAAATTAAAAATTTTAAAGTTTGAGAGACTTTCGATGATGAAGGTGATGATTATACATGAGATGCAGGAAATCGTATTAGTGAAGGTGGGATTGGGAGTTTATTGTTCAAACACGTTGGTGTTAAAAATATCATTACTCTTACCCATGTGTAGTGATATTTACGATACTGACGTGCTCGAACAATAAGCATGCTAGTGTTATTTATATTATAAAATAATATTTAAACAATAAAAATAAATATTTTGTTGAACCACGCCGGAGTTAGAAATATCAAATGTCACTATTCTTTGCCCATTTGCATAAACATCAAGACATTGCACATGGGACAATAAGGAGAGCCCCAGTGGCCCTTGGTCCAGCCGCTTTATTAGGAATTTAGGCAGTCAATGGAGGAATCTTTTTGTGGTTCACATTAATTATTTTCCCTTGCTCCTCCTCCATGTGTCTGGAGTAGGTCCTGCTTTATTTATTTATTTATTTTTTTTTTTTGAAAGGGAGTAGGTCATGCTTTAGCATCTACAAGGGAATCTAGCTTTACCGGTAGGAAAATTTATCATTCAATTTTTTTTTATTTAATTATTTTTTGAAAGTGGTGGTTTAAAATATAAAAAGTATGCATTCTTCATAGTAAGCAAGTGAATGCAGTTTTTTAAAGTGCACAATTTAAAAGTTCAAATTAAGTTTTTAAAGTTGTAATTTTATCAAATACTTAATTGTTTTTTTTTTAAATAATTTTTATAAAGACTTTACATAAACCGAACCCTTTATGCCTTTTAAAAGAAAAAAAAAAAAGGACAAAATGAGACTATGATGAAAACACAATCTTTTCATTTTCTCATCAAATATTTTCATAAACAAAACCTCCCATTTCACCTATTCAAGACATGAAAGCCACCACCATCCATCACTGGAGCTCTCCTCGTTGAACGAATGTCGACTAACCAACCGATACCCAAATTAGACAACCTTTATTCTCTAAACCCCATATGTGAAACAAACCCACAACACCAAATAGTCTCTAAAGAAAAATTTGTTCTTAAAATGGTCTTCAAAGAAAATATTAGAAAATTAGGAAAATACCATTTCTCAAAAATAATAAATACTAAAAATGGAAATACCACACCTCCCTTTAACAGGGGAAGAGATAAGTTTTTACAGATGAAAAGTTGATTGAAGTCCTACGACAGAAGTTACATTACATGATTGAATAGACTGAAATCTGCGTAGATTTCTTTGTTTGAAAACTGTGCCTTTTTCCACTCCTTTCCAATCCACCAAACTCTCAATCCCGAGTCAGCGAGGAAAAAGCATGTCCATACCAAAAACAAGGCAGCAATAATTGATAGGTGGACCAAGCTGTAGCAGTGTCTATCATCCATATTGGAGCCAAATTAACACGGGAAGACTAGAAATATGAAGAACATTCCCCTTAACTATAGCTTCAATGTTCATGGATTCTTTTATTATTTGGGTTGTGGAAATCCGTTGAATTTGAGCCGGCTGATCGAGTATTTAATAAGTGACCCGACTTGGGTTCATTGTCGTCTTTGAGCCAAGCTAAACTTTGACAAGAGAGTTCTTAAATCAAATTTGAAAAATTGAGCCCAAAAATTCAGTACTCTAATAAGCTATAGCTTGAAGTCTTTTAGAACAAATTTTGGATTCAGTTTAAAAGGTCCAAACAAGGGACAATGGTGTTGTCTATAGTCTCAGAAGAACCGTAAACAAGTCGAACTTTTTTTGGGGCCACATAAGACGGTTTACAAAGAACTCAAAGAAGAGTTATTTGTGGTAAAAGAAAAGTGAAAGAGTGATGTATTATTGGTAGGTATACAGCCATGCTTGCATTTCCTACTTTCCCCACCACAATGAAAAGTTCACAAAAAGAAATGGTCCATCCTGTTTAAGATGACTTTTAATTAACAAGAAGTCAACCAGCATATATAGTTGTAATTAGAAAAAAATGGAAGGCTTAAAATGAGGCCTAGGCCTCTCCCTACTCCTAACCAATTTAGTTTCAACTGAAATTCATCAAAATCAAATTTGTAAAGATATAAATGATTTTGTTTGGTAATATATATATTCAAAATAAAAATATTAACAAGTAATTCAAAATTTAGAACACACATGTTACATCAAATATATTTTCAAAAAAAAAAGCTTGCATTAACAAACAATAAAGTTGAATGAATCGAATCAAACCTGCTCTCAATTTAAATTTGTACAAATAAATCAGTCATATAAGAGCATTTCTAGTAATAATAGTTATTATAATTAGTCAAAAAGTATAATTCTTAATTTTAGTTACCCATTTTTTAATACCAATTCAACAAATTCTCTATTTTATTTGCTACTTGCTTTAAATATTATTTCTCATTTTTTATTATATTATTGCCAATACTTAATTAAAGAAAAAAAGTAATATTAAAAATAATATTATATTATATTAATTTTTTTTTTTGAAAAATATTATATTAAAATTCAATATAGTGTAATAGCTAATTCTAAGCTATTCTATTATTAAAAAAAAAGAAGCTAAATATAGATATTTTTTCCATTTTAGCTACACTGCTAGAGATGTTTTAAGGTGACCTATTTAAGTAGAATTATAATATCAAGTTAATTATAATGGAAATGTATTTTAGTTCACTAAAAAATGAAAAGACAAAAATATTCATACAATATAACTATCCAGTTCAAGTGAACCGTATCTTAGGATCTTGTTCCATCTAAGTAGAGCCATGGGTCTATAGAAAGGCAATAATTATGGCATCACAAAAGGTATTAATTATGAAAATTGGCAGTATAATTTTATGTCAAAAATCAATGAGAATGATCAATTCTCAAAGAATAGTATTCCCTCATCTAGGACGCTTGGATTTTATTTGTTGAATAGATGTTATACAAAAGAAGAAATATTAAATGTACATAATTATCTAATTAAATGCACGATTGGTTGATAATTTATTTCACGTGCATTTCCAATTAATTTATCTTTATATAAAAGTTGAAAGTTACCAATCAAAAGTGTACTTTCTTAAGACGAAACTCTCCTATTTGTATTCTGTGGTACCTCCATCAATTATTGCATTTGCTTCACAAGATGTGTACAGAAAGAAAGGGGTAAATTCATAATGTCGTCTTGTGGATAATATCAGACAATAAATAAAGTCCAAAATATTTCTAGAGGACTATATATATATATAAATTTTAATATGAAATAAACTCTTTCCTTTTTCTTTCAAATAGAGTATAGAGGGGATCCGTATTCCCTCTTCTCTCTGATTCCTTTTTCATTCCCTCTCATGACTTCTACATTAGAATTAAAATCCAAGTCGGTCCAAAATTATTATTATTATGATCATCAGCATGATTGATAACCAAAGTAAAACACAAAATCAAATGGTCATAATCTATAACTACATAGTCGGTATAGATATACATATATCGACGGCCCATCGAATAACCTTGACATGATAAATAATTAGAGGATTATAATTTCATCATCTATGACCATATTTAGGAGCCTCTCATTTTTAAATAGCATATATTTCAAAAAATAAGGTACACGCCCATTCTTCTTTCTTCCAACTCTTTTTTCAATTTCATTTTTTTTTTCTTTTAAACATTTTACTGACTTAGGCATTAGAAACTCATTGAGAGTAATATTTTATTAATTAAATTGATTATTTTAATTAAATATTATTCTTATTATAATTATTATTAATATTTTCTATTAAAGTTTAAATTATTACTTATTTTAAAAGTTTAAATCAATAAAAATTAATTATAATAAGGGTAATATTTAATTAAAATAAAAATAAATTATAAAGATAAGATTCATTGTAAGTCATCATCTACAATCATGGGAATTGAATTAACTCATATGATCCGTATTTAATGTTATATTATGTAGATAATGCGCAGCCAAATAAAGATTATGGGAGAAATAATATCACATAATTCACATTATTTGAATTTTAATTACTGATGACGATGAAATAGCTCACCCGACGTGACCGGCTCCATTTTTAACTTGTTACCGCGATCGCCATTGCTCATACAAAAGCTCAGAAAGGCAAATATGATCTTAAGCTTTCCGTCGTCATTGTCAAACCTTGAAGAGAGTCCAGATTAAACGCATAACTTCTCGTGACTCCAAAGTCCAAGGTCAACTTTACACCTTCATTGTTTATCCTAACAACCATATATAGTTTCTTTTCTTTCTTGGACAACTGGGTGAGCGAAAAGTCTATCCTTTGAGCATTCAATTCGTTGAAATCTAACTTTTGTATATTCGTGTGGAGCTATGAATATTCCCCGCATTTTTCTGATAACCCACAAATTTATTTAGTCGTTTTATATAAGGAGGAGTAGAGGGTCTTGGCTCTAAAGCTGAAGGGGGGTGTGCAGGGCAAGATCAAGATGGGTCTGCTGGGTTCATTTTCTTCTCGTTCTTCTTTGGTGGCATTGGTTTTGGTTTTGAGTGTGGTGGTGGTGTGTAATGGAGGGAAGACAAGCACTTTTGTGAGGAAAGTGGAGAAGACAATGGATATGCCTCTTGATAGTGATGTCTTTCAAGCCCCGCCTGGCTATAATGCACCTCAACAGGTGCTCATATCCCCCTTGTTGTTCTTTTTTCTTTTATTTATAGATTTTTTATTCGTGGGGTTTTCTTTTTTTGATATCTTCATTGTATTATTATGTCTGAAGATGGGCAATTGGGAATGGTTTGATTTTTATTTGTTTTTGCGTTTCTATTGCGTTGATTGATACGTGGGTGTTATGAATTAAGGTTCATATAACGCAAGGAGACCTTGAGGGGAAGGCAGTGATAGTCTCATGGGTGACTATGGATGAACCGGGTTCGAGTACTGTGATTTATTGGAGTGAAAATAGCAAGGAAAAGAAACACGCCAAGGGCAAAGTTCTTACTTATAAGTTCTACAACTACACTTCTGGTTTCATTCATCACACAACCATAAGAAAGTTGAAGGTGAGTGGAATTTTCCATACAATTGTTTCACTAGATTGCTACGACATAATTCCCCTGTTTTTGTTTTGTTCTTGTTCTGCTTCTATATGAAAATAGTGGGGAATTCAAGGCGCTATTTGAAATGGTTATATGTGTGTATTTACTTATACCAAATTCTTGCTTAATAAGTGAGGCTAATGCGTGAAATATTTAATTAAAATAGGAGGTGAATGACGAAGACTAAGTTCGAGCTCATGATCATTGCTCTCGTATTATGTTAAATCATCATTTACCTCAAAAGTTTGAGCTGATAAAAAATGAAGAATTTAATCATTTAATTGATATTTTTATAATATGTTATTATGTATAATGTATCTTCTGTACCTATGAGTGTGTAAGCTGCTTTTATATATTTTGCTTGATTTCTATCTGGGCAGTTCAACACCAAATATTACTATGAGGTTGGGATTGGCCACACTCCTCGGCAGTTCTGGTTTACAACTCCCCCTGAAGTTGGCCCTGATGTGCCTTATACATTTGGTCTCATAGGTAAGTGTTCCGCATCAAATCTTTAAAATGGAGGTCAGCAAAGCCTCTTGGCATTGTGTTTCAAGCATGTCCATGGTTTTTTGTTTTTTAGGGGTTTAAGGCCCTATTTCCATCATGCTTCGTCAAGGTCTAGTGGAAATTGGGCAGGCATATGACTAGCCTATACAATGAGCTGCAACTAGCATAGATGTCATGTGGTAACAAAGAAGTAAATGATCGAAGAAAAATTATCTCATTTAGAAGCTACATGACCTGGTTTTTTAACTGATAGTTATTCAGTTTAGGCTGACAAATGTTTCATTTTAGCACTTCTGCATATGTGTTCATATTAGGTCTGTATTTACATATTTTTAACATGTTTATACATTTTTAAACTAACTTGTTACTCTTTATAGGGGATCTTGGTCAGAGTTTTGATTCAAATAAGACACTTACTCATTATGAGTTAAGTCCACATAAAGGGAAAACAGTGCTTTTTGTTGGGGACCTCTCTTATGCAGATAACTATCCAAATCATGACAATGTTAGATGGGATACATGGGGAAGGTTCGTTGAGAGAAGCGTCGCTTATCAACCATGGATATGGACTGCAGGGAATCATGAGATTGATTTTGCGCCAGAGATTGTAAGAGTCTAATGGATATTTCATTGTTTGGTAGAAAAATGTCTATTGTCAAACATAAGAGTGTTCTGCAATTCTCAGTAGTAACTTCTGGTTACACTCGTTGGACTACTTTTTTTATTTAAATAAAAATTATAAGGGATCAGAATCCACAACAATTTCCTGCACAAATTGTTAAATATAGTAATTGTTGTGGATCTCAATCCATATTTGAAGGATGGTTCTCAATGCCTTAACAGGCTACTGAGTCATAATATTTGACAAGATAATACTTTCGGTAACTATATTTTATCACAAGTCTTACATATAAGAATGATTCTCTTCATCCAAAATTTAAGAGAGCATAAGAGGTCTACATCATGGAAAAGCCAAAAGTAATATGTAGTTCAACCATGTTGCTGTTATTGTTACTTCTTTTTACAGTTCTACTCTTCTTTGATATGATTTTGAACCTCTATAATTTTCCAAGTTTCTAAAAGTGGATTGGTCTTTGGGTTGCAGGGGGAAACCAAACCTTTTAAGCCATATACGCATCGCTATCATGTGCCTTATAAAGCTTCAAACAGTACTGCTCCCTTTTGGTATTCAATCAAGAGAGCTTCAGCTCACATCATCGTCTTGGCTTCCTACTCTGCATATGGTAAGCATGTATTTGTTTTGGATGTTATGTTGGTATGCATGATGGTCATGGGCTACTTGAGTCCTTTTAAATTTTTAGTGGTCTTTATATCTATTTCATAAATGTGGCATGAAGATGATAATTACATGACTATAGTGTTGTTTGCTAGTATCAGTGCCTTGGTGATGGCATATATTTACATATAATTTGCCAAACCCATCTAAGCTCAACTGAACAATCCTCAGACCCTATTAAATTAGGGATTTTTCCAGGCAAAAGAAAAAGGGGAAAGAAAAAATTTACCTGTTATTACCGTTTCTTTTTCAGGTAAATATACCCCTCAATACAAATGGCTTGAAGAAGAACTACCAAAAGTTAACAGGACTGAGACACCCTGGTTGATCATTCTTATGCATTCCCCTTGGTATAATAGCTACAACTATCATTATATGGAGGGGGAAACCATGAGAGTGATGTTTGAACAATGGTTTGTGGAGTACAAAGTTGATGTGGTATTTGCTGGTCATGTTCACGCCTATGAACGATCTGTAAGCATTCCTTACCTTCCATATTATTAGTTGCTGAAGTATGAGGTTTGACCGTGGTATTGTCTGGCAGTACTAGTTGCTGTCTCTAATTAATATCCTTGTTTCCTGAAATCTGTGTATGACAAATTTTTTAAAATTTAGCTGGATTGTACAAAGAATTTGGTTGCTGCTCTGGAAATTCTTTAGAGGGGAGAAACAAATATGCATAAATGCTGCAATCTGCAATCCTTTTTTTTTTTTTTTGGTCATAATGATGCGCTACAAACTGACAGAGATGTGTGTCCACATAGCAGACACAAATCTAGAATATTTAATTTCAAAATGTGTATGTGTGGACATTCCTTGTGGCTAAGATTTCCATTTCTTCTGATGTCGATTGACAACTAAATATATATCACAGGAACGAGTATCCAACATTGCATACAATGTTGTAAATGGCATTTGTACTCCTGTAAAGGATCAATCTGCACCTGTATACATAATCATTGGTGATGGAGGGAATCTTGAAGGCCTAGCAACCAAGTAAGATCAATAAATTATAGAGTAATAGGGTTGATTTGACTGGTATAGAGGTTTCCTGTTTGTTAACATGGTTTATGTAAATGCCTTCTTATCTGGTGCAGCATGACAAAACCGCAGCCAGCGTACTCGGCTTATCGTGAGGCGAGTTTTGGTCACGCCGTCTTTGATATCAAGAACCGAACGCATGCTTACTACAGTTGGCACCGTAATCAAGATGGATATGCAGTGGAAGCAGATGCTTTGTGGTTTTTCAACAGATACTGGAATCCAGTTGATGATTCCACAAATAGCCAATCCTGATGAAATAAATTGCTGTATGCTTTATGGAATAAATGATCTCATTCTCATAAATGATCTCATTCTGATATAGTTGAACATTGGTTTCAATCTTTTCTTCAACCCTTTACCACCTCTCTTCTATTTATCTTTGCTATTTTGCTGTCAAACTTTTCTCTTGGTTGCAAATTAAGGGCAGTAACATGCAAGTTGGTCCTGGGGGCAAGTATATACTATTTTTGGAGGGCAAATAAACTGCATAATTTAAGGGTATATAAACATTGCTTTAAATACAATCGATTACTGCAATACTCATTAATAGTGTTTTTTTTTTTCCTTCTTTTTTTAATTTGAAATTTTTTCCCTTCTTATTATTACTCAATAAAATAAATCACTACAAAACCATTTAACAAACGAAAAACATATAAAAATCAATATATATTTTTTCTTCACATTAATTACTTTTTATTACTACCTAATCCCTTCTTATAATTGCTAAGAAAAAGAAAAAAAAAATCCCTTCTTATTCTTTCGGCTCAAAAGAGTGGCAGCTAGTCTCTTCTTGCACTTTATGAAGGTTGAATACTAGGCAACAGAGTTTCCAAGAGATAACTCAATTGATTAAGATCACGCCTAATAAATCTGAGATCACTAGTTCGAATCTTCCCCCCTCTTGCGCGGATATGTAAAAAATAAAAAAATACTAGGCAACAGAAAAGGACTTTTATAGCTGGCTCCATTTTTTTTTTTTTTCAAATACTAGAAAACAGAAAAGACTTTTGTGGTTGGCACTTTTAAAGCTGCTTAAGATAGGATAGGACAAAGACCTGAAATGGAGAGTCAATGCCAAAATAAAAAATTGAAAAGTCAAGATTTTATTATATTTTAATTAATGGTGTAAACAAGGAACACCATTTTTAAATGATCCATCAACATTCACAAATAACATGATGTATATCTTTACTATAAAATAAAATCTTTATTATAAAATGACTCCTCTTTTATTAATATAAACTTTCTAAAGATTATACAAAGAGTTTATATTTATCAAAATGATTTGACCACTTTAACTTAATCTCTCGGGTAACCAGTTCATATTTTTTGGTCACTTAAACCACGCCATTCTTTTTGTCATTTTAGATTTTCTTCTTTATATTTTGATGAAATAAATAGAAACCTTCTCAAAAACCCAAAAAAGAAGAAGGTTTAATATAAACGAAACTGTTGGAATTTAAAGGTAACAGAAATTACAGGGAATCGTCATCCTCAAAGTCTTCGAGTCATCGATAGAAAATGACTTGGATTTGCTAGTCTTTCCGCGTTAGGGCCCTTGTGACTTAATGCCAAGTTACATCACATAACCAAAGAAAAATAGGAAATTAAATTCATAATCTATAAGGACATTGTAGGCTAGAGGGTCTTTTGAGTGTGTGCAGCACAAGCTCAAGATGGGTTTGCTTGGTTCATCTTCTTCTTGTTCTTCTTTGGTGGCAGTGGTTTTGGTTTTGAATGTGGTGGTGGTGTGTAATGGAGGGAAGACGAGCACTTTTGTGAGGAAAGTTGAGAAAGGCACTGATATGCCTCTTGATAGTGATGTCTTTCAAATCCCTCCTGGCTATAATGCTCCTCAACAAGTACTTATTATCCCCTTAATGTTCCTTCTTTTATGTTCTTGCTCATCAAAGTTTTAAAATTTATATTTATGTATCATGGATTGATTCGTGGGTGTTACGAAATAAGGTTCATATAACGCAAGGAGACCATGTCGGGAAGGCAGTGATAGTTTCATGGGTGACTATGGATGAACCAGGTTCGAGTACTGTGAACTATTGGAGTGAAAATAACAAGGAAAAGAAACAGGCCCAAGGCAAAGTTGTTACCTATAAGTTCTTCAATTACATTTCTGGTTTCATTCATCACACGACCATCAGAAAGTTGAAGGTGACTTCAATTTTTCATGCAATTGTTTCACTAGATTGCTCTGACATAATTCCCCTGTTTTTGTTCTGTTCTTGTTCTGTTTCTATAGGATACTAGTGGGAAATGGTTATATATGTGTATATATATGTTATTATGTATCATGTATCTTCTGTGTTTATGAATGTGTAAGCTGCTTTTATATATTTTGCTTCATTTCTATTTGGGCAGTTCAATACCAAATATTACTATGAGGTTGGGATTGGCCACACTCCACGGCAGTTCTGGTTTACAACTCCCCCTGAAGTTGGCCCTGATGTGCCTTATACATTTGGTCTCATAGGTAAGTATTCTGTATCAAATCTTTAAAAAGGAGGTCAGCAAAGCCTCTTGGTATTGTGGTTCAAACATGTCAGTATTTTTCGTTTATTAGGGGTGAGATTTCTAGTTTAGACCCCAAACAACAGATAGAGAGGGTGAATAGGTGTTTTCCAACAATTATCACAATTTTGAAAAATTTATCACCACACAAACAATTACCAAATAATAAGAGCAAAAAACCAATCAACACAAGAATTTGGTGACGAAGTGGAAACCCTTTGAAAAATTCTTCATAAACTTTTGATATTCTTAAAATACTTGTTTGACCGGCTATTGACCACGCCTCTCTGGAACTCTGTTCTTTGAAATTCACTGCGACCGCGTTTGATCATCTATCAAGCGGACTTCAACCAGCAATCTCTGGACTTAAGATTTTCAACACAGTTTTAACTCTAACTCCATAACCAACTTATAATTCTAACTTAGACTTGTAGGAATTCATTACAACCATACTAGTTTTGACATTGAATTTGCCAACACAAAACCTAACAAGGGGGGTTGCAAACCCTATTTCCATCAGGATTCCTCAAGGTCTAGTGGCAACTGGGCAGGCAGAAGACTAGCCTATCCAATGAGCTGCAACTAGCATTGGTATCACGCAAGGAAAAAAAATGATTGAAGAAAAAATATCTCATTTAGAAGCTACATGAGGTGGTCTTTTAACAGATGATTATTATTTGTTTGTATTTACTTTTTCATTTTAGGCTGATTATTGTTTCTTGCTTCATTGAATGGGTCTAATGGATAGAGCAATGTACTTATATTAGCACTTCTTCATATGTGTTCGTTTTAGGTCTGTATTTAGATATTTTTAACATGTTTATACATTTATAAAGTAATTGGTTCTGTTTGTAGGGGATCTTGGTCAGAGTTTTGATTCAAATATGACGCTTACTCATTATGAGTTAAATCCACAGAAAGGGAAAACAGTGCTTTTTGTCGGGGACCTCTCTTATGCAGATACCTATACAGATCATGACAATGTTAGATGGGATACATGGGGAAGGTTTGTTGAGAGAAGTGTTGCTTATCAACCATGGATATGGACCGCAGGGAATCATGAGATTGATTTTGAGCCAAATATTGTAAGACTCTAATGGAATATTTCAATGTTTGGTAGAAAGGTGTCTATTGTCAAACTTAAGAGTGTTCTACACTTGTTGGACTACTTTTTTTGTTTAAATAAAAAACTTAAGGGATTGGAATCCACAACAATTACCTGCACAAATTGCTAAATATAGTAATTGTCGTGGATCTCAATCCGTATTTGAAGGCTGGTTCTCAGTGCCTTAACTGGCTACTATGTCATAATACTTGACAAGATAATACTTTCCTTATCACAAGTCTTACATATAAGAATGATTCTCTTCATCTGAAATTCAAGAGAGTAATATGTAGTTCAACCATTTTGCTGTTATTGTTACTTCTTTTTACAGTTCTACTCTTCTTTGTTATGATTTTGATTCTCTATAATTTTCCAAGTTTCTAAAAGTGGATTGGTCTTTGGGTTGCAGGGGGAAACCAAACCTTTTAAGCCTTATACCCATCGTTATCATGTGCCTTATAAAGCTTCAAACAGTACCACTCCCTTTTGGTATTCAATCAAGAGAGCTTCAGCTTACATCATAGTCTTGGCTTCCTACTCTGCATATGGTAAGCATGCATTTGTCTTTGGATGTTATGTTGGTATGCATGATGGTCATGGACACATACATATGTCCAAACTAGCTACTTGAGTCCTCTTGATGTCTATTTCATAAATGTGGCATGATGATAATCACATGACTATAGTGTTGTTTGCTAGTATCAGTGCTTTGGTGATGGCATATATTTACATATAATTTGCCAAACCCAACTAAGCTCAACTGAACTAATTCCCCATTCAATTAGGGATTTCGCCCAAGCAAAATAAAAGGGAAGAAAAATTTACTTGTTATTACCTTTTCTTTTTCAGGTCAATATACCCCTCAATACAGTATGGCTTGAAGCAGAACTAAAAAAAGTTGACAGGACCGAGACACCCTGGCTGATCGTTCTTATGCATTCCCCTTGGTATAATAGCTACAACTATCATTATATGGAGGGGGAAACCATGAGAGTAGTGTTTGAGCGATGGTTTGTGAAGTACAAAGTTGATGTGGTTTTTGCTGGTCATGTCCACGCCTATGAGAGATCTGTAAGTACTCCTTACCTTCCATATTATTAGTTATTGAAGTAGCCTTGTTTCCTGAAATCTCTGTGCATGACAAATATTTTAAAATTTAGCTGGATTGTACAAAAAATTTGGTTTCTGTTCTGAGAATTCCTTGGAGGGGAGAAACAAATGGTTGAACTACATAATGATGCACTACAAACAGACAGAGATGTGTGTCCACATAGCAGACACAAATCTAGATTATTTGATTTCAAAATGTGTATATATGTGGTCTGTGAGGGTTAGCTCGAATGGTTCCAAGTTTAGTGTAATATTAGGAGGTCGGCTGTTCGAGTCTCCTGAATTACTGACACATGGCTTTTGCGAGTAGAATCATGTATCCGGGGTTTATTCGACAAGGATAGGTCACAAAGGGGCCTGCCCTGAAGGGGTTCCTCATCATAAAAAAAAAAGAAGGTTGTAAATATGTGTACATTCCTTGTGGCTAAGATTTCCATTTCTTCTGCTGCTGATCGGCAACTAAATATAAATCACAGGAACGAGTATCCAACATTGCATACAATGTTGTAAATGGTATATGTACCCCTGTAAAGGATCAAACAGCACCTGTATACATAACCATTGGCGACGGAGGGAATCTTGAAGGCCTAACAACCAAGTAAGATCAATAAATTATGACTGACACAGAGGTTTCCTGTTTGTTAACATGGTTTATGTAAATGCCTTCTTATCTGGTGCAGCATGACAGAACCGCAGCCGGCGTACTCGGCTTATCGTGAGGCGAGTTTTGGTCACGCCGTCTTTGATATCAAGAACCGAACGCATGCTTACTACAGTTGGCACCGTAATCAAGATGGATATGCAGTGGAAGCAGATGCTTTGTGGTTTTTCAACAGACACTGGAATCCAGTTGATGATTCCTCAAATAGCCATTCCTGATGAAATGAATTGCTGTATGTTGTAAGGAATAAATGATCTGAGTCTCATATAGTTGGACATTAGTATTAAAGAGATTTGTTTTTTATTTGAATCCCACAATAATATTCTAGGAGTACCGTATTCATATTTATTGGCAAATCATATATAAGTGTTTGAAATGCAACAATAACTGTCTGATATTATCTAAATTATTTGAATTTGATAAGTCGCTCCAATGTTATCACACCAAAGTCCAGGTGATTGAGGAACGGCAATGGCATTTGCAAGTTTCCTATACTCTGCTTCAGTGCTGGAGTGTGAAACGTTTTTTTGTTTATGCGAGCTCCAATGAATAAGATTATTGCAACCAAAAAAAAAAAAGAAGCAATATCTACTGGTGGAGCGATGGATATCTTAGCAACCTGACCAATTTGCATCAGTGAATGGTTGAAGGTGATGGCTGGAATTTTGAGGAAGTAGCAGCAAATGATTTATGGTTTTCTTCAACCCTTTATTGCTCCACCATCTCTCTTCTGTTTATCCTTGCTATTATGCTGTCAATTACTGTGGAAAGTACCCATTGGAAAAATATTGGAATATTAGTTAAATTATTAAATTTATTCTTTTTTTATCATCTTAACCTTTTGAGACAAGTATTGTATTGATTTAATATAGTATCAAAACAAAGGTTTCAAGTGAGTTTAAGTACACCAAAAAGCTAGAATATTAATTGAATATCCAACACTTCCTAGCTTGAACTTTTAGAACTATCTAACAAAAAAACAAAAAAACAAAAAAAACCCTTTTAGAACAATAAGTGACTTAACATAGGACTAGCAATTTCTTGTAAACCTAATACGAATCTAATGCCAAATTAGCGAGTTAGGATTGAGGGGTCTGTCATGTTTAATTAAAATAGGTTAGGTTATAGTTGTGACCTATATAATCTTATACTCATATCTCAACATGATCTGTGAATTCGACACTAATTCAAATTGACATGTTAAGATTGATGAATTTAATCCGTTTAATTAAATAAGTCAGGATATAGTTGACCTAAAACCAACATGCAAACATAAATCGTAACCCATAACATATTGAATTGTCAATCTTATTGACTGATAGTGGGTACCTCTCTTCAATTGCTCATTCCTTATTTCTTATGGTGAATCAACCATAAGACATGCCTTGGACAAAGACACACAACAACTCTTGTACTGACAATAATGTCGCTCACAAATCAACAAATTATTATTCACACACACATATTTATATATGTTTGATTTTTGGATCCAAAGAGCACACAGAATTCGCAGCTTCTTGTCTTCATGATTGGTAGCTAGCTGCTGCAATCATCAATTGGAATCATCAGTTGGATACCAGAATCTGTTGGTGAGCCAGACAGAATCAGCAACCACTGAATATCCATCATCATTACGGTGCCAGGCAAAGTAAGCATGGGTTCTGTTCTTGATTTCCAACATGCCATGGCCGAAACTCGGCTCACGAAAAGCAGAGTAATTTGGCTGTGGTTCCGTCATCACACTGCACCACAAGAAGAAAACATGTGTAACTTACTTACAACACGGGTTTTAAATTTAAATTATTAAATATTTCACGTGTTGAACTGGAAGAAATTTGATCTTACGTTGATAAGCCTTCGAGATTTCCTCCATCACCAACGGTTAAGTACACAGGCGCATTTAGATCTTTCATAGGAGAGCAAAGACCGTTGGTGATGTTGTATTCGATGTTAGATACACGTATCTGTCATGCATGCACCCAAAAAAAAAAAAAAATCACTCGTTAATATTTTAGCTTTGAAAATGTTCTGTTTAACGTGCATTTTTTAAAATGCACCCATTGCATCAAGTAATTTGAAAACGTACATTTGTTTACGTTTTCAAATCACGAACTCTCAAACGATACATTTTTTGGCAATTGGAGAATTAGACTTTTGGTCTGCGAAATCATAATTAGCGAAAACGCTCTAAAAGAAAAAGAAAAAAAAGGAGAAGTTACCGATCGTTCATAGGCATGAACATGACCAGCAAATACAAGGTCAACTTTGTACTTGACGAATGTTTTCTCGTATACTGCTCTCATGGGTTCACCTTCCATATAATGACTTTGGTAACTGTTATACATCGGGGGATGCATTATAACAATCAACCATGGTGTCTCACTCCTATTAACCTTTTGTATCTCTTGGTTGAACCAGCTGTACTGGGGAGAGTAATAACCTTATTAAGAAGAAAAATGGACCCATTACATTAGAATGAGTTTGTAATAGTTAAATCGATAAAATTAACATATTGCTAGTAACTCGGACACAAATATAAGAGAAATTTTATGAGGCCTTGTGACACAGATGTCGGGCTACTGGAGATTTACTTGGAAATTATTAGTAATTCAAACAATAAAATTATTGAAAATCGAGCTCTTTCAATCATATTTTAACCATGCACACCAGACAAGAAAATCAAGTAAATATTTACCAAATGCTGAATAGGCAGCCATGATAATGATGTGGGCTGGACCTCTCTTGATTGAGTACCAAAAGGCTTCAGTACTGCCTGCTTCATATGGAGCTGGAGTATGATACCGGTGACTAAATGGTACAAAAGGTACTGGTTCACCCTGAAACACAGATATTAATTTGAAAAAAGAAAAAACCAAATCAGTTTCTGTAGTTGTATTAATTTGCAATAATTAAGCATAATTGCATAAATAATAAATAACTCTCCATTCCAAACTTTCACTTGAAATTTTGATTGAAATCGTAATCGAACTATCCTAAATCCTTGGAGTTGAATATGGTTTGGCTACCACCTCTAAGCCAATTTGGGGTGGTCCAAGCGTCCGACCACCTACTAGAAGGGTTGTTGTTGTTGTTGTTTGTTTGTGTTTTTTTTTTTTTCCTCTCTCTTGATCTCTTTTATGTTTATATATTTTCTTATTATGGAAGACACATGTTGTATTATTATTGTTGTTGATAACTTGATATAACATTCTGATAGTTTTCGGTCAAAATTTTAAACAGAAATTGAGGGTGTGGAGTTATTTGTCATTTACGCTTATCACCAAAAGTTTTGAGTCAATTTTTAAACCCTATTTATATATAAAGCATATTGCAAATCCGTGTCATCATAAGGGTTGATTTTGCATTTTTCCTATTAAACTAAAAGAGTATGTTCATCATTTCTTATCTAACTTAAAATTTTAAGATAATTGGTAATTTAACATGATATTATAGAGTAGAAATCATGAGTTCGAACCCTAACTTCACAATTGACCTCATTTCGATCAATATTTGATGGATCTCACGGGAGAGTTTGAGACCCCTTAAACTTTTGTCAACTATCTTTGAGTAATTCAATTAATTAATTAATTCACACACTTTTTGAGACTAAAAATTAGATTAATATGGTGATTAATTATGGGAAACTTTAGTTAATATTATGAGATGCTTACCAACTCCGGGGCCCAATCAATTTCATGATTCCCCACCGTCCATATCCAAGGTTGATAAGCAGCACTCCTCTCAACGAGCCTTCCCCATGTATCCCACCTCACATTATCATGAAAAGGGTAGTCATCTGCGTAAGAGAGGTCCCCAAGGAACAACACTGCTTGCCCGTTTAGAGGGTCATTTTGGTAATGAGTAATTGTGCTATTTGAATCATATGTCTGCCCAAGATCCCCTGCAAATGGTGTTCAACATCGAGCTCTAAAAATACTTACCAATTGGGTTAAACTATATTTTCTCGCATTCGAATGGTTAGTAATTTGGGTAGTCTTATAAAGTAGGGGTTGCGGAACCCACCTACTCCGGCTGCCCGCTCTCTTTATCAGATTGCCTAATTGCTAGCAATTTTGGCACTTCAAGTGTAAGAAATCTAGGTTCGTTTACTCGATCCAGTATTACCATTTTTTTTGTAATGTCGCTCCAAATCTACCATTGATCTTATAAAGGGGTTTCTTAGTCATTTTGGGTAACCAAGTGGGCGCATTTCAACCTCAATAGTACATTGGAAGGGTTGACATTGCAAAAAGAGTGGCAGTTAATTAATTAAAGAGGAGTCCCCTAATAATTTAAATAATTGTACCAAGATTAATGTTACATCTTAAGTATATCCATTGGTACTACATAACTTCATTGTACTTTTCGGATTCATCATCATATAAGAAAGGGGACCATAGTTTTCTTCTAAATAGAATTGGGGGAAATTTTAGGCTATTAAATTAACATTTGTCTTTATAGCGACTGTGAATTAATAGAACATGTAATCAATTAATCACGTGCTTCAAAAACACACGTCAAATTAATTAATTGTGATTTGAATAACAATACCAACTGAATCAATCTAATTAAGCTGCTATAGAAAACCTACATTAGTTTGAGAAAGTAGATAGAATACTTGCCAATGAGACCGAATGTATAGGGGACATCAGGGCCAGGTGCAGGAGGAGTTACAAACCAAAAAGTCCTCGCATATTTTCCAGCCCCAACCTTATAGTAGTATTTGCTATTGAACTGCCCCAATAAATAGGATTTTAATTATTAAATAGAATAATTATATGAAACAATTGGAAATAAATAAATAAATTTCACCTCCAAGTTGCTAACGTTGGCGTGGTGAATGTAACCGGAAGTATAATTGAAGTATCTATAGGTTTCAATCGTACCCCGAGCCCACCGTATTTTGGTGCTATTCTCGCCCCAATAACGCACCAGGCTAAAACCTGGAGCCTTGGGAGTGATCCATGACACAATCACCGCCGTCCCCACATGGTCTCCTTGTGTTATATGTACCTTGTCAAGAAAAAAAAAGATTTTGTGAGAAACCCGTTAATAAAATATTATTTTCTATCGGTTTAAACTTTTAAGACAAGGGTGATTTAATCTTTCATCTTCTGTTCATAACAAAAAAAAAATGGAGGAGAAGACAAAAATAAGAAGCAGGAGAGTGAGAAAAACACCTGCTGAGGTGCATTTTTTCCGGGAGGAACGTAGAAGGTATCACTGTCAACAGGCATATCTATGTTCAATTCAGTGGCGGACCTCCTATAAGTGCTGCTTATTCCTCCATGACACAGCACTGCAGCATTGAAAAGTAAACCTAATACAACGGTAACTGCAGCAACCAAGGAGGAGGAGGAGGAAGAAGAAGAAGAAGCCAGCAGACCCATATTGATCTTGTTTCTATGCATTGATGAGTTGAAGACCCTTTTCATGTCGTATATATATATATATATATATATATATATATATACACAAATGAGGTCGGGGTTTTCATTGGGACAATGACGCATAAGCTGAGGTTGTCTTTGCGCATGGTGACTGCGCTGGTTAGTGTCTAGCTAGCGAGCTGTACGTATTCAATATTTACACCAATGCAAAAGTCAAACGTTCTCTTTGGACAACACTCCCAATTAATTAAAAAGAAACATGGGAAAGGAAAAAAAATAATAATGTGAATACTCAAAATATGGATCATCCAGAGACTACAAAAATTTAATTTCTTAATTTAAATAATCATTCAGTTTTGACCATTCAATTGTGCACCTATTATTAGTTACATCGATCAAAATGACTGACATATATAGGGGCGAAACTAGCATTTGAAATAAGGATATTTTAAAAAATATAGTGACTTGGAGCTGAAGTTCCGCTCCGCCGACCTACATCCATAAAAAATTGGGAGGAATATTTGAAGCTATAAAAGAGTAACGTTCAGGTTAAAATGTCAATGATGAACATTGTTGCTTAGAATTAGGGGTGGGCATGTTCACCGCGTGCCGCGTACCAGCCGTGTGTCGATCGTCGGCCAACCGTAACCGACCATTGCTGACAATACACCGGACGGTAGGTGGTACAAAGTTTGCATTTCCGACAATGTCGGTTCGGTAGGCGGTATGGTTTTTGGGGAAGTCGGTTTTCGACTGACACCGCCCCGATAATCAACTTTCATCTTCCTTCTTCAATCCCCACCTCTTTTTCTCTTACTCTCTCTCAAAAGTTCGAGAAACATGAGTTGTGTTTGTGTGAATCTGAGTACATGGGTCCAAACCTATTTGATGTTCAGCCAAGTAGGTAGATCCAGATCCCCATCTTTCCAAATCTTCCACCCTCTGAAAAATATACCCATTTCGTTCGAACCCCTAAAGCGACGACGACCCATCTCATCCGTCTCCGTCTATGCGGTGCTTACCAAGTCAGACACTCTTAGAGAAGAAGAAGAATCAAAATTAGAGGCAAGGACTTTCAATTTTAAGACCTACATGCTCCAGAAGGCCAATTCCGTCAACCAAGCCCTTGATGCCCCAAACCGACTTTAACCGACCGAAATCGTAATCGACTTGTTGTTGTCGGTAGGTTTCGGTAGAATGGTTCGGTCAGTAAAGTCGGTGAAATTATCGACTTTACCGACTTCAATGCAGTCAAACGAAATCCCTTCCGACTTTCTCCAAAACCGACCAATGCCCACCCCTACTTAGAATTAGTTGCCATATAGGATTTAGATTCCTTGGAATTTCATGTCAGAACCAAAATGGTCACGTTGAGAAATGAAAACAGTTGACACCTAGGAAATTTAGGCAACAAACTTTATTATTATTATTATTATTATTATTATTATTACGACTACTATTTTTCTCTCTGTCCAATGGTAATTGTTTGGTTAGAAATAGAGGTAACCCATTAGAACTTGTCCAATTGTTTGTATATTAAACTATACAAACATTAAACTATATATTTGGCATCATATTTGTATGACTCCGGATATTCCCCGCATTATCCAATAAATCTCATAAATTAATACGTGACTTTATTATTTAAATCAATGGACATTATCCAACGAACCCAAAAAAAAATAAAGAATTTATTGGGAGTGATCAGGCTTTGTTGACTAAAGGGAGTCGAGTAGTTTGAGCATTGTTATGCAACTCTTGCTTTCTTGATAATTTAGTAACGTTAAAAATCATTTTTATTATTATTATTTTATTTTGTTAACGTGATAAAGTGCTAGTCACTTAATCAGACCTTAATTGTGTCGTGGCCACCCCCAGTGTTTTGTTAGGGTGATTGGGGTGGCCGGCCACTATGAGTTTTTTTTTTTTTTTTTGGAAAATAATTTTTGGGGCTTGGGCAATTTAGAAATTTCTTCTTTTTTTTTTGAGAAAACAATTTTGAAATTTTGATTCAATTCTAATGAAAACATGTACTATCACTAACAAAATAATAGGAATGATCTATAGGGGGACCAGGGATGGTTCTGGCCACTCCCCAAGTCCTCCAAAAAAAATTTTAAGTGTTAAAAAAATAAAAAAACACAGGCCATTGGCCCTACTCCAATAAAAAAAGAAAAAAAAATTATATCTCGGTTCCTCCCCATCAAACTTTCTAAATCCGTCCATGCTTCAAATTCTTCGGATTATTGATGCACATAATTCGTGGTGGGATGACATGTATATATATAATATGAATTGATCTTTAATGTATCAAAAGTAAATGGAATATTTGAAGCTTTAAAAGCATATTCAGATTAAATGTCAATAAGTTGTATATATGGTCCCTAAGAGGTAGCTCAACTACGCTTTATGAAGCAAAAGTCACAAATTCGAATCCCCCCTCCCCTTACCCTTGTGTGGATATGTAAAAAAAAAAGTATATATGTTAATTAAGAGGATTTTTGTTGTTTAGAATGATCGAGTTGTCACGAAGGTGACGCAGGTTGCTTACAAAAAAGTAATTAATTTGTTCAAACCATTTAAAATTCCTCTTAACATTCATTTATTTGGCACATATGTATAATAATTTGTATATTCTTTCGTATGTCCGAATATTCCCATATTTTTCGATAAGTAAACATATTGTTCTTTATAATTATATTAATAGGGACAGATTTTCATTAAATTGGGTTGAAAAACTTAGTCAACTTACATATGTCATTCGTTATTCTCACACGCTTAACTATTAAAATCTCATATATATATATATATATATATATATGTGTGTGTGTGTGTGATTTTTATATGTATTTTTAAAAATGAATGTGAGGAATTACATACTCTAAGGATAGATATTAATTTTTTTTTAAAATACACTTTATCCCCTAAACTATCCACCCATTTGCATTTTGACCTCCAAAATTTAAAACGTGACACTTAACCCTTCCAAAATTTCAAATTATTGCAATTCGATCATTCTGATTTTTTTCCCCAAAATTCCCCAATAATTTTTTTTAAAAAAAAATAAAAATTAAGGGATGGCCAGTTTGGGGTGGCCGAAGCCACCCCAGGTCCAACTTGGGTGGCCGGCCATCCCTTAATTTTATTTTTTATTTTTTAGCTTAGGATGGGGGCATTTTGAAAAAAAAAAAATCAAAATGGTCGAATTGCAACAATTTAAAGTTTTGGTGTCAAATGTTATGTTTTAAACATCTTAGGTCAAATTGCAAATATGTGGATAGTTGAGAGGAGTAAAATTTATTTTCCCCTTCTTTTTTTTTACATGTCCGCACAAAAAAGGGTCGAGAGAGATTCGAACTAGTAATATACGCTTCATTAGGCGTGACACTAGCCGATTAAGCTACCTCTTAGAGAGGGATATATATTAATTTAATAGACTGGGTTTGACAATTTTCCTCTAACCCATTTTGGAAGCAAAACTTTGTTCTATTTATAAATATCTAATTAAGTGAACAGAAAATTTTGAGAACTATTTTTTCTTTTTTTCTTTTGCATAAACAAAATTATTTGACATATGTGATACTACTTCTAATCTTTAATTTTGACCATATTATATGATCAAAATTATCTAATGATATAAAGTTGTCATGTCATTTACATTGTTGACATGACAATATATTTATTATGTGACATCATCTACACCGTTAGATATAAAAACATTAGATTTTAACTATATAAAATGACTCATTTTCATTTGACTTCAAATTCACATGTTTGCTATTCTTAATTATCAATAATTTACTTATTTATTTCGACGTCTCCTTGCCTGTCTATGATGATCTCTCCCCTCTTTGACCGTCAATTATTGATGACCTTTAGCCAAAGGGTTGAGATATTTTAAGAATTCAAGAAGAGATTTCCTCTTTATATTAAGTTTATTTTTATTTTTTTTCACAATTATCAATGATTCATAGATGTAGCCCACTACCATTAAGAAATTATCTTATTGTCATTCATCATACATAGCCATTAGTAAATCATAATTTTCAGTAATACTCATAATGACATTAAAATATTTTCTTAGAAGCTTTTTTTTTAACATGTACACACAAGAAAAAGGAATGGAGAATTCGAACTAGTAACTTCTGCTTCTTGAAACATGATCCACAGTCGATTGAGTTGCTTTTTGAAGATAGAAGTAGTTTTCTTTTGATACTTGATGAAGTACAATATGTTTTTTATGTTGTTGGTCAATATTTAAATTTTGGTACACAAATAATACTTAGGTTAAGGATTATTTAGATATTGGGGTTTATATCTAAATTAATTTCTTCTATAATTAATATTATTCATGACTTGATAGCTACTCCATTAGAGCATTGGCTCTTCAAACTCATTTTTTGATTATTTTGAAATGCTAATTTAATAAAAAAAAGCTTAAAATGCCACTTTTTAGCCTCTTTATTTTAACAAAAAAAACTAATACTATGAATAGTAAACATTCAAACTTAAAAATTACTATTCACTCTCTATTCATTAAACAATTATATTTTCTCTCTCCTTTTTCCTTTTCATCTCTCTCTCCTTCTTTTTTCCGCACCCTTTGTTTTTTTTCTTCCTCTCTCACATTTGGCGCCATCACCGTCGAAGATTGTGGAGTCAAAGGCAACAAAGATGTCGGAATTAAAGCATCTAGATTCTCTCTAGCATGCTGATGCCGGAATCGAAGCATTTGGATGTTGGAATTGAAGCATCCGAATCAAACCATGGCCGTCAGTGTCCCTCGGAGATTGGTACTCCATCATATCGTTCATCAATATAATCGGCAGCACGCCGGAGCTCACACCAAAGGTCTCGTGACCTTTAATGAAAAACCTCACTCTGATAAGCTTCCGGTTGCAATTAATCATTGAGAACTTCTCGTGCGGCCTCGCAAGTCCTTTACACCGTTTTGGAACGAGGCCGAGATTCTTGTCCGAGAAGCTACATCGTTCGGGCCAGATTCTAGTGTCGAATACACCGATGATAACATTGGATCCATAGTTGAAATTTGACCACAGGCCACGCTGGTTCCGTAGGCCAAGGAACTGGGGAGAGCACATGGTGTGGAGCTCCCCCAGCTGTCCTCAACCCTAAAAGACAAAAAATAAACAATTTTTTGAAAAATAATATTTTAATAAAATAGTAAAAGTAAATTGTTAAAGTATGAAGGTTGAAATTGGTTTTCTAAAAAAGTGAGTTGTCAAAATAATAAAAAGTATACTTTTTATTATTTTGAAGAAAAAAATTTGAAGAATATGATGTAAATGCTCTTATATTACAAATTACTCCTGCATTGGAATAGATAAGAAACAAAATTCTCGAGTCTAGAGATGATCATATCCAGATAATGGTTGAATGGAACAAGCTGGTGAGGTACTACCCTATGAATATAAGGCCATATATACTCTTTTTTTTTTTTGAGGAAAGGCCATATATACTACTTCAATGTGATGTGATGTGATGTATAGCAACCTTGACAATTTCTTATCCAAGCCATAAGGCCATCTACACTTCGGGCCCAAACGTAGCACAATCTCTCATTTTTTAAGAGCTTATAAGACCTATTTGGTAGTCAACGACACCCAGACCACCAAGATGGGAAGACACCTGTCAGCCAGCCCAAGACGGTAAGACCTATCATGTTGCGGGATCATTATGCACTAGTAATTTTAGAAGTCTATCTTGTATTTATTTATTTTTTATTTTTTGGACATGTTCACACAAGAATAGAGAAAGAAAATTCAAACTTGTGACATCCGTTTTATAAGGTGTGATTTATAACTGATTGAACTACTTTTTAGAAACTATCTTATATTCATTTTAACTCCATTTAAAAATTATATGACTATTAAAATTATTATTTAATCAAAATTTATTAATAATTAATTATAAATTTAATAATAATTTTAATAAATACATCATTCTTAAAAAAGTTTGAAAAAAAAAAAAAAACCCGTAGCATTACTCGTTATACATACCTCGATAGGACACACAACGGCCAATTTGCCTTTTGCCAGGTTAGGTGAGCCAGATAAAAATAACAAATACAAAATGTCGTTTAGATCAGAGCAATTGTGCCGTTTTCACAAGCACGAACAGACGAACTCCTCGCAAATTTTCAACTTCAACTCTGCTCTCTCTCTCTCTCTCTCTCTCTCTCTCTCCTCCGACGATTTGCAGTCTTGCAGAAATACCTGCAGTCTTGCAGAAATACCAAAAATGGAAAAAATTCCGTGAAGCGAACAGTAACGGATGACGGATCCGCAGGAAGCTTCATAGAATGGCGGAGCAGAGGATCGAGGAGAAGGAGAAGACGAAGGAGGATAATCTAGATCGAGAGCTCTTCAGCTGCTTGCTCCAGCCTGTGACAGCCGATTCCGATCCCCAATACATCGGCATTCGTCGCTTCCTCCTTTTCCGCAAGTCCGAGTCCGGTGCTCTTCGCCGCAGAGTATGCTCTCCCCTTCCATTGCATATCACATGTGATAAATGCCGACACAACAAAATTTGAACAGTTTAACTTGAAAGTAATGGTTAAGATTTGGAGCTCGTTAATTCGTTGCATGTCCTATGTGATAAATTCTGAGGCGCCAAAATATCTGAACAATTTAATTTGAAAGTAATGGTTAGAATTTAAGGAACTCATTGATTCATTGCATATCACATGTGATAAACGCCGAGGCGCTGAATTCTGGACAATTTGATTTGAAAGTAATGGTTAGGATTTAGTTAACTAAAGTTTCCTAAGAATTCCAACGGATCTTGATCCTATACGTGAATACGTGTTTGTATTTGTATATATGTGCAATTAGGTTTTCTTAATTGTCTCTATGTTTGGAATTTGGAAATTTGTGGATGTGTAGGGCATGGATTGATATATTGGTAAAGGATTCGACGTTTAATTTGTTTGTGCTGTTGCATTCCGATTCATAGCAAAGTAGGTTTCAAGGACATTGAAAATTTTCCTTTACGATTTGGTTTCACTTCAATTCGAGTAGTAGATTCACTTTTTGGACTTATCTGTTAGTCCTTTCTTCTTCTTCTGGATTTTTGAAAGTTTAAATAATGGCACTCATTAATGTATTTTATTGAAGGACTGGCGGTGCAATGGAAAAGGTTACGTGGCCTACCGTAATTTCATTAGCAGGCCGAGGAATTGGGAAAGTTTGCAGTCACCAAGCCTCCAAGGCACTCCTGGAAACAGGTAACTAAGCTTTTTCTTTGCGAGTTCAAGTGATTGTGACTGGAAGTCTATACTTGAATTCACTTTTGTGAAGTGAGAATTTCATTCTATTAGCCTCACAAATGGGGATTGTTATTTCTGTAGGATTGGGTTGACTGGATAATTATAATCAGTAGGATTATGTTCTGCTGTAAACCTAATATTGTAATGAATGAGAATCTCTACATTTGAAATGTAATTGTGATTTTTAATTAGTCACAATCTAAGGTGGGATGTCTTGTAAGTTGTATCTGATTGCACCTTTGTTGGCCACATTTTGTGGAAGCTGAGCCTGGTTTAATTTTGTAACACGATCTGTCATAATAAGCACGATCAATCAAGCATGTTACCTTTGCTTTGTTGTATGAGGCAGGGGCTAGGGTGGAATAAGATGATATGGTAGTTTGGTGATTAACTAGATTCCAACAGTTTGAGATTTATTCTTTTATCTTGCATTGAGAGATTCTATCTGACGGTGTTATTGCAGCTCTTTTCCCTTTTTCCTGTTCTTTTTTGTTCCTTTGCTTTTTCTTGAATGGGGGACAGATGGTGTGGTGGTGGGATTTGGGGGTGCTAGAAAATAGTTTCTGGTTGATATCGTTACTCTGAAGAGTGTTCAAGCTTCTTGGATGAGTTGAAATATAAATATATTGTATGACGCCAATAGATAACACCCCTAGAACTTGGGGCATCTTCTCTTTCTTCTGTTTGTCTTTTCTTATTTTTCTTTTCTTTTTTCTTTTTTATTTATCAAGTTCATTAGTTTTCTAATATTATACTCCTGTCTCCTAGACACCTATCAATCACTTCTTCTGTCTGATAGCCAGAAACCACAAAGAACTTTTATGTCTATGAAACTTTCAAAGTTGTGAGTGCTATTTTGAATTTATGTTTCATATAATTCTGACATCAGGATAATTTACTAATTGATGCATCAGTGGGCGATGGATTCCACCTCAAAGTCCGCGTTCCCTTTTGTTTGAGGTGGATAGCTGGAGTTCTAGCAGGGTATGATTGCATTCTGTTATGGATTTTTATTCTTTATACTGAACTTATCTTGCTTATTCTTTCTTTTACTTCTTCTTCTTCTTCTTCTTTTTTTTTTCAACTTATTTGATTGCATTATTCTGGTGCTAGAAATTAGTAACTGCGTCATAGAATCTAGTACATTGGGTTATGGAGTGCCGGATGTTCAAGTAAGATGTATTTATGTTACAAGGGAACTGGCCACGATGGAATGCCTCCTCCGCATTCTATGTGCATCTTTAAATATTTGATACTGAAACTAAGTTCTGATTGATCATTTTACCATTCTATTGTACCATATTACCCACAGAGACACATCAATGATTTTTTACCCAACATGGGTTTCTCACATGTTAATTGAAACTTGTATATTTACTTCATTAAGTGTCACGTGAGTGACAAGATGAGGTTACATATTTTTTTTTGGGGTAACTTCACTTACCCCCATGAAGTTACATGGTTGTTGCAAACCACAACCCCGAAGTTACATGCTTGTTGCGCGCGGGGGGTAAAATGAGTAAAAGACCTTTACACCCCTAAAAATTTTAAAAACTCCAAATTTACTCTTATTTATAAATAAATAAATAAATATTAAATTTTTTTTAATAAAAAATAAGGGTATTTTAGTAATTTCATACCCCTCTGTTAGGATTTAACGGAAAAATTTAACGGAAGGGGGTAATTGAAATGAAACAAAAGTTCAATACATCAAAATTAAAGACTTTGAATATTGGGGGGTGTCTGCAAAAGATGTGTAACTTCATGGGGGGTAAGTGAAGTTACCATTTTTCTTTAGAAAATAAATTTCATGTATGTGTAGTCTTTTTACCTCCTGGGAAGTCCTCATGTTGCACCCCCGGTTTCTTATCCAAAAAAATGTATGTGTAGTTTAAGAGAGAATCCTTCTTTACACATCTTTATTTCACTGAATTGGACTGTGTCTTTGTAGCTTATGAGACCTTGAGAGTGTGTCACTGCAACATTCTAATTATTATATACGAGACTTATTTTTTATTTTAAGAATGGTTTTTTAGTTAATCGGGTATGAGACTTACATTTGTCACTTAATCACAAACACAAAGTATTAACAAAGGAAACCGGTAACAACCACTTAAAACTTACAGAAACCTGCTCTATAACGAACAGAATCTTGAACTAAACAATTGGGAGGAGGTTCTTGGAGCAGCACTTGAGACAATGCAAGAGCTGAATACAGTTTTTGTTACTATTCTTTAATGCATTCTAATTGGTTGCATGCAATTTTTCTTTTTACAGGACCTGCAAAATGGCAACCCAGATTCAAGTCACAGAACAAGTTTTAGCTCAAACACAAGTGATAATGATCGCCCACGTCATCCAGGTGGTGAACTTGCATATTCTTTTGTTGGAATGCATTGCATCTTTGATCAGTGCAAAGCCTCTGGTAATTTTTCTTTAAGTACCAACATATGTTATGTTTCTGCTTGTCATCATAAAGTTGAGTTGCATAGAAGAAACCCTCATTAGCTTAATGTGCAGTTACTGTTTTGAAGTTTGGGCACATGAGTTCTGATCTGCTTGCATACGGGGCGTCAGATGGAACTTTGACAGTATGCACTGTGTCAGAGCCACCTTCAATCATCAAGGAATTGAAAGGCCACACCAAAGATGTCACAGGTTGGACTGACTGGTATTGTTTCTGTGGTCTTTTCTTATATCTTACATGTTGCTATAACTCTAGAATATAAATAAAATGGGCTGAAGATAGGAGTGCTACGCTTAGGCACTTTCCCTTCTTCACCAAACAACACGAGGGGTAGTAGGGTATTATGCTGCAGCCCCAAAACTTCTCATGGAATTCTTAATATTATGGAAGTTAAAACTTTATGGTACTATGGTTATTCTCAATGGATTTTGGGGTAAATTGCACATTTACCCGATTTGAATGGGATGGTGGATGAGTCAGGGGTTCAAGTCCCTATAGGATGTGCTAGCCGCTTGCCCGAAAGAAGATTTGGAGAGAGAGAGAGAGAGAGAGAGTCATCCTCGATGACTCATTTGTTCCACTATATGCTAATAAGGTGCTCTTCTACAACCACCTACCATGCAAACCCTCAAAACCTTAGGAGATTAGCATAAAGATATTTCTGTTGTTGGTGGTGCTCAATTTGTCTTATCATGCAAAAGGAAGAGATGTTTTGTATATTTTCCTGCCCTTTACACTTGATACAGATGTGAGGAAATATTTTTCCATGTTTTACAGCCCTTTTGAGGCATTTTGGTAAAATTAAAATTTATGACGTTCCCCATGTTAGGACTCTTAATTGCAGAGGCACGCTGGATGACCAAATCTCCATGTTAAAGGGTGGAATGTTAAAATTTGATCCGGAAGCATTAATCATTAAAGGCGTACTTCAAACAGCATTCCATTGACTATCTTAAAATGTCATTGCATGATATTGACAACATGTTGGAGAAAATGATATGAATCATGGGATTCTAATCCTTTTGTGACATTAAGAATGTTCAGAATTCGGTTCAAGTATATGTTGGGCACAAACCATATCTATTGTTGACATATTGTTAATGAAGATATATGTGCAATGTATTGAATTGGCAAAGTATTGCATTTATTGTTGGCATTGCATGCTTCTAAAATATTTGTATTTTCTCAGACTTTGATTTCTCGTCAAACAATCAGTACATTGCATCATCTTCAATGGATAAAACTGTGAGAGTATGGGAGATATCAAAAGGACTTTGCATTCGTGTAATCTATGGAGTTTCTTCGCAATCATGTATTCGTTTTCACCCTGTAAGTATACACTAAAGTCAATAATGTTTGATCACTACATACCATTGCAATGTTTTTGTATGTTCAAAATCCTCGTTAGATCAACATTTTTAAAATGTCAATTGTTGCATATGTGAGCCTGTGGTCTAAATCAAGTTGTCAGTAACTTTTTTTGGATTAAGCACCTGTGCAAACCTTTGAGAACTTTTGGTTTCAATTCTATCAAATATCACATTGAAGTTATTATAGATCAATCCTCCTATGAAATTGTTTTGTTCTTGATCTTATTTATCTTTAGAGGCTTCGTGTTTTCTCATCTTTGTGTAGATGACTAGTGTGCATATAGTAACAAAAAGAAATCCTGTCCTCCATCGAATTTTTTTATTGACTTTATTTTTCATTAAAGGTTTTGGTTTCTCTTTCATCTTTGATGCAGGTAAACAACAACTTCCTTTCAGTTGGCAATGCAAACAAAGAAATCACTGTAATTACTGGATACCCTTTCTCTCACATCTTAAGAAAAAGGAAAAAGGTTACATCCTGGTCTAGCATGATAGCTTCTGGTTTGTTGTCTCATTGAGATCATAATTTTTTTTTTTTGGGGTGGGGGGGGAACTTCACTTACCCTCCCCCCCTCTCCTCCCCAGTGCGAACTGTCAAGGGTTTTCAATCATAACCTTGAATTATCAAAATTTGCAATGTTGGGTTGGGTTCCCAAGGGCAACAAAAGTATATTGCATCAGAACATTGAAATATCTTCAATGATAAGGATTATACATCTTGACCAGTTAAAAATCAGGGTGCTTGTGAGATGATATTACTGTAAGTTACATATATCAAGTGTAACAATTTTACATAAACTTGACAGAAAATGCACATTTATTTTTTCATAAGCCTGCCATATCATATCCCAGCCCTGCCATGATCACATCCTCCTGATATGAGAGTTTTAGTGTGAATATTCTTATATCATGTTCATATCCCATGTCCATATCATGCTTCATAGATCATATCTGATCGATGTCACTTCTACACTTGTACACCAGGTATTCAATTTCAGCACTGGGAGAATTATTAATAAAGCAGTCTTTGACGGTGAGGTTACCTCTATGGACCATGATCACACCGGTCAGCTCATCTTCTGTGGGGATTCACAGGTGTTATCTATATATATCTCACATCCTTATGATCTGACGAACTTACATGTTTCTCTTTTGACATTGTTACTGGAACAATATGTGCAGGGATGTATTTACTCAGTTAGTATGAACTCTCATACAGGAGTATTATCTCGTTCTCATCGCCATCGAAGTAGCAGCAGACGCAAATCTCCAGTCACAACTGTGCAGTACAGAAGTTTCTCCCTGCTTGCTCGTGGACCTGTGCTGCTGGCATGTACTCAAGATGGAGGTTTGTCTTTCTTCAGGTCTGATCAGCTGAATATGCCTTAAAACTTGTAAGGCCACGTTTGGTTGATAGGTATGGCATGAAGGAATGGAATGAGATTCCCATTTTTGCCAAGACCCACATTTGGGGCATGGGTATCAAGATCTCAGTCCTATAGTTGAAATGTTTTTACCAGATTTTGGGGTAAAATCATACTACGGGGTGAACATGGTATTCTGACTCCCACAACATAGGCATTGAGACAAAATTTAGTAGTTTTTATCTTTTCTTTTTCTACCGAGTACACCCAGATGAAGGTATCAGAATACCAAGTCTAAGTGCTCCCAAATGAAGTTATTTAAATGAAATGCTTCTGAATAGTGGGAGGAATAGGTATCTCATTCCCAAATTGCATTTCCATCAACCAAACTGGGCCAAGGTCTTTATCCTGGAGCACTGATAATAAGGTTGCCTTCTTGTTGTAGTGTCGCTTTGGAAATACAAGGTTATTTGACTCTCCGTTGCTCGCTGAAGTTAACTCCACGAATACATAGCATTCGAGCTTCCTTCTGTCCTCTGCTTTCCCTTGAAAAAGGAGAATACATAGGTTTGTATGTCAACATCAACGTACTATATTCTCCATAATAATTTTTACTGTACATTGTTTGGACTTTGGAGTGCCTTTTCAAAATACAGACTTTCTCAATTTTGCCTAAAAATGTGACATGACTAAAGAGGAAACAATTTTTTGCTGCCATCTCTCCAGGCGTTATAAACTCTCTCTCTCTCTCTCTCTCTCTCTCTCTGTGATAGTGGGGTGTTTGGATATCTTATTATAATTTTGAGTAATGCTATACATACTCTCACTTCTCTACACCAATTTTGCTTTTTTCCTTCTTTTTTTTTTTAAATTTTTAAATTTTTTTTTTTAAATTGTTTTAAATTTGTACTCCTGATTACATTTTGGCATAGTAAATTGAGGGGAATCCAGAAATGTGAAAAGGTAATTTTTCATGATGTTGAAACTCCAAGGCTATGTAAAGATAATATAAAATCATTAAACAGAGATTTTCTCTACATTTGGATACTTCCCTTCAATCAAAAACAAAAGAAAAAGCCTTCTGTTGATTATAGAGATCTGATATTGTGATTTACTTGTAACATGTAGTTGCTGGAAGTGAGGATTCAAATGTCTACTTCTATGATTTAACTCGGCCCCGGCATACATGTGTAAACAAGCTGCAGGTCCATCCTATTTGCCAATCAGGTTTTCATGGTCAACTGTAGTTATCAATCTGCTTTCAATCTGACCTAAGCTATTGCGACTGCAGGGTCATCGTTTTCCCGTTATCGGTGTTGCTTGGAACCACGGTGAGAACTTGTTGGCATCATCTGATTTTTATGGAATAGTAATTGTATGGAAGAGATCAAAGACAAGGTAAAATAAACATAGAACATTATACAAGAAATTTCCACCACATACTCAAAAGGCTGGAGCTGGACATCATTTTTTTTTTTTATTATTATTAATTTTGCTGCTCGTTTGTGAAAATTGTTTTGTAAATTGTATAATTCAGATCAGGAAACTGAGTGACAGAGGGAGTGCCATTTGAATCAACGTTGTAGTCTTCAATTTTCCTGTTGAATATAATACGATAGTAAATTTTTTTTAAAGTTAAACCTTAGCAAATACATATGCTTCCTATACTATATGCTAAATTATTTAGTATATACTATATGCTAAATTATTTAGTATAACTCTTTATGGTGTTGCACATTAATACCCTTCTAGGATCTCATAGTTAAGATTATGTTTTGTTGGATCTAAAAGTGTACTCGGTGTTGTTAAAAATTTTAAATGACTTTGACAATATATTCACCGTATAACAATGTATGCATCATTAGATTTATGAAATGGATCATATCCTATCCATTCAAGGTGCTATAAATGTGGCTGTGCAAAATTAGAAATGTGGATTATGCTTTTTACATTTCACCTACGCATAATGTGATAAACAACATGCACAGTGTAGGTCAAGAACTTGAAATCCTGCTTGCACATTAATCCATTGGAACCATCCCTGGGGTCTAGCGTGATCTCATTATTCTCCATTTCAAATAAAGTAAAGGGAAACCCTTTTATGGTCTTTTATTTTTTTATTTTGTGTATCAACGATGTACACAATGTCACATTGGTAAGAGGCATCCTATACATCTTTATATGGTCCTTTTCTCAACCTTCTCCTTTTCAAAGTGATCATTGGATATGTGAAATCTATGAGCCTACAGATCTAATGATTATTTTGAAAAGTAGAACAATGAGAATGATCGTGGAATAAAATAAATCCTTTCTCATATACTAAATATGTTGCTGTGTTAACCTGACTGCATGTACATCATCATATACAATAAAATAAAATTTTGATGATCACAGAATGACTCCTCTACTGCAGAAATCTATGGATTAATCCGGGAAAGCTAGTGCAAGTGAAACTGCAGACAATCGGTAGTATGACAAAAATTTTGGCCATCGGAGAAAGTCGCTGTCCTAATGAGAGTTGTTATACAAATTATTATTTATTAGCTTCGGTTAGTGATCACCATTCCGTTGTAGTCTAGTTGGGCAGGATACTCGGCTCTCACCCGAGAGACCCGGGTTCAAGTTCCGGCACCGGAACTTTTTGTTTTGTTTGTAAACGGCCCAAAATTGACCTTCTATTTTTCTAATAAATTAAAAGAAATTCTTTTTGATAATTAAAACTGTTGAGCCCAGACCAACATCTTGATGTACTTTTCTACTTTCAATCTAATTAAAATAAACAAGCTCATAACTCGTGCGGTACGAAATTCTTTATTATAATCTAATATTAAAATTTAAATACATCATTTTTCATTATAAGTTAAAAAGACATATACAAATATATCTCAACTATTTAAATAAAAAAAATTTTAAATCTCTGTTCCAATAAGTATATATGATTTTAAATAAATAGTATAAAAAAAATTAACAAGAAAATACATGAATTATAATATAATTAACGCAATTAATGACATATGAATTATATTAAAATATAATTAATTATGTTAAATATAATTAACGTAATTAATGACATTATATAGATATAACTAATGTAATTAATGACGCTAATTAATAACTTATTTTTTTAGAAAAAACCGGTTATATATATATGTGATGTCTTTTTTTTTTTTTTTGAAAATCCTTATTATTACATAATAATTTGATTTATATTATTTGTTTCCTTATTTAATTCAGACATTAATAAGATTTGATTTATTGAATAATTTAAATAAAGAAAACTCTTAAAATATAATTAACGCAATTAATGACTGATTTTTTTTTAAAAAAAAATCAGTTCACTCTTAAAAACTAGTTTAACCTTTAAAAAAAGGAAAATGTTAGGGGTTCTCCTAATCTTATGTAAACCATGATCTAAGAAAAAATAAAATTGTATTAGCCTTCACCACCCGTTTTTTTAGGCATTAACACCAAATTTAAGACATTAGAACCAAATTTGTGAGGCATTAGCACCAAAATTGAAGCATTAGCATTAAATTTAGAATGATTAAATTTATTTTGAATGATATCATCCCTAAAGGGTTAACCTTCCACTCTTAGGTTTTAATTTTGAATTCAAAAACAAGTTTTAAAGCATTAGAACCTAACTATTAACTTATAAAAATTAATCTGTTAACAAAAAAACAATATTATAATTTTATTTTTTCTTAAATCATGTTCTATGTAAGACTAGGAGAACACTATAGGAAGAACCCCTAGCAAACCCTTTAAAAAAATAAGTTCACACCACATGTCGCTATATTCATGCATTTCTGAGAATGATTCGACTTTTATATATATATATATATATATATATATGATTCTTTCAATTTGATTGAGTAATGAGTAGATCTCATTGCATTCACTCTTGAATATTGGGCTTAAGGGATAGTGCTTGAGCTTGTTTAGGAGTGCGATTTTAATAAGTGTATTTTTAAACATTATGTTTTTAAAATCTCTAATTTTTGAAATCTCAAGGCATTTGGTAAAACATGTTATGAAGTATTTTTTAATTAATTGAGCATTTGGGTAACATTAACATATAATTGCGGTTTCATGACCAAATAGGTAAATATTGCCCCAAATATATATTTTTTTTAAAGTGAAATCATGATTTTGGTTTAAATTCATACTTTTTCAAATAAATATTCTCAAGATATTTTAAAATTTGTAATTTTAAAATGACAATTTTAAGCACCGTAAAATTGTAATTTTATATAAAAACGTAGATTATTTCTTTAAAAACGCACTTTCAAACCGCTGGACTTGGGCTGCCATGTCTCTTTAATTAATTACTAGGACAAGTAAGAGTTCGAGTTTGAAAAATAAGCTGCCTTTAAATTCATTTGAGATTGAGCATTTTTCTGTCCTAAAAGATCTATAAGTTTCCCCCCTAAGGACTTAAAACAGCCAGACAAGACAGTAAAAGAAGCCTGCATACAGTTAGCTAACAATTACTACCATGGAAAATCTACTAATCAAAAAACAAACTACCATGGAAAATCGCTAGAAAGCTTTCTAAGCTTTCTCTTCCCCTTGTTTGAAAAGGCACAATAGAGAATTGCAAGAAATCTCGCTGAATACCAAATAATGGATAGAAAATGATAAATTTTGAAAGACAGACAATGGTGCAATGCCTTTATGCCATTGCAGAGGATAGAGATGAAATGTGGCCGTCATACAAATCCGGGGATTGTCCAAGCTCTTAGAATTTGAAGTTCAGAAGAAATCATGACTGGGAGATCTCAAGTCCTCAGACTCATTGAGCTGCTCTTCCATTCATTTGAGAACGTAGATGAAGAGTTAAGGTGGTAACAGCCCCAAGTAAAACTCTCCTCTTAGAAGTTTTCGCCTGCTCTTATTCCCTTCAACATCTGGCTTTTATAGATAGTTCTAAGGACATAACTTAAACCACCTTGATAGTAAGAGACATAGAAAGTTAACAGAGCATGTCAGGGCATATGAACCCAGGCTCTAAAAACAGGCAATCATTTTATACACCGTCGATTTGCCTCTCTAATCCTAAAAACTCTTGATTTGGGATATCAACGGTATTTCAAGCTTCATTGGAAGCTTTTGATCTGATCTAATCTAATCAAATACTCAACTATTGGAATTATGCATATAAATCAAATACAAATCCAATTTTTCATTGCTTCTGGCAGCAGCAATTGACAAGAAAACAAACAACACAGAAGCAAGTGACGGAGTGATTTGCATAGAACTAGAGGCAACCCAAAACACCCCCCACAGAGAGAGAGAGAAGCTAGAAGGAGAAGATGAGACCGAGAAGAGTCGGGTTTATGGATTTTAAAATTGAAAGATTTGGGGACGGTGGGTTGGTGACGGTGTTGAAAGATTTGGGGAAATTGGTTTATGGATTTTAAAATTGAAAACTAATTTATGGTGGTTAATAGAGGAGTTTTTGGTCAACAAAAAATGATTTTTGTTTGATCACTATTTTATATCGAAGTAAAAACTGTATGGGGAAATTAGTTTTACCCCCCATGAACTACCACTCTCTCTCCATTTGCCCTCAGGAACTACCAAGGTCACCTAAGACTCCCCATGAACTGCCATTTCGTTACCAAAGACCCCTTACCGTCAGTCAAAGACGCTAAATCAAACGTCATTGTCATTCGCGACACTATTACGTTAGTCAACGATACTGTTCACTGTACTATTCATGTTGACCATCACTTTTGACACCCTTGACTAACGGCAGGGGGTCATTGGTAGCGAAATGGTAGTTCATGGGGGGTCTTAGGTGACCTTGGTAGTTCATGGGGCAAATGGAGAGAGAGTGGTAGTTCATGGGGGGTAAAGCTAATTTCCTCAAACTGTAAAATGTGAAAATTATTTTCTGAAAACCATTTTACATCGAAGTAAACGGAACCTCAGCTTGCCCCAGAGAGGTTTTACTTTTAGAGTATTTTCTAATTGGTTTCCTTTTCGTAACTAAAATATCAGTGTTGATTATTGTTTGTTGTTTCATATATTTTGGTTGTTTATTAACTTCTAGGTCAGTTCTATTGCCAATAGATCTTAATTAGAGATCAATTAACTTTTTTAGGGTTATTCAATTACCACTAAAAAAATCACAATATACTTTTTAGAATCACAATATACTACCACTAAACAATCACAATATCTATATATACATATATAATATATTTTATTTTAAAAAAAAAAAAAAAGCTTGACAGTGAACATTTTTATCAAATGGCAGTGAATAAATTAGAGCCAACACACAAGACAAATACATGATTTTATATGACTAAATGATCAGAATACAGGCACGATTTTAAACATGATTTTACATGACTAAATACATAATTTTCAAATGGCTAAAAGCTATTTTATATGACTTATTACAGGCATTTTTAATAAATATGCGCATAACTTGGCTGATTTTTTTGATCTTATGGTCTGTGTTCACACTAACAGGCTCTAGCTCATTGAAGCAAATGGAAGCTAATAGGAAGTAAATACAATTCATTTAACAAAACCATAGCTTATATATATATTAATGCTTTTGTTAAAAATTAGTAGTATTAGTTAATAAAAAAGAAAAAAAAAAAGGACATAACATGCTTTCAGCTAGGTCCACACACGTTGTCTGTCTAACACCTAGTATATAATTGGAAGGCTTTGAATCCCTCTTATGTTTCCATTGGTTTAAAATCTCACATCATGCAGCATATGTTTCTTTAATCTAAAATAAAATGTGTCTTAATTTCGGTCTAGAAAAATAGTTATAATAATAAAAAATAAAAATAAACTCACCAAACAACCAAACAAATTAACCACAACCCTCATTTCAAAAGCCCATCAGTCATAGTTTCCACTACTCCCAAAATACAGAAACTTAAAAATCAAAAAGCAAAAAACATGCCAAATATATGTTGCAACATACATTTCAAAAAAAACATATTTCAAAAAACATTTAAAATATAATATTTTCAAGAGATATGAAGGTGTAAATATATATGCCTAACCGTCGTCGGAGATGGAGATCGAGATCGAGAGGCGCCAGAGGAGAAGACGGTGGCTGGCTGGAGGGGGAAAAAAGAGAAAAGGGAGCTGAGGTTTTGCGCGCAGGAGGCAGGGGAGGGAAAGAAGGGGGAAAGGGAAAGAAGAAAGAGGGGTGCAGGCTAGCTGTGGGACCGCACCCCAAAAAATCCATTAGTAACGTGGCATGTGCCAATAGGGTTACTAATGGATTTTTTTTTTTTTTTTTTAAATTACTTATATATATATAACCCCACATAGGAGTGGGCTTAGGTACGGTCTTCTAAACTACCGCAATATGCAATAGTTTCGAAGGACCGTTGGGATCTTCTAAACTTCTAAGGGGAATTTTAACCCCATAACAAGGCTTAGGTAATTTTTTTTTTTTATTGAATAACTTCACTAACCCCCCTGAAGTTTGACCATTTTTTCAAATATCCCACTAACGTTCAAAAATTCTCACTTACCCTCCCTAAATTTTCAATTACTCTTAATTTGGACCCATCCGTACAAATTAGGGCACAAAATTTAAAAAAAAGACCAAAATACCCATGATTTTTATTTTTTAAAAAAATAAAAAAATATCTAGAAGTTGGAATTTTATATAAAAGTTACTGTTTAAAATTCACTATTTAAAATTTCAACTTCCAAAATGTTTTTTTTATTTTTTTAAAAAATGAAAATCAGGGGTATTTTGGTCTTTTTTAAAAATTTTGTGCCCTGAGGGTCTAAATTGAGAGCAATTGAAAGTTTAGGGGGGTAAGTGAGAATTTTTGAACGTTAGGGGGGTATTTGAAAAAATGGTCAAACTTGAGGGGGTTAATGAAGTTATCCCTTTTTCGAAAAAAAGAAAAAGAAAAATTCACAACGTTAACTCACATCTCTCCCATCTCTTTCTTCTCCAAAAGCTTATGAGTTCCCCAAAAGCTTCTCTAGTGCGCTATGGGTAGAAAAACCCAAAATTGACAAAATCTCCAACCTATAAGAGTATTCACAATGGAAAAGTTAAATGACACTTTTATCTAAAATAGCTCCTTAAATTCATAAAATACCTTCTACATTGGAGAAACTAAAAAAAATGTAGAATATATATTTTATTAAATGAGCTAAAAAAAAAGCTACATGTAGCAGCACTATTCAAAGAGCTATTTTCCTAAATTTTCTTCCCACGTCTTTTTTTTTTCCCCACTATCTCTCCCAAAATTTTATTCCCACCTTTTTTTTATTATTTCTCTCACCTGTTTTATCTTTTTTCAAAATTTTCTCATACTATTTCTCTTTCACATCTCATTTTTTCCAAAATTTTCTTCTATTATTTCTCTCTCCACATTACTTTTTTCTCAAAAGTTGAAAAATAAGATATTTAAAAAAAATACAATCATTATAAAATATATATATATATATATATATATAAAAGAAATGATATAGATAAAAATATAACTAATCGGATGTAGGAGGTCTTTAAAACGTCATTAGCTAAACTAGATAAATTGAGTTTTGATAAGTTATTTTACATAAAAAAAATTAGCTCTTCCATTGTGAATGTCCTAACTCCCATCTCTCTCATATCTCCAAAACTTCTTTGAGTTCTCTCTTTCTGTTCTCTGGTGCGCTATGGGTAAAAAAACCCAAAATCAACAAAATCTCCAGCCTCTCAATGTTTGTCGACGCTGGCGGCCCTGAAATGACGATGACCTCTCGTATGTTGGGAGAGTCATGGATTACCTCTGCTTGGAAAAATGGGGTCCAAAGTCATGGCTTTGGGAGTCTCTAGTAGGGTCGGCGTTGATTTTGTTAATTTTGGATCTTTCTACCTTTGGAGAAGAAAGAGATGGGAGAGATGTGAGTTAACGGCATCTTCTGCCGTAATTTGTTTTTTTGTTTTTAAATAAATTAAAAAGCCTTGTTATGTGGTTAAAATTCCCCTTAAAAGTATTAGAAGATCCCAACCGTCCTTCTAAACTACCGCAGATTGCAATAGTCTAGAAGACCGTATCTAAGCCTTGCTCCCTACGTATATATTAATTACTATATATATACGAGAATAACTTCTATAAGGAGTTGGTGTAAACCAGTCCCTTTGTACCCACCAATTAAAATTAGACACCTAGGATTATCACACCAAAAGAAAAAAAGTGAAAAACACTGGATTAAACACCCACTTCCCACTAAAATCAAAACCCTACTTTTTCTCCTCTTCCCCCCTCTCTCTCTCTCTACGCCATGAATTGCGGCCCCGTGAATTCCAGCCAACAGCTTGCTTTCAATATTATAGCCAATAATCCTACCCTACCAATACAACTTAAATGAGAATTTAAGGACATGAAAGAAAAAATAAAATCACATTGTATTCGATGAGAGAGAAAACAGAGAAATATAAAAAATACAGTGTGATTTTTATATCAACTTCTATCGTCTTCTCAATAAAAAAATCATAGTTATCCTGATTCAATAAAATCATCACAAAATGATATTTTATCAAGTTCTTCATAATGATATTCAATAAAATCATCACCAAAAAAAAAAAATCGCATTGTATTCGGTGAGAGAAAATAGAGAAATATATATAAAAAATTCTCTGCTGCCAGCATGTGTGTCTATGAGAGTGAGAGTGAGAGAGGAGAGAGAGAGGGGAGCACCAGAGAGAATAACTTCGTCCACAGCAAGCTATTGGCTGGAATTCACGGGGCTGCAATTCATGGCGTAGAGAGAGAGGGGGGAGGGAGAGGAGAAAAAGTAGGGTTTTGTTTTTAGTGGGTGTTTAATCCGGTGTTTTTTGCTTTATTTCTTTTGGTGTGATAATCCTAGGTGTCTAATTCTAATTGGTGGGCATAAAGGAGTTGGTTTACACCAGTTTCTTATAGAAGTTATTCTCTATATATACATATTAATTTAGTTACTATATATATATATATGACATGCCCGGGTTACCATATATATAATCCTACATCTATATCTATGGTTTTTATTAGGAAATTATACTTCTACGTTAATATTATTATTGAAATAAAATTTATTAATTAGTTTGAGCTATGAATAATTAAAGGAAAAAACTTAAATAATGACCAACTTAATTTATGCAAATGCTAATATATGTATATATATATATATATATTAGTTATACGTTAGTCTATAATTATGCCATGCCATTCCACGTTACTCATGCCATTATATATTGAGGCATGCATCATTAAAAAAAATGTTAGTCTAATAAATGTGATTTTATTTTTAATATATTATTATTATTGTAATAGGTTATTATTATTATTATTTTATTTAATATATTATATTCAAATAATTTTTTAATAGGTTATTATTTTGGTAACGTGACAAAATACCACGTTACCAAATGGTAATGTGTCACCTCCACACGTTATCAAAATATTTTAGTAACGTGGCACAAAAGTGACATGTTACTAAATGGTGACTTGACAAAAATGATGAACAGTATACACATTACTAATCCTCTATTTTTTTGTAGTGATTTAAGCAGACTAGACTTGCACACCAACGGCTATACATTAATCCCATAGCAGCTATACAAGACAGCAAGATATATATACAACAAAACATTTGTACCAAATTAATAACACCAACAGAAAATAGACACCAACATATTGCTCTTTCGACAAGAACGAAACACTCAACACTCATGAAGAATAGTGCTTATATATAGAATATGCATGCTATCACTCTCTATTGAGCATGCACTTTAATTTGTTGAGGCCATACAGGAAATAGAACAGTTTTTAGGACACTAAGACGGGAAGTTGCATTAAAAAAAAAAAAGACACGAAGAACAGATGTTATCATGCTGCATTCATCTACCATTCCCCAAGTCTGACATTACATTGTCCTTCACGCTATCAAATCCAGCGGTTGTACTGCTACTTTCACCGTTTTCATAAGCGTCAGATGTAACACCAAGTAGGTGTTCGGCCTCTTCCAGATTTGATTGAGCATTAACCCACAAGTGTGTCTCTATCATTCTTATTTGTTCTAATTCCATGGCCAATTCCTTCATACTAGGCCTCTCATCTCCTTTCACTCTTAAGCACCTCTCAGCAAGTTTAACGACTTCCTTGATCTGCTCGTTATTTCCTTCTTCAACTATTCGTTTATCAAGAATTTCATCCATGCGATCCTCTTTCAAGAAAGAAAGAAAATACATAGGTAGACATCTTTCATCCTCGGATCTATCGAATGAAAATACTTTCTATCCTATTAGTAGCTCCACGAGGACCACTCCAAAGCTATAAACATCACTTTTCTCCGTCAATTGGTTCGTCTGTAAGTATTCAGGATCCAGTATCCAAGAGTTCCTTGCACTATAGTAACTACATCCTTTTGATCATGGGGAACCAATTTTGAAATTCCGAAGTCGGAAACTTTCGCAGTAAAATTATCACCAAGCAGTATGTTTGAGGGCTTGACATCTCTATGAATTATAGCTAAAGAGTATAGATACGATAGTGCACTTGCTGTTTCTGCAGCTATTCTTAGATAGGTTTCCCATTGTTTGGTGGATGTGTTGCCTTCATGATGTATATAGTTGAAGAGTGTACCTTGTGAGACAAATTCATAGACTAGCAAAGGAACTTGTGTCTCTAAACAACAGCCCAAGAGTTTGACAACATTCTTATGGTCAATTTGGGAGAGCAGAACAATTTCATTAATGAACTGGTCAACTTGGTCTGGATCCACTGTCTTGGACTTCTTGATGGCAACAATTGTATTATTTGGTAAAAATCCTTTGTAAACTGTACCAAAACCTCCTTTACCTATTATCCTACTCTCTCTATAGTTTTTGGTAGCCAACTTCAGCTCTTCAAAAGTAAAGATTTTGGCCTTTTTAGTGGATCCTAGTGCTCGGAGACGCCGTTCTAAGATCAAACCCCCATTTTGTTGAAAAAGCTTTGCTTTAAGCTTAATATATTTTCTTTTCTGGAGTACCAAGAACAGCCACGAGCTACCCCCAAGCATAGCAATTAAGCCTATGCCAATTCCTGAAATTGAAAATTAAAGCCAAAACGGTATCGATCATTTTGACATAATCCCTTCGTTTCTCAATTTCAAATAAAATGAATAATATTTATTTTATGGTCAAAATTTAAAGTTTGTGTATTTAATTGTATACATGATATTATCTAAGGGTGTACAAAGTGGTAAATTTACTTACCAATGGAAACCTTAATTGCTAGTGCAAGATCTACAGAACAACCTTCACATCTTTTCTTCCGTCCCCACGGTACCACTTTAATCGAGACATAATAAATTAGATTTTTTTTCCAAACTTACACTTTTCACCATTGATTTCGTTAATTGAGATTCTCAACATGTATATTCTCAATTGATCTAACTGAGAGAGATCTAATCCATCAAGTGAGAATACAGGCCAACCACATAGTATAATCATAATTAATGAAATACATACATTGAAACGAATTAGGGGAAAATAAATGTCATAAAAAGTGATATTGAATTCAGGAAACAATTATTGATTTTTTACTCTTTTTTTTTTTTATGTATAAATTAACTTGGCAACCTTGGCTGCTGTATGGGTTCCCTTTGTAACCCTGCTTGCACTGGCAACGGTAGCCGCCCTGCCTGGTTTGGAGATCAATGCATTCACAATTAATATCCTTACATGCGAAATTCGGTTTGTTCCGATCTTCTTCGCATGTGAGATTGCTAACTGCCCAATCAAGCACCAATGGAACCGTTTGGTTGGTATAATTTTTGAGATGATCGGCGGTGAAGTTGAACTGGCCTTTCTCGACAACAAAAGCATAGCCGCAGGGATTGAAGTCCCATACATCGGAGTGATTATTAAAGCTGAATACTTCAAAACTAATATTTTTGAGTCCATCAGGAAACACTAACTCGCAACACCCAACGCCAGAGCAAGACCCATTCACCACATTGTTAAGGGTAGGGCATTTAGATGCGCACCCGATGTGTACCATTCTCCGTTTTGGAACCCACTAAGGTAGGAGATAGTGTCACAGCCGATAACAGTGAACTTATTTTTGCTGTTGGAAATGGTGTACTGGGAGACCCTGAACTCGGGTTTGTTCTTGTAACTGCGACCTTGAACCTTGACTGTGGCAACGCAAGCTGGCTTGTTGGGATTGTTGGAAGTCCCACATTGCTTGGATATTAAGAGATGGGCCATTTATAAGGTTGAGAATAACCTCTTGAAATTAGCTTTTGGGTTGAGTTAGGCCCAAACCCATTTCTAACATGGTATCGAGCGGGCCCAATTAGCATGGTCGCGTCACCCATTTGTTGCGTGTTGGCTTGGATGTCCTCCGCCACACGTGAGGCGTGTTGGAAGTCCCACATTGCTTGGATATTAAGGAGATGGGCCATTTATAAGGTTGAGGGTAAACCTCAACTCTTGAGCTAGCTTTTGGGTTGAGTTAGGCCCAAACCCATTTCTAACAGGGATTACTCGCGCCACTGGTGTCACAGTAATATTTATAAGAATTTCTGGTATAACGGCTCTCGTTCACCTTTTGGTAACAGTCTTGGGCTACATCAGTCAAGACATGCAACTCATGAGTGTCAATGGATATGTTTGTGACAGTGACATTACCTGTCTTTGGTTTTCCAGAGTCACATGTGATATGAAAACTCTCATCCAGATAGCAGCCCTTCGTGAAGCCAAATGGGAATGGAATTTCTACATCTCCACACTTGCTGCGGCAGTCAGGCTTGGGTATAGTTGTTGATGCTGCTGCCACAATTGCAAATATTATTATGATCAATACTCCAGGCAGTGCTATGATTTGCAATAGCTTCCCACTCAACCCCATGCGTTGCCGTGCTTTCTTATATTTTGTGTTTAGATCGATGTGCTTTGACAGCCTTAGCTAGTACACTTTTCCCTTTTATAAAGGCATATGGAACGATCGAAGACCAATTCAGCCGGTAACTTTTATGTCATACAGCAAAAATAACAGGTCCAAAGTATCTTTTATAAAGTTAATGAGTCATTTTCCGAGAAATAATTTTCCATAGAGAGAGAAAAGAAAAAAATGAAGATAGTCCAAAACTTGCACATGCATCTTTTGCACGTTTCACCAACCTTTCCATTATTGGAGAATCCAATGCTTTTTTTGTATCCCTATATCTCTTAAATTGACGTAAAGGTAGAAGAAGTAGGATAACAGAAGTTGGTCGATCTTGACTCTTCAATAACAGAATTTATTACAATCATAATTAATCTAAGAAGTAGGATTACAGAAGTTGGCCGATCTTGACTCTTCAATAACAGAATTTATTACAATCATAATTAATCTAACAATATATTCGAATTTATTACATCAAGTAGCTTTTATAAAGAATCTTTTATGAATTTAGACCTCATAATAATTCACGAATCTTTTTTCATAGAGAGAAACAAACAATAATCTCACACATTCAAGGTAATCAGTCACAACATTATTTAGTGGGCCAAGAGTACCTTTATCTTTCCACAACTTGTGTTTTGAAAATTCTAGAAGTCCAAAAGAAGAAGTGGACAATGAGAATAAAACTTTTTAAACAAAGAAATAAGAAGCAACAATCACTACAAAAAACACACCTTCTCTTAACGTGTTTATTATTCATTTTTTTTGCCACGTCACCATTTACTAACTTGTCAAAAATTAACACATTAGTAATGAGATTTAGTAACGAGACAAAATGCCATATTACCGATTGCTAACGTGTGATGAATGCCATGTTAGCAATTTGTAACGTGTCATATTTACCATGTTAGTGATGGGAAATATTAAAAATAAAAAATAAAAAACAAAAAAATATATTACTAACGTGTGAGTAATAACACGTTACTAATTGCTAACGTGTCATTAATGCCACGTTAGCAATTTGTAACGTGTCATATGTACCACGTTAGTAATGGGAAATATTAAAAAAAAATTAAAAAAATAAAAATATCATCCTAACGTGTGAGTAATAACACGTTACGCTAACGTGTCATTAATGCCATATTAGTAACTTGTAACGTGTCATATGTACCACGTTAATAATGAGAAATATTAAAAATAAAAATTTAAAAATAAAAATATTTTCCTAACGTGTGAGTAATAACACGTTACCAATTGCTAACGTGTGATTAATGCCACGTTAGCAATTTGTAACGTGTCATATTTACCACGTTAGTAATAGGAAATATTTAAAAAATAAAAATAAAAAAACAAAAAGAATATATTACTAACGTGTGAGTAATAACACATTACCAATTGCTAACGTGTGATTAATGTCACATTAGCAATTTCTAACGTGTCATATGTACCACGTTAGTAATGGGAAATATTTTTAAAAAAAATTAGAAAAATAAAAATATTTTCTTAACGTGTGAGTAATAACACGTTACGAATTGCTAACGTGTGATTAATGTCATGTTACCAATTTGTAACGTGTTAAATATAACACGTTAGTAATGGAAAATATTAAAAAAAAACTAAAAAAAATATTTTCCTAACGTGCGAGTAATACCACGTTAGTAATGGAAATTTTTTTTTAAAAAAAATAATTTCCTAACTTATTTATTTAATTTAGACACCATAAATAGTAACCTATTTAATACATATCTAGAGTTAGGAATAGGATCCTGTCCATTTCAAATGAAATGGACAATATCAATTAGTGTAAAATGATGGGTAATATTGTAAAATTAGTTCTTCAACTTTAACGTTAAGACAATATTACCCATTATTTTACACTAAATGAATATTGTCCATTCATTTGAAATAGACAGATTCTATTCTAGAGTGGAATAGGATCTCTGTCATTTCAAATGAAATGGACAATATCCATTAGTGTAAAATGATGGGTAATATTGTAAAATTAGTTCTTCAACTTTAGCGTTAAGACAATATTACCCATTATTTTACACTAAATGAATTGTCCATTTCATTTGAAATGACAGATCTATTCTAAGTGGAATAGGATCTGTCCATTTCAAATGAAATGGACAATATCATTAGTGTAAAATGATGGGTAATATTGTAAAATTAGTTCTTCAACTTTAAGCGTTAGACAATATTACCCATTATTTTACACTAAATGATATTGTCCATTTCATTTGAAATGGACAGATCTCGTTTCTAGAGTGGAATAGGATCTGTCCATTTCAAATGAAATGGACAATATCCATTAGTGTAAAATGATGGGTAATATTGTAAAATTAGTTCTTCAACTTTAACGTTAAGACAATATTACCCATTATTTTACACTAAATGGATATTGTCCATTTCATTTGAAATAGCAGATCTATTCTAGAGTGGAATAGGATCCTGTCCATTTCAAATGAAATGGACAATATCCATTTAGTGTAAAATGATGGGTAATATTGTAAAATTAGTTCTTCAACTTTAACGTTAAGACAATATTACCCATTATTTTACACTAAATGGATATTGTCCATTTCAAATGAAATGGACAATATCCATTTAGTGTAAAATGATGGGTAATATTGTAAAATTAGTTCTTCAACTTTAACGTTAAGACAATATTACCCATTATTTTACACTAAATGGATATTGTCCATTTCATTTGAAATGGGACAGATCCCCGTTCTAGAGTGAATAGGATCTGTCCATTTCAAATGAAATGGACAATATCCATTTAGTAAAATGATGGGTAATATTGTAAAATTAGTTCTTCAACTTTAAGCGTTAAGACAATATTACCCATTATTTTACACTAAATGGATATTGTCCATTCATTTAAATGACAGATCTATTCTAGAGTGGAATAGGATCTGTCCATTTCAAATGAAATGGACAATATCCATTAGTGTAAAATGATGGGTAATATTGTAAAATTAGTTCTTCAACTTTAACGTTAAGATATTACCCATTATTTTACACTAAATGGATATTGTCCATTCATTTGAAATGGACAGATCTATTCTAAGTGGAATAGGATCTGTCCATTTCAAATGAAATGGACAATATCCATTAGTGTAAAATGATGGGTAATATTGTAAAATTAGTTCTTCAACTTTAGCGTTAAGACAATATTACCCATTATTTTTACACTAAATGGATATTGTCCATTCATTTGAAATGGACAGATCTTCTAGAGGAATAGGATCTATATATCTAGTTAGAAAGGTAAAAATAAGCGATGGCGTGCGTACATGCGATATAAACTTCACGGAATCAACATCTAATTTGACCAAACTAATATATAGAATCTAACATGATCTATCATTGTGTAGTTGCAGAAGGACATTCAATGCATCACACTCTACTCATTTGATCAGCCAACTGGACTGCTGAACTATGGTGTGACTAGGCATGGTGAAGGCTAGGAGCAAAACCCATGGGGCGACCATGAAACTGGGGTTTGGGTGCTCGAATTGATTATTAAATCTGTATATGTTCATCATTGGTGGCTCAGATCTGAAAGTATTCATTGGTCTTGGGTGGTTCAACTCATCCAGTTGGGTGCATATTATCATTGCATTGCCGATGTATTCGTTATGTAAGACAAGTCGGCTGCCGGACCTGGATGCCCATAATTAAGGAGATGACATCCATCCCAACGGGCCATACCAAGGATCATGACCCACTGGATAATTACTTCTCATGTGGCTTGCAATTAGTCGTTTCTCACGCTATTTAGGTGGTAACAATGCCATGTTAGCAATAGGGTGACGTGACATATTTCCCACGTTACCATATGTGTTTTTTAATTGTTTTATTATTAATATTAAATAATATATATTACAACATATAGTAACCTAATTAATTAACCTACTTAATTACGTTAATTAACCTAATATTAAACTACAAAAAAAATTAGGTAATGAATTTTATTTTTAAGAGAACAAAAAAAAAATGCTAACGTGGCGTATAGGCCACGTTAGCCATTTCCTAACGTGGCATATATATCACGTTGAAAATACTAACGTGGCATATATGACACGTTAGCAAATGGCTAACGTGGCATATATACCACGTTAGGAAATGTTTCTTTCTTCTTTTTTTTTTTTAAATATGAGATAATATATATTTATATTATTTATATTAACCTAATTAGTATGTATATATATAGACTAATATTATTATATATTATTTATAGCCCTTACTTAATAACTAAGTTACAAAATATATATATATATATATATATATATATAGCTAGTCGTTCCTCCAAGTCTCTAGCCCTATAGTCAAAACTAGGACTAACACGAGTTAACAGTATGTGTCCCACTTGAGTAAGGCTTCTCGCTATGTTTGATGTACTTTCTAGCCATCTCATTGTATAGGCTGGCCTAACTCCCATGTTGATGGCGTTTCTCACCGATGTTTTAGAATTTGCATAAATGGCACGGTTATTGGCGAATAATTAATTAATAAGTTGCATACAATTGTAAAGTAATTAAACTATCATCTAGCTATAGTTAGGTTGGTCGATAGGCTTTTTAAAACACAGTATTTTTTATTTTACTTAATCAATCTTATTTCTAAAAAATATATATATATTATTATGGTAACCTAATTAATTAACCTAATTAGAATAACCTAATTATAGTAACCTAATTAATTAGGAGAATTAACCTAATATTAAACTACAAAAAAATTTAGGTAATGAATTTTATTTTTAAGAGGACAAAAAAAAAAATGAGAAATTTTTCTAACGTGGCAAAATGCCACGTCACCCTTTCCTTACGTGGCATATATGTTACGTTAACAAATACTAATGTGGCATATATGACATGTTATCAAATGGCTAACATGGCATATGATGAGTGCCAAATTGTGCTTATTTGGACCCCTTAATTTATATTTGTAAAGCTCTTAGCCTTGTTATCTTATAATGTTTTAGTTTGTTTTTAGTGTTTTATGGTGTTGCAGGTCATTGCATTCAAACTGCGGTTAAGATGGTGAAAAAGGGCAAAAAGTGAAGTTCTGGATCCTGCCAACACGTTCGAGTGCACTAGGTGCGATCAAGTGCACTGCGCTCGAGCCTCAGGGGAGCAATCGAGCGCATGCCTCGTCAGCCCGTGTTTTTCGAGTCTCCCTAGCTGCCATCGCTAACTTGATGCGCTGTGGGATTTCTGAGTAGTTACACGCGATCGAGCGCGCTGGTGTACCAAATTTGGTACTCACAATAGCATGAACCGTGATTCATATAGCGTTTGCGCAAGTACTGTGTTCGAATCCACAGGGAACCGTAAATGTTTTAAAAACTAATTTTATCTCTAGGTTAGTATTACCTTAACCTAGTTCCGAGTTTTTGACAATTAATCGAACATAAAATGTGCAGAAATGTAAACTATTCTAAAAAAAACCTTAAACGAATAAAGAAAAGCAACTAAGGTTAAAGACTCAACCTCACCCAATATTGAAGTGCTTGCTTAAATGTAAAACTCACATATCCGTCTATCAATTTAACCCTTAATCATTCTCTATTGCCTTTGTGACACTAGTCAAACCGATTTGATATGTTTACCGTTAAGGAGCCACAACAAATATTGATCCCCAATAGAATCATCCACTGTATCCATGGATCATAGTAGATATTTAATCGAGTTTCAATCATCCATTGTGCACCGGCTTGGAACACAACAAAGGTTGGACTTCTAATGCATCACAAACCGCAATCACTCACAACTTATGTCACTTAAATTGAAAATGAAACGAATATGATAAGTAAATGACGGAGTGTAATCGTTTAACGTAAAAGCGTAAAACAAATGCTAAGGGTGAGGCTTCATCTTCAACCTTAGTTGAAAATTTAGCTACCCATAATAAGATTAAATGACAATAAAGTAAAGGTAAACATTAAAGATTGACAAGAATACAAAGTTTGAGGTTTAAAGGGGTAGGGGCAGACCCAAACAGAGGGTTTCTACTCTCAAGCTGTGCTACAAAAAACGTAGAAAATAAAAATTTACACAAGTCACATATTTATAAAAAATTAAATTGCTGCCAGGTCAGAGGGTTGAGCTCGATCGTAGGCTATGCGCTCGAGCGCAAGGACGTATGTGATAGATCGTCAAAGCCACGATCGAATGCTCGTAACTGCTCCAGAATCTCCACGGCGCAAGGCTGGAAATGATGGAGGCTAGGGCTAGCTAGGACAACCGCGTGAGACGCGGGCTGACAAGGCATGCGCTCGATCGCAGCCTTCGTGCTCGATCGCGTCACTTCTTTTGCCCTCTTTTCCACCCTTTCAACCATGGTTTGGATGCAAGGACCTACAACACCAAAAGACACTGAAACAACACTACAATTGGAGATAAATATTATTACCGAGATTAAAATGGCAAAAGGTGAAAGATTAAAGAACTATGGTTTAAGGATACATAGTTTTTTACAAGCAATTTTTTGCTATGGTTGTTTGTTTCTTTGGTTGGTGCATTGTATTTGTGATGAATTGTGTATAAGTTTATTCAAATATAATCATTTATTTGTAAACAAAAGATAATCATATCAGCCGGAAGAATATATGTTATTCTTCAATTTTACCTCACCATCAGCTAATATAAACCTTTGATATTGGTTTTTACTTTGAATGCCGGTGTGTGGCATCATTTTTTCAGCAACAATTACTCTAACACTCCATTCTTTTGTTTTAGGAGTAATTTCCTTTAGAGAATTATAAAGTATTTACATCCTTTTTTCCTGAACAAAGATAAAAACATGAATTAAGAGATATAATTGTTAATACAATCTATAATAACAATATGGAAGATAATAATAAAGCATGATTAAGAAGAGCATTAGCACTATCTATAAGGTCTACATTGAATTCCACTGAAAACAGCCAAAAATGGTAGATTACATCAAAATAATTGCTGTACTTTTACTAATCTTTACAGTCCACCCTAAATTATACACATCAATAGTTAAACGGATAAAAAGCTAGTAGAACAAGAAAAGAAAAATAGCAAGATGCTCTAAAATGGTCTTGTAGTAACTTATCACATATTTTTAAGAATATATAATTTTTTTGATTAGCAGTCTCTTAAGTAAAAAGAGGAAGAAAAAGAAAAAAGAGGAAAATATATATATATTGAAAACAATATGTAATACCACAAAGAATCTTTATTCTATGTAGCAGTTTACACTCAATGCAGGTTCTTTCACCTTTTTTTTCCCTTCCCAGAAAGAAAGCGAAAATAAACAAACAAGGAAAGGGGAAAAAAAAAACCGAAAAAAACAAGCAAACAAACAAGGAAAGGAAAAGATCCACAAGCCCTATAATCCAGGAAATTTCCTTTGAGAATTATAAACTGTTCGCAGCATTTTTTCCTGAACAAAGATAAAAACATGAACTATGAGATATAATTGTTATTACAATCTATAATAACAATATTGAAGATAATAATAGGAGTTGTTAATGTATATGTGGGGCTTGTCCCACATTGGTAAGATTGGAAGCTATTCTACAATATATTCAACATGGTATCAGAGCCAGGTTTCTGTGGCCTTCAATAAACGTCTTTGACGTTTTCTGATGCTCCCTTCGGCGAGCTCTTTCTAGTAGTTTCCAGTCGTCTATGCACCCTGCAACCCCAAGCAGGTTTTTTTTTTTTTTTTTCTCGCTCCAAATCTCTTCCACTCCTTCAGATCTACAGATCTGTGGAAGATCCGCCGTCATCGGCCCTCTGAGCTCCTCCGGCAATTTCTGCCCGAGCCAATTGCACCACCACCGGGACCCCTCTCGGCCAAAATAACCACCAAAAGTGGTGTCTCTACAGATCGGTGGATCTTTGCGCTCACCATTTACGAGACTCCCACGCCCACACGCCCTAGAAGTTGTTGCGATTCTACCCCGCGCCACTCCGGCACCTCCACGCGCCACCACATCGGCCCGTCGGAAGGTTGCGAGTCCACCTTATAGATCCATGGCGGCAGTCATATCCCGCCAAGAACGCCCCCATAGAAACCTCACGCGCCTCCGCACGCCGGTGCTTCTGCGTGGGATCCACGCGCCTCCGGCCGCTAGATCTTTACGCGTGCACCACATGCACACAGGTCTTGACCGCCACGTCCCTATTCCGCATTCGCGCCACGTACCCTAGTAGTTGCGGCGCCACATCAGCCCTAGCGTACCACTTCATCGAGCCACGTCATCGTCCATAAGCCCTAGCGTGCCACATCATCGAGCCCTTTGACCGTTGACTATTCGTTGACCGTTGACTTCCAGTTTGATTGTGATCTCTGAGTTGACCGTTGACTTTTCATCGTTGACCGTTGACTTTTAGAGTTGACCGGTGTTTCCGACTTAATTTTTTCTGATTTCAAATTTTTGGTCTATTTTGCTTTTGGCATCTCTATATGGCGAAAACAAGATTCTTCTCCAAATTTAGGCATTTTTTGCGGTTCATGTCGATTCATGCATTGGTCATTTCGGTTCCACGGCCTTTTTTTCTTTGGTGCAGTTCAATCCGGTTCATTCTTCTTGCGGTAGGCACTCTCAGGTCAGATGATTTTTTTGGGCCAAAGAAGCCCTTTCAAGCCCACTTATGCCTTGTCAAATGCCGCCATCATAGGCCATTGATCCATTACTAGTGAGAATTTTTTGGGTCAGACTTTAGCTCGGCCGACAAAGGCGAGACGGTCCAAGGTTTTTAGAGCATGTTTAGCCTTTTAACCGGCCCTTTTCTCCATGTAGCCTCTTCAACCCCGAGTCAATCTACTAGTTAGAATTTTTTGGGTGGACTTTAGCTCATTCCCACCAGTGAGACGGTCCATGGGTTTCGCATGATTAGCCTTTTTAACCGGAGTCAATCTACTAGTTAGAATTTTGGGTGGACTTTAGCTCAGCCCACTAGGCGAGACGGTCCATGGGTTTCAGGCATTCAAGTTTCTTCATTACTAGTATATGGTTTTCAAGTCAAAATTACAACCAAGTGAACCAAGCTCTTCTTTTATGGCGTTACTTCGGCAACTCTTTCGGCACAAGTGCTTTTTGGTGAATTCATTTTATTTTCCTTTTCTTTTATCCAAACTCAAGTTTACATATTGAGTTTGAGGGGATAAGAATATTATTTTATGTTAGGTTATTTTTCATTTTCTTTCCCTTTCTTTTATGTTTTTTTTATTCATGCTTTTGTTTTCCAACCTTAATGTTTAGACACATTAAGTTTGAGGATGTTAATGTATATGTGGGGCTTGTCCCACATTGGTAGATGGAAGCTAAGGCTCCTATCTCCCTCCTATATAAGAGGCTCTTGTATACATTCTAAGTACTCTACTCAATACAATGTAGTCTATTATATGCTTCCTCTCTATAATATATTCTACAATATATTCAACAGGAGTAATGCTACGGGCGATAAAAATTCCGCCCAAAATCCGTTTTTTGCCTACGTGGCTTTGGTTAAGCCAACCCAAGTTAACATATTTTTTCTTTTTGTTTTTTATTATTTTTTCCACTCACCTCTCGCAACCCATACGCACCCCACCCCTTCTCTCTCTCCTCTTTCTGTTCACACTTCCCCACCCCCTCTCTTTCTCTCTCTCTCTCTCTCTTGCCTCCCTTTCTCCCTCTCTCTCCCTCTCTCTCAGACCATCTCTCTCTCTCTCACCATCTCTCCTCGGCCACCGTCGACTGTCGCTCACCCTCTCTCTCACTCCGGTGCAAGGGTTCCAACCACCGAAGAAGAAGGCGGGTTTTGCTCTCCCTCCCTCGCTCCGGCGAAGACTCTCTCTCTTTCTCCATGCCTTCCGATCACAGGATCGCCAAAAGACCACAGTTTCTACTAATTCGGACTACCCAAAAAAAATTTCGTGATTTTCTTCAACTGAGTACATTGGTAAGGAATCAAATTTCTTATGATGAGATCTTTGTTTTCTGCTTATTCTACCCGTGTTTTGATGAAATGTTTGTGAGAAAATCTAAATTTTATTCAGTTTTGGATAATCATTATGTTCGTTCTTGCAGATACAATTGGATGCATTTTTGAACTAGGATTTTCATCGAGCAGTATTTCCGAAGCCTTAGTCATGTAGCACAGTTGGATGCATTTTTGTAAATAATTTGAAGATGTTTATTTTTTTTTTACTATCCCCGCAAGACATTGTACTTCAATGCACCAAATTTTGTTTGTAATCTACTTGAAGCTTGAAAGCTTGTTCTACTTGCGGAACAAAATGTGGATTATGATTCTAGTGTTCAGAAGGCCATATTTTGTTTGCAGTGCTTAATGGAAATTTTTGGTGAGACTTTTTTTGTGCTGCAAGCAATTTGACATTTGTTTGTGTGTTGTGATGCTTAATGGAGATATTATTATTATTTTTTTTTTTTGTGGTAGTGCTCACAAGCAAGATTTCATTCCTTTTGCTGGTTTTTGGTTTGTTGCAAGTATTACCATCCGCTTGCAGGGGCTATGGTTGAACAAAGAAATTACCATCCGCTTCACAGAGGCTGAATCAGCAAAACACACCTCATGGACAATAAGAGCACAACAAACTACATAAGATTGAAAAAGATTCAACTTCACAGAGATTAAATAAGCAATTCATTGAAGCAAAACAAAATCAAAGACAGTATCACTAATTACAAAACAGAGATAAAACAGGCCAAAACACAGCCTCACAGAGGACTGTAAACAGACCACAAAACAGAGACAAAACCAAAACCAGCAAAAGCCTGCAGCAACTTGCATCAACATAGCAATTCTGAACAGACCGAACAACTGAAAATTAAAGGACCAAAAAATCATTAAGAATTAATTTCCTACTTCGGGAAAAAAAAATACCCAAATTAAGTGGCTATTTTTTTTTTTTCTATTTTGTATTTCCACCTCCATACTCAGATACCCCAAATCCAAGCAAAACCCATTTAAGCAAAACCCATTTGGCGTTCGGGGTGGTTAGCGGTGCTTCTTGGTGAGAGACGAGGTGACCGCCTGCTTTTGAGGGAGAAGGGGGGAAATGAAAAAAAAAAAAAAAAAAATCAATGAACCAGCTAAGGGTGGGCATCTCCGATCTGATGGGCGTGGACGTCACCGGAAGCTGAAGGTGTTGGGGTGGGGGAGAGAGAGCAGCGGCACTGTTGGTCGTCGATCTAGATGGGCATGGCGTCGGGAATCGGAAGGCGTGGCGTTGGGGGAGGAGGCACGTTAGTGGTGTGAAGAAGAAGAAGAAGAAGCGGAGAGGAAGAAGAAGAAGCGTTCTTTGTTTTGATGAGAGGAAGCAGAACGGTGGTGGGCGTCGTTGCTTCGCCGGAAGTTAAGGTTGGGTTGGGGGAGAGAAAAGCGTGAGTAAGGTGGGGGGAGAGAAGAATGAGTGACTTTTGGGAGAGAGAAGAATGAGTGACTTTTAAAAAAAAAAAAATGAGAACAAAAAGTAACCACAGTTTGTTAATTGTGGCCACATAAGAAAAAAGCAGACTTGGGGCGGATTTTTTATCGCTCCCAAGCATTACTCTAATAATAGAGCACGATTAAGAAAAGCATTAGCACTATCTATAAGGTCTACATTGAATTCCACTGAAAACAGCCAAAAATGGTAGATTACATCAAAATAATTGTTGTACTTTTACTAATCTTTACAGTCCACCCTAATTACTAATCTTTACATTCCACCCTAAAATATACACATCAATAGTTAAACGGATAAAAAGCTAGTAGAACAAGAAAAGAAAAATAGCAAGATGCTCTAAAATGGTTCTGTAGTAACTTATCACATATTTTTAAGAATATATAATTTTTTTGATTAGCAGTCTCTTAAGTAAAAGAGAAAGAAAAAGAAAAGAGGAATATATATATATATATATATATATATATATATATTGAAAACAATATGTACTACCACAAAGAATCTTTATTCTCTGTAGCAGTTTATGCTCAATGCAGGTTCTTTTGTCCTTTTTTTTTCCCTTCCCAGAAAGAAAGCAAAAATAAACAAACAAGGAAAGGGGAAAAAAAGAAGAAAAAACCAAGCAAACAAACAAGGAAAGGAAAAGATCCACAAGCCCTATAATCCAGGAAATTTCCTTTGAGAATTATAAACTGTTCGCAGCATTTTTTCCTAAACAAAGATAAAAACATGAACTATGAAATATAATTGTTATTACAATCTATAATAACAATATGGAACATAGTAATAGAACACGATTAAGAGGAGCATTAGCACTATGTATAAGGTTTACATTGAATTCCACTAAAAACAGCCAAAAATGGTAGATTACATCAAAATAATTGCTGTACTTTTACTAATCTTTACAACCCATTTTAAATAATACACATCAATAGCTAAACGGATAAAAAGCTAGTAGAACAAGAAAAAAAAAATAGCAATATGCTCTAAAATGGTCCTGTGGTAACTTATCACATATTTTTAAGAATATACAATTTTTTTGATCAATAGTCTCTTAAGTAAAAAGAGAAAGAAAAAGAAAAAAGAGGGGAAAAAAATATATATATATATATATATATATATATTTATTGAAAACAATATGTACTACCACAAAGAATCTTTATTCTTTGTAGCAGTTTAACGCTCAACGCAGGTTCTTTCACTTTTTTTCCCTTCCCAGAAAGAATGCGAAAAGAAGAATAAACAAACAAGGAAAGGGAAAGATCCAGAAGCCCCATAATCCAGGAAATTTCATACGGAAAACCGAAAACAGGAGTTGTTCAGAGCAGAGCATGAGAACAACTTAAAATCCTAAACAGTGTTAAAACCAAAAGAAAAAAACAACTGGGTCAAAGATTTGAAGGCCTAAAAAATTGAAAGGCAACAATAAACCCCTAAAATTCACCAAAAAAAACCCGTAATCCTTATTCTAGCCACTCATATAAAAACAAACAAACACCCAGGAAAAAAGAAAGAATGAGAGAGCGGAAAGAGAATAATGACCTTGGATGTGATTTGTTGAGGAAGGATCGGCAATGGTTTTTTTGGGATTTTAGGGAAGAGGAAGAGGGTTTTAGGAGAGGTGGACACTGTAGCACGAACCCAGAAAACATTAAAAAAAAAAAAGTGATTCCTATTTCTTTAAGAGCAACCAGAAAGAAGAAGCGAACCTTTTTGCCGCTACTGCCTCAGCTTCTTGACACTTCTCCAACCTTCCACTCACAGAGCCGGAGGAAGCAGTTATTATTTTCGTATCTATCGTTAGCCCAAAGAAATTTAAAAAATAAAATAAATAAATAAATAAAAAGTGGATATGAGTATATATCAGTAGTGTGTGTTGAGCTTATGAAAAAGAAGTACAATAATGAAGAAAACTCACCGTAAGCGATCACAGACACACAGAAAGCATAGAGACGAAAGAGAATATGAATAATTAAAAATAAAACCGAAAAAAAATAGTTGTGGCCGAAGATACAGCCAATTGTCTAGTAGAGTTGATAAATTATATCTTCTTTCTGCATTTTTCTGAAGATTTGACAAATTTCTGACAGAAATTTGAAGAAGAGATGGAACAGCTCTGACAAGAAATGGAATGAAAATGCAGACCTCTTCGTTGAGAAGAAGAGTCACTCACAAAAACACTAATTTTCATCTACAAAAGTCATGTCTGACCGGATAAGGGAGAAGGGAAAAATACAAAATTAGTTCACGTGGTTTACTTAATTTACAATTTACTCATTGTGGTATCAAAATGAACTCAAAAGCCTACGTGGTATGCAAAAAAAAAACAATTTAGTCCTACAGTTAAATTCCATCCATTGACTTCACGGATTCCGTTAACGTGTCATGTCATATCCAATTAAATTATGACACGTGTTATGTTTTATTTATGACTTTTAAAAATCACACTTGGATTTTCCGTGTCATATTATTATGCCAACTAATATTCGCACCTTAGCTTTTTTTTTTTTTTTTTACATTAAACACATCAGGTAAAATATTTTTAAAACCCTAATTCTACCAAATTATTGACATAAAAACCTAATTCAAAACAAATTATTCTTCTTCTTCCCTCATCTTCTTCTTCGTCTCTTTTTCTCTATCTTCTTCTTCTCTTTTTCTCCTTTTTTTTCTTCTTTTTCTCCTTCTCCTTCTTTTTCTCCTTTTTTTCTTGTCATTTTTTTTCTCCATCTCTTCTTCTCCATTTTTTTTTTGTCGTATTTTTTTTCTCTGCCTCTTCCTATCTTCTATTTTTCTCTTATGCTCTTCTCCTATGTTGAAATTTATAGAAATTTAATTCTAGACTTTCAATATAGTTTGTATATATTCTCACTTCCTTTGTTACTTCTCACAATATCTTTAACAATTTAAAATAATTGATTATCAAAATGTTTACAGAGTTCTTATAAATTAATTTATCTATGGACAATGAAAGCAATTTTTATTTACAACAATTAAATCTCAAAATAAGAATTTTTCTAACCCAAACTCCATTGAAAAGAATTCACTAATTCCATCAAAAAAAGAAAAGACAAACGAATTAAATAAATCAAAATAGCAATTTGAAATTTTTGTTGGTTTTCCGATGTCAACTATATATATATACTTTTGTGTTATTGTTTTTTTTTTTTTTTTTGACCCTTTGTCTGAATGAAACACAAAGAATTTACATTTTCTCAGCTGCACATTCTTACGTACAAAGATTTACATATGGAAATTTAGACAAAGACCATTCAAAGAACACCAATGTTGCGTTTGTACATACAATATAAAGTAATCACTTGAATCAAGGTCATTAACACTCGAGCATATGTACTAGACCATGTTGTACTCTTTCAATGCTAATGGTACCATGCTGTTAAGAAGTGGCCTAAAAATGTATATCAATTAAGCTAAAAAACACACGAACAATGGCAAGGAACCCAAACCAAAAGACGAATAGTGCAGTTATCTGACAAATGCACATGATGACTGATCCATAAAACTAAAAAATATCCTTGGATACTTCATTAAACCTTTATATATGCTTTTTTTTTTTTTTTGACATGTCTACACAAGGGTAGAGGGAGGGGGATTCGATCTTGTGACCTACGCTTCATAAGGCGTGGTTCACAGCCGATTGAGCTACCTCTTGGGGACTTATATATGCTTATTTGCATTTACTATAAAATTCTTGAAACTTGTAAATGGAATAATTAATGAACACATCAGTAAGTTTTTTTTTAATGTGACTTATGCTTAAAACATGCTTAAAATGATGTAGGCTAGGGAAATGTTGGAGGCCCTAGTTCTCCGATTCGAGGAACCGTGGTTAGGAGACCATTTCGTAATTCTCTATGCATGTTGGTGTACTGATGTAGTGGTTCTGCCAATGGATTCATATTTTATCTGATTATGAGTTTTTAATGGCTGGATATTTGTTATTGGTCCAATATGAAACTCTATTTATATATTTGCTATATTTTAATGCACAACAGATAGAAAGATAATTCCCTTGCAATTTACTAATTGATTATTCTGTTATTTGTTTTTCATGCAGGGAAATGTGACTAATGCTTGATTTCCTTGTCGGATCGTCTGGAACATCTAACGAATGGGTGATATCTTGTTGAAGTCCCTTCACTAGGCTGCCCCTCTATGTTAGATGTGCCGGACCCATTTGGCTGCGAACTCGAACCATTACTCACATTTCCCTACACACACACACAAAATCAGCAAAGGTTAAGTGACTTGAAAAGGACCTTGAAAAAAAAAAAATCAGAAAAGGCATGTACAAAAACAAATAGCTGAAAGTAACATGCATATGGAATCGGTCCAAAAACCCGTCATTACATTTCCTTTCTTCTTATAGGACCTCGGAGGTAGAATGGAGGTAGAATGGTGTCAATAGTAACTTTTGGCCATTCCTCAGGCCCGGGCATTGGATAAATAGAAGAGGCGTATGCTTTCTTGTATGCATCCATTCGATAACACTCATGCACAAAGTCTTCTGGAGTACGTCGGTCAGCATAAATTGCAGCACATGCATGAGGACATGGAATCCCATTAAGCTGCCATCTACCACAACTACATGCCATATTGCTCAGATTTACCACCCTCCTCGAATCATAGTGATCTACCTCAAACACAACCCCATCTCGCCAACGGCAAATGTAGTATCTCTGTAGATCTTTCGACCACTCGAGTTTTTTTTGTATCTTGGGACAAATCTCATTAATGGCTTGCTTAGCTCCTTCTCTTTTAGTGTGAAACCAACACATCAACTGTCTCCTAATTGTCTCCAACTTGGTTAGGAGTGGCTTATCCCTAGCATCCTTAACCCATGAATTAAATGATTCAGCAATGTTGTTTGATATTATATCACTCTTACAATTTGTTCCAAACGCATGCCTTGACCAAGAACGGGATCAATTTTTTCCAAGTAATTGAAAGCTTTTTCATCCATAGCCTTAATCACATTCATGTGGTGGTTGAACCGTGCTTCTATTGTGGCTCTAGCGGCACCAAACAACTCATCTTTAAATGCTCTTCCTTTCCATCCATTACTTTTGAAATTGGCATGTAGATGTCGGATACAAAACCTATGTTCAACTCTAGGATACATAGACTCAAATGTCTCAACAAGTCCCTATAAATGAAAAAATAAATTAAGTTAGGATAGTGTCTTTTTAATATAACTCACATACAAAAAAGAAAGTCAAATATAGATTTTACCTTCTATCTATCAGACATAAAAACCCATCCACGCTCCTCAATAGGGCCAATGCAATCCAAAAGACTAGCCATAACCATGTCCATGAGTCTCTACACTCGGTCTCTACAACTGCATATGCAATAGGGAACATATCGTCATTCCCATCCCTACCTACTGCATATAATAATTGTCCCCCGTATGAGCCTCTAAGTGGCTACCATCTAATGCGATTATAGGTTTACACCCAAAAATTAGACCTTTCTTGTAGGCATCCAAGCATACAAACATCCGATGAAAATTAGGTCCATTTTTACAAACCACACATGCTAGGGTTCCATCTTTGCCTTCTTGAGCAAAGTCCCGAGAATTTTTGTAGTGCTCAGCCTCTCCATTACACCTTTTTCATGGCCATCTTCTTGGCTCGATACCATCTTGGGATTGTAATATTATAGTCCCTCTTAATTTGCTCTCTCAAAGCATACTCAGTCCATGTGGGGTACATCCCTAAAATTCTCAAGGTAGTGATTCGAGATCCAATTAACATTAGCCTTTTTGTTCTCGTGATGGGTGCCACAATTGTGTGTTGGTTTGAAGGTCTTAATTTGAAAGGAATCTTGCATGTTTGACCATGATGCATGAATTCGCCACCCACATTTTAGTTTGCACACTGCTGTCACCCGTATTTTATCGTTGCGTTTGTACACAAAATCAAGCCCATTTTGAATGGAATAAGTTTTGATGGCAGCCTTAAACATGGATGTATTGGGAAACCTTAGCCCTTTTTTTAGCTTTATTTTTCCCTTCAAATCATGCTCAATGAATTCTGGGTATTTTATCTTCTTCTTGCGCTGAGTTTAAGTGCCCTGCTCCTCATCAGACTCGGATGATAAACTCTCCATATCCCCATCACTATCAGCGGAATAGGATGGCACGACTTCGCCATCATCTACATTTGAGGATATACCAAGCCCAAACCACTCAAATTTTCCATGTACATTATCTTTGTTTTTACCTCTCAAAACTGTTGTGTAAAGTTCTTCATCCTCAGCATCAGTTGTCTCGTAATCACTTAGTTTTGAACAATCGTCTGACTCCCCACTGCTAGAAGCTTCATAATCAGCATCATCAAAGGAGTCCTCCCCAACCACTTTTTCAACACCGACATCCGTAGACCTCCCTCAACCGCTAAACATAATTTCATGGTTCAGCTAGCTGGTCGGTTGGTTCAATTAAGTTTGACTGATCGGTATGATGTTCCACATATAGATGCAACACTCTTCTATTCTCCGTTAGTATCCTCCCAATCAAGTTGACAACATCATTATCATTACGGATGTGAGCAAGTCCATTATCTGAAACCTCATCATCAAGCTTATACCAATAACCAATATAATTCATGTAACCCAATTTCTTTAGCTCGTATGCCCACTCGGTAATCGACAATACTTCTACGTCAATATCTCCTTGGTCCAAAATTTGCCCTCCAACATAGCACATACGTAAAAATTCAGGAGAACCGCCATGGTAAATGAGTGCAATTTGTAAAAATGTTGTTTTCTTTGTTTTGGTTGTCTGAGTAGGCCTCTGTGAGGTTTCTCTAGCCTTTGTGGAAAGGCTTGTAAGAGCATGCACATCAAGTTATGCAAAATTTAGTTAAATTTAACTTTCAAAGTGTACTTTTTTAAATATAACTAGTCACTTTTAAAGACTACCAAATATCAAACTTTTTAAATATTTTACTATTTTTACCAAATATTATTTTTTTTATTATGAAACCAAATTACTTTAATTACCGTGAAACTCACTTTCATGCTCACATACATGGAATTATTTTTTGTGCACAATTGCATCTTTAATTCAATAGATTTCACTGATGAATGCATTTAATTTATTAGAGAAAAAAAAACAATGGACGTCAATTAATGCAGTTGTGTATTTGAGAAAAGAGGAGTGACAAAAAAAAAATGAAAGGGGAAAAAAATATAAAAAATGAGGGGATGAAACTCTAGAGGGTAAGAAATAGAAAAAGAGATGGAGAAAAATGAAAAGCGGTACTAGAATGCAATAAAATAATATACAATAATATGATAATATTTTAACATTTGCTTTTGGTCTCTTTAAATTTGAAGAAAAGGCTTGGCAAATGTTATATTTAACATTTGATAGAGAGTTTGATGTGAATGACTTTTTGTAAATTTTGTTAAAATTTTAAAGAAATGTTAGATATAAAGAGCTTGATGTGGATGCTCTAATGATGACGATTTGTAGTTTGGTTTTGTTTGCTTATAATTCAACATCAGCATCAACAGTGCCATAAGTTGGTTTGGACTTTGGAAAGTCTTTTGAAATTTGGTTTCTCAACCAAATATTAAAATATACTTTCGGTGTTGCGGGTTAAAAGAAAGAAAAATAGTGTAGGTTGCAGGCTTAATTTTTTCCCTTTTTTTTCAAAAAAATAAAAATAAAAGAAGGAGAAAGTGCAGCCCTATGGCCTCTATGTAAAAACCAAAAAAGGTGAGTCAAACAACAAAACCGTAGGCTTAAGATAGCTAGCGTGCGAAAGTAGTAGTTAGTTGGCGTGCGTGTGGATCTACGGTACAAAAACAGTCTAACACTAAAACTTAATTAAACGGTGCGTTTAATAGAAGAGCATCCTGTGTCAATTTTCATCGTCTTCTTTCTTTTCTTCTAATATAAACCTAAAAGCTTAAAGGTATAAACAATGGCATAAAAAATTCAAACCTAAAAATTTCATTGAGAGATCAGACGGTAAACCCATGATTTAAGATGAAATTTCATTTAACAGAAGCACAAACACAAACGATTTGAAGATGAATCAACGGCATGGAAGCCAAATTTCACCATAGTCGAAAAGGTTTTTTTGCTTACCACAATCTAAGTGACTTAAAGTGACGGTGTTCTGAACACGAACACATTGTACAGGGCACTGTCACAATTTGCCTTCTACGCTTGCTAGTGGAGGCATGAACTTGGGTGAAGAAGCTGAAAAAGCACGTTCATGAAGAAGAAAAAGAAGAAGATGGTGCTCAGATGAATAATTTGATAGAATTAGGGTTCTTAAAAATATTTTACTGTTTAACTAACAAAAAAAAAGTTGAGGTGAAAATATTAGTTGGCATAATAATATGATGTGGAAAATCCAAGTGTACATTTTAAAAAGAGAAATGCTAGAATACAATCAAAAGTCCACATTTTCCCCATAAATGCTGAGGTGGCAAGCTCACTTGCAAATATTTTATTATTTTTTTAAAAAAAATAAATTTAAATAAAAATAAAAAATAAAGAAAAGTTAATAAAAAACTTTTAAAAAAAAATAGAAGAGGTGGCCGACCACCCCAGTATAGCATAGGGGTGGCTTCGGCCACCCTAGATCGCGAGTCTGGGGTGGCCAAAGCCACCCCTTGGCCCTTGGGCCCACCCCCAAAGGGCCAAAAAAAATAATTTTAAGTCTTTTTTTTTTAAAAAAAAAATGGGTTAGGATCCACTCCTATGCTATGGTGACCACCCTTCTTCTTTTTTTTTTTTTTTTAAGTTTTTTATTAAATTTTCTTTATTTTTTTATTTAAATTTATTTTTTAAAAAAATAAGGGAATTTATATCGAGATTGGGTGGAAAAATTATTAAATCCTTAAGTTTTTTTTTTTTGACAAAAATAGGCATGGGTTAGTCGAGTTGTACCCTAAAATCCATGCCGTCTATTTTGCTAACTTCTGTTACCTTTTTCAAAACGCACCGTTTTTGACACATTAAAATATTAATTTTTTTAATTTAATTTTAAAACTTAAATCTATAATTTAAAAATAAAAAAAATTATAAAAAAAAAAAAAGAAGAAGAAGAAGAAACCAATTGAGGTGGCCACCCTATGCTAAGGGGTGGAGCCACCCTTTTTAAAAAAAATGAAAAAGAAGAAAAAAGAAAGGGGTGGCCGAACCACCCTATGGGGGTTGGCTGGCCACCCCTTAGTGTGCTCTGTTTCACTCTGTTTTAGTTTCCTAAAACAGAGGAAAAACCCACAGGGCCACAATGCTTCTAAATGGCCAAACCACCTTTGCGCCTGGAAATCATCATTACTGAAAATTTTAGCCATTATATCAGAAGAATTAAGTTCAACAACAGACAATTCAAGTCAGAAACCTCCAGCTTAAAGCATCTTGATCTCTCAGCCACAAGTTGCCCTTGGACCGAAAGGAGTTCCTGAAAGAATATGGTTGAAACCATGAAGTTTTAAATGCTAACCAATTGACAATTACCTCAATCAGTAATATGCCATAAAAAGCATACCTTCGACAACTCAGAATGAGTGCCATTTTTCTCATCAATCTGACCCCTAATCCTAGTATTTTCTGCTCTGACTTCTGCAAGTGACAGTTGCAACACATTTTTCTCTTCTCTAATGGCCTCAGTGTCATTTCTGACTTCTTGTTCAGAAAGAATGTTTCCAGCTACCTTAGAGTTTGAATCTTCTGCTTTCGTGAAATATGGCTTTTCAGCTTTGGTTAAGGCATATGCAGCAGTAACAGAAGCTGCTGCTGCAGCCGCTGCTGGTGACTGGAAAATCTTGGGACGTGATGAGTCCATAGGTTTGGGTTTCATAACAAAAACCTAGGATATAAAAGGCACATGCCCAGAAAGCATAGAACAGTGTTAATTACAAAAACTACAAAATAAACATTAGCAGGTGATTACATTTTACAATTTGACGCCCAATGCTAGAATACGTTGAGGAAAATGACTGAAGTCCAGGTAGGAATAAAAATCAACAAATTTGAGCATTTTTAAGAGTCAGTACAGATAAATCAAAGCACCTGCAGTAAATGGGACTCCATGGCCTAAGGGGGTGGAGCCACCCCCTTTAAAAAAAAATGAAAAAGAAGAAAAAAGAAAGGGGTGGCCGAACCACCCCATGGGGGGTGGCTGGCCACCCCTTAGTGTGCTCTGTTTCACTCTGTTTTAGTTTCCTAAAACAGAGGAAAAACCCACAGGGCCACAATACTTCTTATAAATGGCCAAACCACCTTTGTTCAAAGAGAGAGAGAGAGAGGTTGTCTATTTTAACGGCGCACAGTCATTGCCTTCCATTTTTCATCTCTCCATCTCTCGCTCTATCTCTCTCGCTGTGTCTGATATGGGTTCAAAAGCTTTTTTCTGCATTTTGTTCTTCTCTTTCACCACTCTTTTCTCTTTGTTTTCTTTGTTGGTGTTCATCTTGAGGCTTAAGTCGTGGTGCAACTGCGAGGAATGCCGGAGTTACTTGTTGGCCGGTTGGGTGAAGGAGTTCGGAAATCTTTGCGACTGGTATACGCATCTACTCTGGAACTCGCCAACCGGGACTATAAATGTTCACGTGCTCAGCAACAGATCACCGAAAAATGTCGAGCACATGCTTAAAACCAGGTTCGACAACTACCCGAAAGGGAAACCGTTTTCCCGCATTCTCGGCGATCTTCTCGGCCGCAGAATTTTCAACGTCGACGGCGACTCGTGGAGGTTTCAGCGGAAAATAAAATAGACAACCTCTCTCTCTCTTTGAACAAAGGTGGTTTGGCCATTTAGAAGCATTGTGGCCTTGTGAGTTTTTCTTCTGTTTTAGGAAACTAAAACAGAGTGAAACATAGCACACTAAGAGGTGGCCAGCCACCCCCCATAGGGTGGTTCGGCCACCCCTTTCTTTTTTCTTCTTTTTCATTTTTTTTTTTTTTAAAAAAAGGGGTGGTCTGGGGGTGGCCGAACCCCTGTTATCTTCTTCTTCTTCTTCTTCTTTTTTTAATTATAGATTTAATTTTTAAAATTAAATTAAAAAAATTAATATTTTAATGTGTAAAAAACGGTGCGTTTTGAAAAAGGTAACGGAAGTTAGCAAAATAGACGGCATGGATTTTAGGGTACAACTCGACTAACCCATACCTATTTTTGTCAAAAAAAAAAAAAACTTAAGGATTTAATAATTTTGGGCCTCCAACCCATGCCTATCTGATATAAATTCCCAAAAAATAATAATAAAATAATTGTAAGTGGGCTTGCCACCTCAATATTTATGGGGAAAATGTGAACTTTTGATTGCATTCTAGCAGGTCTTTTTAAAAAAATCATAAATAAAACATGACGCATATCATAATTTAATTGGATATGATGTGGCACGCTAACGGAATCCGTTAAGTCAATCGATGGAATTTAACGATAAGGACTAAATTATTTTTTTTTAATATCGCAGGGACTTTTGAGTTCATTTTAATATTACAGAGGGTAAACTGTAAATCAAGTAAACCACAAAGACAAATTTTATATTTTTCCCAAGAGAGAAAGACAGAATTGTCGGGAGAGAGAATGTCTTTCTCTCTCCCAACAATCTGATCTTTTGGAGTACCCGACAATCTTATTTTCTTGTTTTCCTTTTGTTTTCTTCTTCCTTGCCTTTACATTTGAGGTGGGTCCCTCACAAATAAAATTAAAGACATAAATAACCTTTCTTTATTTCATGGCTATGATTAGAAATAGTACTATGGGATGGAAAGTGAAACAGTATTGTGACAGATATGATTAATATGAGAGAAAAAAATAATAATATTTTATATAAAAAAGTAAAAAAATTTATTTTGTATTGATTTTTTTTATTTAAAAAATTATAAAAAGTGATTGATTTGATGTAAAATTAGAATGTTAAAATTGATTCTAAGAAAAAAAATTTGAGGAATAATTTTTTTTTTTAACATGAATGTTGAAATTGATTTTAAGAAAAAAATATTGAGGAATAATGTGTGTCCATGAACAATACTGTTCCACTTAGAAATGGTATTGTTCACAAACATAGCCATTATAATTAACAAAAGGAAAATGCTAGGGGTTCTCCCTGTAGGTTCTCCTAACATTCTCTCAGTCTTACATAAAACATTATTTAAAAAAAGATAAAATTGTAGTAGCCTCCACCACTGGATTTTTTAGGCATTAGCACCAAATTTAAGGCATTAACACCAAATTTGTTAGGTTTTAGCATCAAATTTAGGATGATCAAATCATTTTGGTGATATCATCCCTAAAGGGTTAACTTTTCACCCATAAGTTTTAGTTTTGAATAAAAAAAACAAGTTTTAAAGCATTAGAACCTAACTATTGACCTATAAAAATTAATCGGTTAGTAAAAAAATAGTACTACAATTTTATTTTTTCTTAAATCATGTTCTACGTAAGACTGAGAGAACACTAAGAGAACATTACAGTAGAACTCTTAACAAACCCCTTAACAAAAAGCAAAGGAAAATGGTCTTTCAATAAAAAAACAAAAATTGAGAGGCAAAATAGTATTTTACTATCGGAAATAAAGTTTTCTTCTTCCTAGCTTCTACATTCGAGGTGGGTCCCTCAGAAATAAAATTTAAAAGACATAAACAACCTTCCTTCATTTCAGTATAATCAACAAAAAGTAAAATAAAAACTGGACAAAATGGTCTTTTACTTTCAAATAATTTTGTATGCATTCGCTCTTTTTATATATATAAAGAAGATAATAGAAGGAGTTTCAATTCTCTAGTCCCACTTCCTTGAAGAATTAGAGAAAATCAACCAAGGCTATATTACGCCCGCAACCCGGAAAGGCGCGTCCATATTTTTTTCCTCCATTTTGCAGGAAATCAATCAAGGTATGGTTCTGGGTTTTGTTTTCTCTATCGTTCCCGTCGCTTCACGGGCTTAGAAGCTGGTCTCCGGGCTTTAAAGGCTAAATTTTGTGTTTTGAGAGGGTTGTGTTCAATTTTGAGCCCTGATAGCGCTGACTGGGTGCAACTCTTTGTCATTTGAAACTCATGGCAATTGGCAAGCATAGCACTTGTTTGATGAAATGGGTGTGAGAATCTCGAATCTGATTCCGGTCATTATGCTTATATCTACTGAAGTGGGTTTGCTTGGAATATAGCTCATTTCTTGGTCTGAGGCTCAAATGTTTTCTTATGTTTGTAGTATGTCCGGACAAGTCTTGAAGTTATTGGGTGTCATTTCGTTTTTGTGGGCTATTGTTACTATAGTTCCCTTTTAGTTTTCGTTTTTCTCATGTACATCGAAGATTTCTCAACCATGAACTCGTGATTGCAGGGCTAAGTTCCTAACAAGAAACAAAGATGCCGCATAGAACGCGACCTATGGCAGCCCTTTTGGTGTTTACTGGACTTAATGTCGTTCTAGTGTCAACCATTACTCCTGTCTATGATTTCGTGTGCTTCCTTCCTTATTGGGAAAGAAGGGTATGTTCTTTATAATCATTCTCTACTTGTGGTACAGATTTGCTACCTGCACAAAATACTGTTCTAGTGTTATAAACAACTTTTCTTTTCTTTCCTCGGAACAGAGATGAAACTATTTTAGTTGAGTGATAATATTTCGACATCCATCGTGGCCCAATGTTATTCGTGCATCATGCCATGTCTCCGCAATATTACTACATTACATAATGAATAACTTCTTTTCCGGGACTCAAGTTTGAGTGGGTTTTATTGGTTTCTATATCTAACTATATATTCTTGTTGTGTGACTTGGCTATATGGATTTATGTTTGGTTTACGCACCAGTCTGGTGCAATTAGACAAACCAGTCTTTTTTTTGTGGAGGGGGTTGTGATGTGGTTTGAGATGTTGGTATAAGATTTGGGAAAGCCCTAGCAATTTTTGTTGACTGGTTGCAGAAATAGGTCCACAAGGCACAATGGGCATGATGATGGGGAAAAAACTGTTTTATTTATACGAGAAGAAAGCTTTGGAGGCATTTGAAAATGTCGAAGAATGTGCTTAGTTCTAAGAATTAGGCCTGTCCCATCCTCCTAAAATCAAACCATCTTTACAAATTTATCAGAACTAGAGAGATCATAGAAGTTAAAGTCTCAGACCTTTCCTTCATATCAATACAAAAAAGTACATGATGGAAAAGAAAATAAAAGAGTATTTGGAAACTGTTGGCAAAACTCTTAATTGCACAAATGATGTTCTAGGTTGTTAACATGTATATTTTCTATAAACTCCAACAGCTAGCAGTTGGTAAAATGGGCGGGGGAAGAGTCTTGTGGGGGAGTAAGAACCCAAGGTCATTGCCATCGTCTAATTGTTTGGATAATTTTGGTAAGGTTGTGGTTTGATAAACAGATAATTTCGACTTGCTGGACTCATATTATATTTTCCTGGATTAGAAATGCTTTGAACACATGAAGTTGAAAGCATGTTGCGGACTCCTTGTTTTAAGCATTAGACAATGCTTTGAGTCTTTGACATGCTACAACATGTATATCTGCTGATATATGCCAGTTCATACATAAGCCATAGAGGTAGCATGCCCAGGTTTAGGTGGGGTTTTGGTCAGCTTGAGATTGAAAAGTTTTAGAGTTGCTTTCATCGGGAATCTGTCTGCCTGTGTATTTGAAATATTATTTAAATATGACCACAATGTTACATGTGGCTATGGATATTAATGTGATTTTTGCTTAGTTTCCTACATCTTTGTTTTGCTGGCACTGTTTGAAACTGATAAAAACTATAAGCCAATATAATTGTGTAGGTGGAAATTTGTTCCAACATTGGCCTGTCAAATGAAGAGCTTTGTCTATGCTTGATTCATTGATTCAGGTATCTGGTTGGCTATCCATCTTATAATCTTGTCACTTGTCACAGAGAGAACGACGTCGTCAAGAACGTGAAGCTGCTTTATTCGAGGGGTCCGGACCAAAGTAAAAGGATCTATGAGGTTAAAAGAAGGATTAGAAGACAAAATGAAGCTTTCTGGAGTACCTATAGATTATCTCATTACCTTCTGTATATTTTGGTATTGGAATATGTGTGGGATAGCACGTAAAAGATTTCTCGATGTTGATCTCTCTCTATCAAACAGTTAGTTCTCTTCATGTTCCATCTAGCCATTGCAATACTGGCTTTTCATTCAACCATTCCGACTTTAAATGGGGTAAACTATCCTATAGAATATAGATAGCTACCCTTTTGTGGGAAAAGTCATCTTTTGAACATTGTTGAAGCTTTCTTACGTGTGAAATACTTCAATCTTGTTGTATAATAGTACTTCGATTTTATCAACCTAAGAATAGCATAGGCCGGTATGGAATGCAATTAGGAAGGTCCCCTCCCCCAAATCAAAATTAAAAATCCCACCCACCATGCTTACATTGAGCTGGATCTGGCTTGGGTCTACCCTCTGGGATCGTAGGATTAACACGTGTTTCTTATGTCTTGTTGTGGAACACACGTTCCAATTCCATAGGAAATTGGGCCCAAGCCATTAATTGTAAATATCAAGGAGGTGGTTATCAAAAATTTTACAAACCCTTAGTAAATCTATTAATTTTCATAATAGCCTTAAACATACACACACACCCAAAAAAAGAAAAAAATCGTCCTTTCTAAATAAATTGCTTAGAAAGTTGATCCCAAGTAAAGAGGCTCGCATCAAATGACAATTGTTAAATGTCCAAGTTGCAAATTAGTAAACATGCTCTTTCTACATTTGTTTTATGGAAATCCAAATAAGAGATTACAGAATGGGATTGGTGAGATATTTAAAAAAAAAACTTAAATTGTTTGAATTAATATTCTAAATACTCTCTCTTCCCTCTTAATAAATCATGATCTCTGCTATGTTATCATAGTAGATCACCAATTGTCACAAAAACTTAAAACAGACCAAAAAAGGTTCTAAATTAATTACCATTTCATACATTTGTACGTGCCACTAGCAAGGTCCAAGACAATATACACCACAGTAACACCACAGTAGATACATGAAAAAGCCTGTATCTATTGCTTTTAAGTTGAGAATACTCTCGACTATACACGTTCCTTCTTTTTTTTTCTTTTTTTCTTTTTTTTTACACGTTCCTAATTCAAGAACAAGAAACTGGAGCAGAGAGAGATTATGTTACATGATCACAGACAACCAAAACACATGCTCAACCTTCTAAGAAAACATGACAAAGGTTTTCAGAACATTTTCACTCCCCCCATCAACTCACAAATACTTCAGGGCATCAGATAGGGCATCCGTGTTTGCTTGAAGCCAGTCCAAGATTAGAAGAGAAAGAACCTCCAGTTCCTCCATTATACATCTAAAATATGTTTATATACGTCACCTCCGACGCCGTTTTGTATCCACCTGAAGCATATCATAATAGCACATGAACATTGATGATACAACAAGAATTTCCTACAAGGTTTCAGTTACTTTGAGACCATCATGTTACCTGCCATTAACATACATTGAGGAATCTCCCCTAGAATTTTGAGAGTCTAATTTCACATAGAATAACCCAAAATTGAAAGACAAATAATAACCGCTGATATCTAAACTTTAGATGTGTGGATTTTGAGTCTGACTATAACTTAACACAAGAATGAAAATAAATGCTGTCAAACTTAGCAAACTTCAATGAATGCGAATACCTTTGTATCTGAGTGTCTGGAAGCATTATGAGAATTCTGCAATTTCTTCTGACTTTCAGAGGAACAATTTTCGCAGAAGAAATGATCAAGTCTTTTAGCTTCCTCCACAGTCATGTTTATACAATTAGGATGAAACCTGGACCAAAAGTAGTATGCTGAAAACTATATGTTTAAAACATAAAATTCAAATATGTGAACTAATTGGGTGTATTTGATACATAAATCCACTTGGTGAAAGCAATCTCCAGACCCCTTTCTTCCAGCACCGCAAAAGGAGTTGAACATAGACAAAAATATAATTTTCCGTTATAAAAGGCAAGAGAATTGACACCTTTTTCACTTGTAACCAGGCAAATAGCAGCAAGCCTCAAACTCAGAAGCTGTCAAAAAGGGAGGAAGAAGAAAGAGTAACCCAAAAATTATTTAATTCTTCCCCGTCTTGGTCAATTTACTGGGGATCAGTAGACCCCATCTTTTCTTTTTCTTTTTCTTTTTTGTCTTTCAGATAATTACTTGACACACCTTTGAAGCGTCTCTTGTTCAAGCATAGCAACACGGTAATTGACCACTAACAATTAATAATCTTCCTAGAACATATTCAAAATTAACTTTGAACCAAGAAATGAATAGTTGATTCCATCTTAGATTGCATGTGACCAAAAGAGAAAATACTATAGAGGAAACACTGAAAATTACATGAAAGAAGCAAATAGATCCCCTTCCCAAGGCTGCATCAGACACACATGTAGTTCATTTGAACTAAGCATATTCTCTAAAAGAAAAATGCAACAGCTGGACACACAAGGTAATTATATACAAGCACTTATTTCAAGTGCTAGATTTTCAGCACATTTCCATTTTTGAGTAATTTGTCAAATACTTGAATTAGTTTAATGCTTCTAACACACGCAAACAAAGACACATAGCTCAAAGCCTAGAAAAATGTAAAAACAAAATGGAATTCAATTACAAAACTATTGTTGAAACACCAATATATTAACAAGATACCTTATACTTGGTTTGAGAGATTTTAGATTTTTTTAACTTTAATCTGTAAATTTTGGGAGAAGTTTCAAGTATATTTCCTCTGTAAATGATTTTTCTCCTTATCTAATAACCTTTTTATTTTCTTATACTTGTCAAAAAACAAATATTCCACCACATAAAATTCAATCACCATATCCTAGAAAGAACATGTAAAAAGTTTTCAATTACATAAGTCAACAGCATTCAACTTACCAATCACTGCAGCTTTCACACTGCACCATTAGGTCATCAGGGTTGTAAGGCATCTCACACTTGCAATAACTGCACAATATATTAAGTAATAAATCAGAAGAGCTCAAACATACTAACATAATATAAGAAATACCAAATCAACAACTCTGAACTCCAAAGACCCCATGTTGCAAAGCTTCAGCTTATTATTCCAAACCACAAACACCAAACCAAAATGCCAATATGCCACAGTGAAGATAAAATCATAAAGTTCACTCAAAGCACTCCTAAGAGCAGAAAAAAATACCAATTAGTCAATACACAGTGGCTTAAGCTGGAGTTTAAACATCATATGCAAATCTATTTGGATAAGAGTGCAAGGACTGAACATCCATGTCCAAGTGTAGGGAGTTTTCCAAAAATATTCACTCTGGCTATCATACCATACCCATGTCATGTCATGTCGAAAAGTCTACAACAAGGTGAAGTGAAGGACCAGGTAGGTACAATTTATCAAACTCAGCTAGCAACCAGACATATATATTGAAGAGTACTAAAAGATTAAATAGTGAAAGCAAGTGAAATCTTGAAATACAGGTTTTACTATGGGTTAGAAAGAGAGGAAAAAAAACTTTGTAAGGAATCATTAATGAAAAGAAGCAAGATACCAATTTTTGTTCAAACTTTTTACCAATTGGCACCAACTAAAGTACAAATCAATTAAAGATTTTTTAAAGAAAGGAATAACAAGTAATCTCTAGCTATACCATCGGACAGTAACCTATATTTTTTTCACATCGAATGCACTATCCAACTAAAAGTAACCAAACTGCCACTTCACTCAACCACCAAATTCACGTGAAACAAGTATCATTTGCCATTAGTACTATATGCACCAGATGAAACAGACCACCTAAGACATTGAAGTTGTAAGTTCCAATAACACCTCCAACATGGCGGTGAATGGTGATCGTAAGTTCACTAATGAGGCAAACCAGAGGAATGATAAAATTTCCTCAATTTTTTCATTTCCATGTTATCCTGCGTTAAATTGATGCCAAAACACTTTGTCAATTTAACTTCAACAAGTTTCTATAGAAAGCTACAGAGGTTTGGCACTCAAAAACACAATATTAATAATAATCCGAAACATTTTCATCAAAAAATTCATAAACACGAAGACACGTGTTTGTAGTGAACAGAGAAAAGCAAAAGCAAAAATTAAAAAGAATCGGAAACAAAAAATTTAAGCAATTGGCTTACATACACGGCGACACGATCGGGATTGAAAGAGCCGGTGGAGGAGTTGTACTCGAAACGGCAGAAGAAGTCGTCGTTGCCGACGGCGTCGAGCTTGGTGTAGCTCTTGAAGCTGTGGACCGTACACTTGCCCTCGATGGTGTCAGCGCTCTGCAGGTCGAAGTGGTCGGAGAGGAAGACCTCCTTGGAGCCGTGGAACTGCCGCCGGCCGCCGATCGACTCCTCCGGCCGGTAGTACCATCGCACGTAGACCTTCACGTTTGCCCCGCGCCCGTCCGCCTCGATCCGCTCGATCTTCGCCACGTAGGACGGCTTCGCCTGATCCGAAGGCCGCATGAGCACGCAGTCCCCGGCTGAAGAATATTCCGAGAACTCAAACAATCAGAATCAGTCGTCCTTTTTTTTTTTTTCAATCTTTTTTCGGAGTTGTGTACACGTGTGAAAGCAAGGGAAGTAGTGAAGGCGGTGTTAGTTTCTCGGGAAAATAAGTGAGGGAAAGAGGAGGCTTACCTCGGACGGTTTTGTTGATGTGTTTGACGGTGTAGGAGTCGAGGGTTCGTCTGGGAGCCTTTGGTTTGGCCATGGGAATTGGGAATTGGGAGTTCTGAGCGACCGAGCGAGCCACACACAGCAAAAACCAGCAAATTTACGGGATCTTTTCTTTTTCCTTAATTTTTATGTCTTCCTGGAAGATCTGATTCGCTGCTTCGCAGGTCTCTCTACATTCCTCTCCTCTCTCTGCTTTACTATATCAATATTTTAAAATAATAATAATAATAATTTAGTATATTTGTCGTATTTTAAACTAAAATTAAATTATTTAATTTCAAACATTAGTAAAAATAATTAAAATTAGACAAAAAAATTTCCTCGAACTTACTTGGAAGCACATAATTCTTCCGTTAACTATTAATTTAATGCATATAAAAATGACATAATTTTAATTTAATAAATCAGTCTAAAATCCTTTTTTTTTTTTTTTTTGAAAAATAATAATAATATGTGCAGAGGGTTTCGTTCTCCTGGGGGAAAGACAGTGGGAGAGGAGGGGTAGGATTGAGAATAAAGGGGGAAGTGAGGGGGAGTTTGGGGGTGGTTGTTGACAAAGGATAGGTGTGAGTCAGCGCCGATGTGGATTTTGGTTTTATCTAAGGAGACCGACCTCTGGAGTTCTGTAGACTCTTCACATGATGTTCTGGTCAGAGAGCTGGGATCCTGTATGGTAAAGTGCATCTTTCTTTCTAGTAAATTATTGTACGGCCTTGATGCTGTGTTTCAATCACATGATTTGATTATATTAAGGGTCCTGAAAATATGATAAATATTGAATAACAAATATCTTTCAAAAACTTTTATTAATATTCCAATCTATAAGAGAACAGATTATTATATAAACAATAGATTGTCTTTTGGATAATATTTTTTTGCATAAATAAGTTGCAAGGACCCACATGTGAGCAGTTTTCGATATTTTTCAAATTGGATTGAAGCAAATTTTTTTAATTCGGTGTATTAAATTGACATATTTTTAATGTTAAATAACCATTTATCCTGATGAAAAATTATTAATTTAATTATTTAACTAATATTTTAATTCTTTTTAATAAGTGAGACCTAATATGTTGTATATTAAATTGAAATCATAGGTAAATGATGGTCAACAAAGACGATCTTCAAACTCATATTAGTTATATTAAATTGTCACTTATCAAAAAGTTTCAGTTGACAAGAAATAATTGATTTAATTAATATTTTAATACTTTTTTTTTAATGTTTTGGAATTATTAATATTCTAATACTAAGAATATGTGATTCTCAAGTGCATTTTTAAAACATATGAAATCTTCTAATACAATTTAAAGAAAAACTAGTCTTTTTTTTTTTTTTTCTTTACATATTCACATAAGGAAAGGAAAACGAGATATTTAAGCTAACGTTAATTTAAGGTATAATTTACAAATCGATTAAGATTCTGCTTTGGACAAAAACTACATCCTTTGTGATAACTTTCTAGGTGAATAAAAAAAAATTAAAAAGAAAAAAAAAAGATTGGGATTTATGACCTGAGAATGGAATTTTATTTGCATAAATTATGAGAAGAATATGCGATAGTGAACTAATTAAAAAAATATTAACAACAAATAATAAATAGTATGATGAATAAAAATATTAACTAGAGGCGTGTGCAGAGAATAATTTCCCGCTGCTGAACGTCTAGGAAAGGCCAGGGAAGAGAATAATTTATGTACGCCGTGCTTCCTGTGAGCTTATAGCCTTATATGTCAGCGTATCCAGTGCGGTTCGTATGTTGACTTTTAAAAATCTTGCCTCAGCAGGTGGGCCTAAAAATTTAGTGGTTCTATTTTAAAGTAAATGATATTCCCCAATCTAAGTGGACTCTATCCATTTTGGTCAATGCTTCGATAGTATAGCTTTAATTGCAATTCTTTTATATAAGTTAGGTGATAATCCCTAGTCTATACTTTAGTGGCCAGTCCGATAAGTGTTATCGTCAACTGTTATGTCAATTTGTAAACATATAATATATCATGTGAACCGCTGAGAAATGCTACACATCTCAAAAGTTAGTTCTCAAATAATGTGTCACTATCTCATGAGATTTATTATTTTAGGAAGTGTGTTATTAACTCATGGGATGGTAACGCATTATTTGAAAACCAATTTTTAGAATAAAAATTTGAAATGTTCAACATTTCTCTGAATTGCTAGGTGGCTATTTATATTTTAGTAACTGGTATGATAAGTACCACATAAAATCATCTACTTTTCATTTGAACAGGAAAATATTCATTTAGTTATAATGAATGAGTATTTTTGTCCGCTCAAAAAATAAAAAGACAAACTTACCCTTTTATTATAACTAACTAAATATTCTCTAATTCATTTGAACTAAAGAGGATCTTGTTCCCAATTTGTAAGGGGCTCGTCCATTTTTGTTTAACAATGTAATTCTACAGTTTTTTTTTTTTTGTTGATTTATTTTATCTTTTTGTCAAAGGTATTGTTTGCATCTATTGTTATGGATGTTATATTATTATTAGTGATAAGATCATCCGAAACTATTCTTTTTTATAATTGGTTTGGTAGGTAACTAAAACTCTGTACTAGTGTTTATGTTGCAATCAGATGGCCAGTGTAAAAGGCAATACCAATTTTCAAAATAGACATGATTATTGCTTATTGCCTTGGTGAAAAGAAAGATGAGCTGCAGGCTGCAGCTGATACCTAAAATATTATCTTTCTTTTTTAATGAAAATATGTATACCTGGATTTTGCTTATTTTAGGGTTAATATATAAACATGGTTAATCTCTACCAAGATGATTTGGATTATTCTTAATTTAGGTTGTTGTTTCTCTGTGCAAGCATGCATAGAAGTCATTGCTTCCTTGGTCGTTGAATTCTGACCTTACCCTCTGTCTATCTAATGCTTACTTGAAAAGCAATGAGGACCCCATTGATGTCCATTAGCATCACAGAAAAGGACAACCCACATTAGAATTTGGTACACTTGTAAGGATACCTCATCAGTGGGGTTTTGAAAAGTGCAGTGAGCTACTGTTATGAAATTCCTTTTGATCATGAAGGAAGAAGACTCTCACAGCATCATGAAGGATCAACTGCTTAGGTGCTTTAGGCATTGTGATTGAGAAGCTTCTTTATTTAGTTCCAATTATTTTGTGATGTTTATTCTTCACTTTCAGAAACCTTGCCTACACCTTGCTTTACATTTGCAATATATGAATGTGTTATTCCACATATCTAACAAGAACTCAGAATTCCAATACTCTTTATCCATTTAATCCCATTTCTGCTACTTCAAATGCTTCTAAATACTTGTAGCTGATCTCTTCACAAGTTTAATTTTAGATGGATCCCCACCAAGTTCCTCAAAAAGTACCAACAGATTGTTGGTTGGCTTCAACCATGACCGAGGAACATGGTACCTGAAAACATCTAATATTAGATGGAATTGTCTCGAAAGCTTAAACCGATAGAAATGGATGAATTTAATAATTTAATTTATATTATATCAATGGATGAGACATGGAAGAAAATCCATACCATTTTTGAGTTGGCTGGCCACAACCAAATTGGCACTTTTTAGGCCGGAATGTATCAGAATAACTGCATTCACTGCAATTACCTACAGCATAGACATTCCAATATCTGCCGATGCTCTGTCCATTGATCCACACTTGACCCTTCCCCAAACCTGTCATTTCCAAAGCCAATGGTTCTTCTCCTTCTGGTGCATCAAAATGAGTCTGCAAGTTCAAATGAAATGTTTACAACTACTTCTGAGAGGTTTTGAATGAATTCCAACCCCATCAAACAGTACAAAGAAGAAACAAGGAAAAACCATCGCGTGAAGGACTCCTTTCTTGTCCCCCATACCTTATGCCATGTCAGTGGCTGTTGTTTGTCTGCCACTTGGGATCCTTGCACCCAATCAACTGATGAGATAGAGTTCGGAGAATCTAAATTCATGGATTCTCCTTTAAGCCCAACCTGTATAGAAGATGCAGCTGTGAGGCAAAAACTCTTCAAAATAATTCATAAGTCATCAAAATATGCACAAGTGAGAATTCTTAGACCTTGTATGACCATTTCTGCCAGGACAAGTCCCTTGTCCCCTCGTCTAGCCCATGTATGACAACTGGTCCAAGGATTCCGGTGTTTCTCGACTCATAGTGTGAACCAATGTTCTTCAACAACAACACACCAAAAAGAAAAGATCAGTTGAACTGACTAAGAAAATATTAGTCACAGAGTAAATATCATTGAAGTGGGGATTGGAGTATTAACTGGCAATCCAACAGCTATACTGAGTAGTGAAATTCTGTTACTTCCAGCTTTCAGGGCAACATCCCCAGAAAAAGTAACTCTCACGACCTCCTTAGTCCCAAAGACCGATCCTATCAGTAAATCACACACAAATCTTTAATAACTCTTTAACATATAATAAAAGTTGAACTTTCTTTCTCTCTGTATTTTTAACCCACTGAATAACAAAGTTCAGTCCAGTTGTATTTGCTCACTTTCAGGGAACAAGATATTCAATGCTGTACCTGAAAGATGGCCATTGATGAAGACATGCATGGCATGGCCAGTTGACTTCACACTGAGAGTTGGATGTTGGCCTTGATGCAGAAATGATTCTGATGAACTAATATCAACACTGGAGACATAATTTATTACTGTAAAGTTTTTGTCACTACATATAGACATTTAACATCATTAGAATGAAAAGGAAATATCAGAAGGATTCAATTTTACCTGGTAGTATACCAGAGATAATCGGTAGTATCTCTGGTGATATTCAACTGCTCCAAGAGACCAGAGACAGTGAATGTTGAATCATCTTCAGCTGCCAATAAGTCTTCATTAAATGTATCCCATGAATGAAACTCAGTCCTAGTGGGCAACATTTGCACTTGGGATGTCTGAACTCCAACCTGCAATTATCATGGCAAAAAAGTTATGCATCTCAACATGCATTATAAACGTTAAAAGTGAAACAATGGTGTTTATACCTGACTTTTTTATAAAATTTCAAATTTATCCTTAATTTTAAATTAAAAATTAAAAAATATATTTATTATAAAAAAAAAATCACAAGGTGACCTGCACGGTTGAGCCACCTTGTGACCCTTTCTTTTTTCTTTCCATTTTTTCAATTTTTTTTTTAATAAAAAGAAATTTGAAGGGTAATTTTGTTTTTTTAGGGGTTTTAACGGTAAAAATTGATGGATGAGGTAAATTAACTGCAATTGAAAGTTTAGGAGTCCAAATTGAAAAATTTCAAAGTTTGAGGTGGATATGTCAAATCGCGTGGTAGTTTAAAGGTCTAAAGTGAAGTTTTCCTGAAAATCTATGTTAGCAAAAGGAGAGTGTATCAAGATTCTTCGACAAGTCATATTGAAATCTTGCTCAAACCAATGGCCAATTCACTTACTTTAGCAGTGTTGAAGACAGCCGTTTTGCAATCAGGAAGGATGCTTATGGACCAAGGTGGCAGTTGGTAGTTCTGGTTATTGAAAGTCACACTTGCAGTTGACCTTGGATTGTAATTTGAGAGAAAAGCTGCACATCCTCCTGACTTGTAAGAGAAAACGTATGCCTGGATAATGTTAATACTGAGTCAGTCAGATTTAGGGAGAAGGAAAGAAAAAAATTAATTCTGGCGACCATAATAGAACCAGAATCAGCAAAAGAATATGTTAAGGTGACTTTAACAGAATCTGTGAAGCAGCATTTTAGGTTACTACTCCAAGATTATACTAAAAATATATTACAGAAAAGTTTAAAGGATGTCATTCTTGACACCCTTAGCATAGAGAACACAGCAAACCTTTTCATAAGTTCCCAAGGATGTGATAGTAGGATCAGCGCTAACCAAAGCTTGTTCACATAACTTAATAGCCTTATGGAGTTGCTGCAGATGACCATACTTGGGCTGCCTTATCAAGCCTATCACATTAGCATGACAAAACCAAGCTTAAGTCCCACAAACTAACTAATTAATTAATTAATTGATTACGTCAAACGTTAAAATGAAGAAAAATGTCTCTTAATGGTTTATAAATTGGGTTTCTTTAGGAATTGAGGATATGGGCTCAAATTTCTCACCATATTCATCAATGGGAGCATCATAGTCATAGCTGGTAGTAATGAAAGGGCCACCAGCAGTTCTTTCAAAGTTTGTTCCTCCATGATACTGCAGAAAACCATAAGAACAACAGGTTAATTTTCCACATTTACATTGCCATATTTGTTAGGTGTAATGCATAATGGCAAGCATAAATTTTGGCAGACTTCTACACGCATGTAAAGTGTAAGAACATTAAGAATTTGACAATCGCGATTGTAACCTTAAACTTCATAGAATGCAAAGTTGATATAAATGTTCTCTAGGAAATCAAGAGAGCAGCAAGGAAGTTGTTTCCCATTAGCTTTGATATTCAAAGTATTCAGGACCCCAAAATAAAAACCATCTTCCATTTTTTTAACATGAAAGTAGTGACAAATATTGAACCAATTTCAACAGATGTTAAATGTAGTGGAAATATGAATAGTGACTGACCATGTAATAATTTACGAAGGAGCCTCCCTTCTGAATGAAACGAGCTACTGCAAATGCCAAATCTTCCACTGGCCGCTGGTGATTTGGGCCACTAAATTCTGTATACCTTAAAAAAGAGACAGACGGCTAGTCGATTAATTACTGTATCTTAGAGAATTGCTTTGAAAGTGATGGTGGATGTGAAAGTTACCAGCCACTCCAAGCCTCAGTCCATAGTGTGGGTTTGTAAGGCTTGTTAGGAGAGAAGTAGTCACAATAAAATCCGTTGCATGTGTTTATCTGCCAGCAAGATTTACAGAAAGATGGATGTGAAACTTTCACTACAAAGCAAAATAGAGAAAGTCCTTGTCCCATTTTTTTCTCACAATAGATTTTCATCAGTTTCTTACAGAATGTCATGTATGTGATCATATTTGAGAATTGCATTTACAGAATTATGGCTGATAATTTTTGACACGATCCGCAAACCGAATACAAACTCAACATGAAATTAGTGGGTTAAGATTGAAGGGTCTGGCCAATACTTTGACACGACCTGAACCCAAATGAAACACGAATTGCCATCCCAAGATAAAATGCAACAAAATGAAAAAGAGACAGGAAAGGCGATTTGGTATAATTTCTAATTTATAAAAAGATACATGGAGTAAGATGTGTTTCATGTTCATGATGAAGATTAAGTTTCATTACCACTGGGTCTGGGGCATCGTCTTCCTTGCACATAACCCATGGGACCCCAGTGTCCAATCCAACAGCCATCTTTGCAGCCCAAGTCATGTATGCATAACCTCCAGGTCCAAATGCTTTTCTTTCAGGCTCATATTCATTCTCAATCTGCACACGGAGAATTAATGCAAAGATATATATATATATATAAATGAATAAAATGAACGTAATGAAGTTGCAAAATGTTGTACTCCACTGCTTCCTAGTATAACTGATGCTTTAATTTTCTTCATTTTACCTTGTAACTCAGTAAAATTTAATAATATGCAAGAGTTTTATACCACATACTATGGTGCAAAATACAATACCTGAGAGAGGATAATGGGGCCACCTTGAGACGCAAACAGGCTTTCATCCTTCATCATTTGAACAATTTTCTGGGTAAATTTTTGCATTGCCAACTGCAATACCAAGAAATGTAAGATACTCACAACCTAGATTACATAATTGTTGAGAGTTTATAGAGGCAAACATATTCTGAAAACACTTTCACATATGCAGTTTCCATCAATCATCCTTTTGCTTTCATTTTACTTGCATCCACACACGCACACACACAGAGAGACAGAGACAGAGACATAGACCTTGAAAGGCTCATTATCTGTTCTAAAGCTAATGCCTGGAACATATTTCAACCAAACAGGAAACCCCCTGAGATAAAGAGAGAAAAGAAATCAAAAAGTGATTAAGGAACTGAATTCGGAGAACATAAACCCATCAATATCACCAGAAAAGATGATTTTGTTACCCAAAATTCCACTCTGCACAAACATAAGGCCCAATGCGAAGATGGACGTATAGACCAGCTTTGTGGACCGTCTTGATAAACTGAACCAAGTCATACCTCCCCTTAAAATTATACTAAACCCCAAAAATTACAACAACAACAACAAAAATTCATAACTCATCAGTTAATATATAATAACAGGAAGTGTAATAAAAATAACAGAAAACGAAGAAATATGAAGAGAATGAGTAAAACTCAAAGTACATTGCCAGGAGAAGGTTCATGAACATTCCAAAACACATACGTGTCTATAGCATCCAAACCACCATCTTTGGCTTTCTGCACTAGGCTTTCCCACATCTGCAATACATCCACATTGTTCATTAAAAATAAGAAAAGTGCCAGAAGTTTCATATTTTCTTAGATAGATGTGGGTAAAAAAAACAATACATTTTGGGAGCTCCTGGGGTAGTGTATTGAGCCAGAAAAGAGAATTCTCCTCTGCCCATCAATGACAATTGCCTTCCTATCGTAGGTGACAGCGCAATTTGTCAGCTGCAGACTGAGAAACAAAACCATACAGAGGAAAAACCACTTGGAAGCTGAGTTAGCTTCCATTTTCTCTCCACACACACACAGAAAAAGACTGAGAAATGAAGAAATGTGAGATGTGGGAATTGAGGAATTGGTAGTTATGTGGCCACCACTCAGCAGCAAAACAAGAATCCATTTCTCTGACGAACCATTTTGCCTGCTTTCTGCACACTTTGACAAGCAACTCAAAAAGGTGACGTCCAGCGAGAGAGAGAGAGAGAGAGAATAAGATGAAATGTGGTCACCAGTCTGTTTGTCTTGAGCTATATCGTTACTCTACATGCATACATACATACATACATACATACATACATACACAGCGACAGTAGGCTCAGAAGAGTAAAACATTCAGAATTACACCCGCATATGCTAGCAGGCTACACTACGCATGCAGGGTGACAATGTAGAGGAAGGTAAATGTGCGTGACCCAACTGTATCGCGCGGCCCTCCTTTATGGCAGAGCCTTCGATTTAGTTGGTGGCTTCTTCATGGAGATGCTTTTTGTCTTTGATATATAATGGCCCAGAAAAAAACAAGTAAAATAAAATAAAAATAATAAATGACTAACGAAATCTAATTTTAGGGTATTTTTGAGGCAAATCTTTGAGTCAACGCCCAAAATAGATCACACCATAATTTTTATTATTATTTTTTTTCCTTTCAGTTTTAACAACCCAAGTTTATCAAAAAGATGCAATCGATCCTTCTTACGGAAAACCAACAGAAAAATCTATTGTACATATGATACAGCTACAATATAGACTTAATAAATACCCAACTTCTTTTCTACGTGTCATTTAAAAAATTAAAAAAAAAAAGAACACAATTGAATTTAAAACACCAAACTTTAATTTTTATTTTTATTTTTCAAATGACACGTAGAAGAGAAGTTGAGTATTGTTGATCTATGCTGTGACTTTAACATTTCTCTTTAGATAAACTTAGGTTGTTAAAACTTAAAAAAAAAAAAAAATAAGTATGATTTGTTTTAGCGCGTCAATTTAGGGATTTATCTAAAAAATACTCTAATTTTATGTGTCTTCCAATTACCTGATAATGTCAATTAAATAGTAAAAACTAAAATGAAATTCATCCCAAAAAAAAAAGCTCTTTTTTTGGGTGTTTTTAATATATATATCTGACATAGCACCAAAAAATTCAAGTATCACGCCATATGTAAAGATGACGTGACGCTTCATTAAAAAGCTTAACAGAATCTTGACAAAAATATCAAGTGAGTTTATTTGCTTACCATAAGTACCATTTGAGATATTTTAAAAATTCATGTGACTATTTTTTTTTTTAGAAAATGTGACTATTTGATTTAGATGCAAACCACATGTATTGAAAGATATTTAACACTAAATTTAATTACTTACCAAAAATAAATAAATAAATAAATCTTTTGAAGTGTTGTTGGTGAGAGGCAGATCATCATCTCTAATAAAGGAGTCAAAATGATTGATTCTAGGAAAATGATTGAACATTGGATACCCCATTTGCTTCTTCTTTTTCCCCAAAAAGAGTGAGTCCCTTTTTGAAAACACCCGCTCTTTGTATGACCCTCGGTGACAAGCCACGTGATGTGAGTTGAGAGATGCACAAGCTTCTTCACTTTTTGTTTTTCATCTTTCTTTTCCTCCTATGTATTGTGTGTGCATGACAATTACACGTGTCAAATTATGGTGGCATCATAATTCACGAGTACTTTTTTTAAAAAAAACAAATTCACGAGAACTTATGATTGCATTTAGGCAACTTAATCTTATTCAACTTATAATCATAAGTTACATACAATTTTAAGGTTTTAATTCGAGAATTTCTAAATTGGCTCCAAAAAAATTCTTTCATCCTAATCCATTAAACTGATATCTATTCGTAAGATACACTTTATTAAAAGGACAAATATCAGTTTAATAAACTGAGTTAAGAAAAATTATTCAAATCCAATTTAGAAGAAACGCTAGCCATTTTCTTATTGTATTCCACACCCTGCGTGATGAGTGCAGCATAAGATCCTCAAAAGGAAAATAATCATCCAAACATGAAGCCGATGAGTGAAGCAAGATGGCAAAATGCTAATCTTGAAATGCTAAATTTCATGTAGGAAATAATTGGAGGAATTTCATAATGAGAAACGTTAATGAAAGAGATTGAGGGTGATTACTTGATCTGGATTGAATGGAAATCATAGTGGGAAGTGGAAGGGTGAATAAGGGGACAAAAAGTGACATAAGATGCTCCCCCTTTTGTCCTCTTTTCATATACAAGCTGTTTGTCACCATACCACAACAGCTAAAAAGAAAATGACACTTATCATGCAGTACACCATGTACATCCAAGAAAAAACGCCCATCTTATGACTCCGAGTCAAAACACACACACACACGAGGATAGATAAAATATTTGGGATACTATAAGTTCCTTACAAACTGACCGACAGAACAATCCAATCGGGCACTTACCGTATCATTCACATCAGCCTAACCATCTCTTCCATTTTGAGGCCTCACCACCTTCAACCACCACAATCTTACCACCACACTGTGGAAAGAGACCCACTACGGCACTACCTAGCTATGAGTCTCTGTGAAAACCCAAATGAGGTAATTGGCAGTGTTGGTGCAGGAGCAGCAGCAGTGGAATAGCCTGCCACGTTAGTTTATAAGAGATTTGTAGTAAAAATTGTGATACTCCGATCAGAATTCATAAGAATAGGGCCGAAAAACTGGTAGTGTCGTGGGTCATAGGTCATCATTGTGAAAATCATATGGCTGCAATGGAGTCCACAACATAAAATATGCCATGTGCACAACTTTTGTCATCAACTACTCTTTAAAAAGATTACTTGTGTTTCAAATGTTTCTGCTCAATGGGATGGACGTACCCCATAGTTGTCAAAATTTAAACAAATATAAAAATCTATAGCAATTGCACAATTACATCAATTTGTATATAGAATAACTTACCACAAAATTCTACAAAACTTGCAAATGGACGGTTAATTTTGAAACCATCTTCTAAGCTGTCTAGAACCTTGCTTTTCACCATAAGTTTTCTCAGAACTCTGCCTTGAGAACTTGGATCTATATTGCTCAATTAGCATGTCAAGTTTATCTACTGCGCCTTTCCCATCAGGGCCTGTACTCTTTTTTGGCTTTATTCTTCTCTTCAAATCTCTCTCTTCCTTCTGATTTTGCAGCTTCCTCTTTCTTGGTTGTACATCTGCTTCTGCGGAAGATTTTAAGGTTTGGGCAACACTGGCTGCCTTGTTGCCCTTTGGTGATCTTCCACTATCAGGATTCTTGCCATCTTGGTAATTCTTTGACTTCCATTGGGAGCCTTCTGGTTTTTCTTTAGATGAAAACTCTTTTGCCTTTCCACTAGCCAGATTGTTTTTTTGCTTCTTAGTAGCTCTGTGGTCTTTAGTGGCAGCTCCATCAGGTATACTGCCTTCCACTTTATTGGACACTGATCTATCATCACCTCTGGATTTCCTTTTTTGGGAGTTCCTTTTGTTCGGATGTACATCTGGCGTGGAAGTTTCATCACCTCTGGATTTCCTTTTTTGGTAGTTCCTTTTATTCAGATGTGCATCTGGCACAGAAGTCTCATCACTCTGCCGCCGCACATATGTTTGATCATTACGGGTGGCACGCTGCTGAGCCTGTAGCTTAGCATTCCGTTGCTTCAATGTCTGAACATTATCAACAGCAAACTCCACAATTGGGCGATATTCAGGACCAAAAGTTTCTACAAGTAGCCAAAGAATTACATTAAATTATAATAGTGTGGAATTAACATTATTGGGGGTACCTTTGCGGTCAACCCAGGTCATTACGGTTGACATAAAGAGCATCGGTCGAAGTCACGGACAAATTAAATTAAATTAGAATAGTGTGGAATTAACACATTTTAGTGAACCATCTTAAAAACAAGCCAATGCATTCAACTTTTAAGTAAGCACGAAACCTCCAAATGACAGTCACACTAAAATTGGAAGAATTATTTCTGGTGTAATGGTTTTGCCACCAATCATAATATTAAAGGAGAATATGAGCTAATAATTAATCAACAAAATCTTACCAGGATTATTGTTAAGCACTCTCAGGGCCACAAGTGCATGTTGATGCTCTGTAAACTCAACAAAAGCAACTCCTCGTGAGTTGTTCTTTGCAACAACCTTTCCTTTCTTTGTATCCTTCATGAACTTTATCTGCATGTACAACATCAAAGACAAGAAAAATTTTCTTAAATATAGACACAGAAGTGCATATGCTAAACACCATAAATAGTTATAGATGTAGCCAACCTGTTTAATCACTGGTTTTTGCTTGGTTGCTCGCAAGGTAACTGCATCAATGCAAAGCTTTTTAAGTCCTTTTTCAGTCATCGACTTTGGTAAATTATATATAATCAGTCTAGTCCTCGAAATATGAAAATTTGGAGATTGAAGCTTAGTCGTCTTTGTCCTCTCCAACCTGCAGTGGCCCCAAAAGAAAAGGCATTGAAATTTATTCAAAAGAAATGCAGTATTTTGTGGACACAGCACAATATCTCAGCGTTTGAATTTGAGAAGCTTCATCAATGTCTTGTTGAGATCCATCATAAATACAAGACTACAGTGTTTTTGTTTTTTTTTTTGATAAATACAAGACTACTGTTAAGATACAAAGTGATTTAAATTAATATCACTTTCTTAGGAGTTCTCACGGGTCTTGTCCAGAGAATCACTTCTTCTTTTTTATTTTTTATTTTAAAAGTAAATAAATAAACATAAAAAAATGAGAGCACAAAAAACAAAACTCAGACAATTTCTTCTTCTTCTTTTTTCAAATTCTAAAAAGAAGCTGAACTAGAAGGCAAATGCATGCCAAAATGACCAACAACAGTAATATCCAAGCATCATATATGAATAGAAAATACTTTTCTTTTTTTTCTTTTTTTCATACGATTAGAAAATACTTGTGCACCATGCACAGCCACAAGTAGGGAAGATTGGCTTCATCTTGCATTCATAACTTAAATGATCCAGTTCATCAGGGAGAAAAACAACATTATCTCATTTATGGAATACTTACCTTTGGCGTTTCGACATATCACTAACTGAAACCCCTTCTGCAGCTGGAGTTCCCTCAAGAATAAGACCTTCCTATTAAAAATTTTGAGAAGAAAATGATGGTCATATCGGAGATAAATCCTCACAACTATGCTACTGTAGAAGTGCAAACCCAACATAACCTAAAACTTTTTGATAAAGAAGGAAAGAGGAAATTAGCTGAACCAACCTTTGCAAGGTAAAGGTTGCGGTGGTCATGAACCTCATTTGTGGCCCTCTCCAATTCCTTATCATGAGCTGCTTTTTTATCCAACGCCTTCAAAACTTTCAATTGCCTACCTTTTAGTAAAATCCCCAAGCCAGATGCAACATTCGCAGCTGTAACTGCAGCAGTAGCTGCATCTACCGTTTTGAACTTGAGAAAAGCAGTTCCTCTTGGGCGCCTGTCGCAAGCACAAGAAGATTAAAACAAACTGCAGAGGCACAAGTACAGAAGTATCCCAAGTTAAAAAAACAGCATACTTGGTGATTCGATGAAGGACTGGAATAAAGGATTGCACTTCGCCAAATACAGAAAATCGTTGTTTCACTTCTTCATTATCAATATCAAAAGGAAGGTTGCTTATAAAAACTGTTCCCTGCAGATCCTCTTCTTCTTCGGTCTGTTTCGGATCTGATGCCTTGTTTTCGCTGGTCTTTACAAGCTCGATACCAACTGATACTTCTGCAGACTCATTTGATAAATTATTTGGTATACCAATGGTTTCATCAAAATTCAGCCCCTCATTTCTCTTGGGCAGCATCATATCTTCAACAGAAGAAGGAAGAGTTCCTTTAGCAGAGGACATGATCAAGTTTTTAAGAACCTTTCTAGCAATGTCCGCTTCCTCATTAAAATCGACTTCAATAGGGATTTCTTCTTTCTCTGTTGTATTAAAGTCGTCTGAAGCACTATCAATATCATCAGGATGCTGGGATCTTTTGCCAATGTCCTCGACATCACCCTCTAAATCCTCACTGCTACTGTCACCTCCGTCGTCTCTTCCATCTTCTTGTCCTGTGAAGTCGGCAGCTTATGATTCATTAAGATGTAGAGTTATTGCCCTCTAATTTAACTGAAGAAATTAAGGATAAACAGTTCAAATGAAAAGGGATGTAATCACAGAGTACAGTTTGCTTGCTTGAGCAGGGAGAAAGGCACAAACCATAGTATGAAGAGCGCAGTTTATCTCCCATACTAGATCTACATTACATCAAGAACGTAGAAAAACCAAAAAAAAAAAAACTAATTTGTACAAAATTGATTCCCCTTTCCCCACCCACTATTCTTTTCCGGTACGCATACAAACATCATAACAGCAGAACTTTTAAACATGCCTACATAATTGCTTCCAACCTCATCTAGCTAGGACTACCAACGTTCTACTAATGTCACATTGAATCCTACCAAATGCCAAGCTCATTAGCCCACCCAACAAAACTATCCTCTTGATTCTCTAATTGAGAAAAAAATATTAATTACTCTTCAAATATTCAGATACCCATCCATAAATGTATAAGCATTTGAGTATTTTTATTTAAAACACTTATTAATATATATATATATATATATAACAAAAGGCTACAGAGAATGAACTGAAGGTAACAAAAGGCTAAAGGCTAATGAGTGTCCTTAAAAAGAGCAGAATTTTAATTACCATCTTCTGAAGTAAGAATGGCATTAGCACCACTGTTGTATACTTTCTTCGGAACAGCCCAATCAACAGCTATGGTTCTTTTCCCAAACATTTGCCCATTGAACTTTTGAATAGCCTGGAAAAGAAGAATAAAATACAGTAAAATATATCATTCCAATACCCCCAAGGCTTCACCACTCTATGAATAAAACACGTACTCTTTCAGCGTCCTGTTTGCTAGTGAATTTGAGAAATGCAAAACCTTTAGACAATCTGCAAAAGGAAAAAAATCATATGATGAGAAAAGAATGATATTTCATAAACAGATAAAGACACTTCAGATAATGGAGGTATATACCCCGTATCAGGGTTACATGGAATAAATACATCCCAGATAAACCCTGCTGATGAGAACATATCTTTTATCTGATCCACTTTGGCCTACATTGATTTATAAAGAATTGAGTTAGAAGTGGACGTCCTCACAACAGGAAAATAGTGTGATATTGACAATTCTGTTAGACTAAACCTTGAAAGGAAGATTCCTAACAATAAGTTTCCATTTCTGAGTCTTGGAACCCTGCCCAATAAAACTCACAAGATATCAGAATTCCTCGGCAATAGATAATTGGATACTCCAAAAAAACAAAGTAAAACTAACAAGAATGATAACAACGACATCATGACAGATTAACCAACAAAGGGAAATATCAATCCTCAGATATCATGTCTTGTAAGAGAATTATACCAACAAGCCCTACGTCACCCACCATGCAGCTCATGTTTTTATGTTGATGACAATACGTTGGCCACAAGAACCCAAACCAGACAGATGACATACATATCATAGAAATCAAAATGCAACTGAAGGCACAAATCTCCTAGTTGCTTAGATGCTTTCCCAACATACACATGGTTGCAAAGCATCATAGTCACTAAAACAGCAAATTCACAAACCTAAAAAAATGAAATCTAAACAAAAGGGTGGGAAGTACTGAAAGAAATTGTTTTATGAACAAATACAAACAGGAAAAGAAATATGAAAAGCATCAACCTGCCGTCATAACCTGGCAATACTAAGGCATGCATCCAAAGGGAAAATAAATAAATCACACATGTACCATATATATGCATACGCAGGCACACAAGAATACAAATTAGGTACTTTCAACAAGAAGATTTCTGAAGAAGTTCTAATAAAATCTACATTCTTGTCCCCATCTCTCTCCAACATATACTTCAACAATTTACCCATGGAATAGAGACTCATCTTATAAGCATCTATTTGAACCAAGGTCGAGAATAGAGACTGCTAATTATAATAACATCAAGACCGAAAATAAAAACCGATGTAATTACTTAGATCAGTTATCTGAATGAGAAACATTTCATTTGGATCTAAGCAACATTGAAACTGTATTAAGCTGTCTCACATATGCTTTACCTCACCACCCAGCTGACGTGCCCAAACAATTCCCCCTTTTATCTCTTTCTGATGCAACATTGTAACAGAAGTGTGCGCTGATTTAACACTAGTAAAAAGGACAGCTGAAGCATCCATTTTACATCCGTCTTGCACAAGACCTGAAGAAATGTCACATGTTTTAACTAATTCAACATCCAAAACTGAAAATTCAATGCTCAATTACAATATGCCTGTTTGTTTGGAAACATTCAGCTGTAAAATAATGTGTTCGGCCTTTCAAATAAGGCGTTTGTAATCAACCATGCATGTGAAAAATCGAAACTATCAGAAAAGATGAAATAGAGCAACTGAAAACCTTTTGGACATATGAAGATAGGTGATCATCAGGCCAGTGACAAGAACCATGTCCACAAATACAATAAAATGGAAAGAAAAAAATGTGCCAGTGGTGCACATAGATCAGTGAATACTATAAATGGAAGTACAATAACACTTTGTTGTCATTGAAAGTCGTCAAAGCCAGAAAATTTACTTTCATGTTCTTTCACTAGGTGAAGAAACACCTCTACATACAGGAAGTAAAAAGCACTTTTCTAGTCCCAATGATTTTAATTCTGCATTTTGATTCAGTTGCACTTTCTTTTTCTCTCTTTTTTTCATAAGTATAAAAAAAGCTGCACTTCAATTCAGTTGCAGAATTAAAATTAAACCTCTTATATACTATACGTCCAACTAATAGCAAGGCTGTGAAAGTTACTTTCACTTAGGAGTAGCATCTAGCCTCTCATAAGTTCTGTGTTGCTGCTTTGTAAGCGTTACGGGACTGCAGAACCTATATATTGGAATGCCTTCTATATAGCACATCCTAGATGAGATGTATATGCGTACACAGTAAATTAAAGGGAATCTGAAGTGGAACTCTGACAAAGAACCGAGTATCCAACTGAACAAGTAGACCTGATCCTCCCCCAACAGTGCAAATAGGAAAGAATTACCCATACCATGTTGTTTAAGCTCTTCACTTGGAAGAGGATAAGTTACAGAACAAACAGTGCCAATCTCCTTGGCTCTTCTGTGAACATCTTCAGCCATATCAGCATTAAGAAGACCACCAAATATGATAGTCCTAGCAACCCTTCATAACACATCAAAATAGTTTATCAAGGCAAAGTTTTTTGAACAAGATACAGGAAAAACTAGGCAAGATATGGAAGAAGATCAAGTACCTCTGCTTTTCTGAACAAGCCCCTTTATCAGCCAGAGCACTAGCAAGTGTAGCTGCTTTTCTGGTTCTCACAGGCTTCTCTGAAGAACATAGTATAGCAAATTATTGATAGATGAAAATAGAATATGATTATTAAATTATATAACAATATTAAATTAAAATTAGTTGAGAAATTAAATCAAGGATATAATATCAGTAAATAACGATTTGCAACCTGCTTCCTTCAAGTTTGAAGCATGCTTTTGTGCCCCAGAAGCACTATCTGCCGGAGCACTAGAAAGTGTAGCTACTTTTCTGGCTCTCGCGGGTTTTTCTGCATTCTTGTTCAAAAGCCTCAATTAGAATTATCAAAATGAAATAAGGAGAAGAACATAATATAGCAAATTATTGATGGATGAAAATAGCATATGAGTATTAAATTATATAAAAATATTAAATTAAAATTAGATGAGAAATTAAAGCAAGGATATAATATCAGTAAATAACGATTTGCAACCTGCTTCCTTCAAGTTTGAAGCATGCTTTTGTGCCCCAGAAGCACTATCTGCCAGAGCACTAGAAAGTGTAGCTGCTTTTCTGGCTCTCGTGGGTTTCTCTGCATTTTTTTTCAAAAGCGTTAATTAGAATTATCAAAATGAAATAAGGAGAACATAATATAGCAAATTATTGATTGATGAAAATAGAATATGATTATTAAATTATATAACAATATTAAATTAAAATTAGATGAGAAATTAAATCAAGGATATAATATCAATAAATAACGATTTGCAACCTGCTTCCTCCAAGTTCAAAGCATGCTTTTCTGCCCCAGAAGCATTACCGTCCTTGTCATTCTTAGACTTGACAATATCATCTGAATGAACCACTGTATTAAGAATTAAAAACAGAGGAGAAAAAGTTTAGCAATAATGTGAATGGTTTGCATGAATTTTAGTTAAGCAGATGATACAAAAGAGATTGTATCCACCTTGATTTGCCTTTGACCGTCGCTGTTCGAGGGAAGCTCGATGCATAGCATGCTTGACTGCAACTTTCCGACCTCCAATAGATGAACCATTCTTCAGCTCGATAGCTCGGTTTGCATCTTCTGTGACAGCACTGCAAATGAATGCATAATTTGTGTTAAAGGTAAAAGAAGCAAGGCTTAATTATAATACAAATAATGAGAATGAAAAGGCTAAAAATCAACCAAAAATATGTAGGAAGACTGTAAATAATTTTAAAAAAAATTCCGCATGACAATGCATGATCCTCTTGCACAGAAAAACAATGATTCTGGATATGGGCTTACCATAATTAGCTTTTCACTTATTAATCCCTAATTATTGAATTTTTAAAGATATCTAGCAACACCAACTGGTCAACCTGATAAAAAAGTGGTAAAAACTGAAACTTAATGGGGGATAACCTTTAAGTTAACTTACAAATGAACAAAACCAAAACCACGGTGCTCAGTTGACCCTGCAAATATTTAGAAACAAAATTAGAATATTTAGAGTGAATGGTGAAAAACATTATTAAATCCAATGCAAATAGACCATAAAAGGGATGAAAAATCACATTTGAAAACAAAAATAGGGAAAATGACCTCTAAAATTCCATTCCATTTTCTGAGTAATTATATGACAAAAAAAACTACAACAATAAATTACCAAGGCTCTTTGCACTTGTTTAGTATTGTTCTGGCTTCGAATTTTTTTGGTAGACCATTAGCTACCAGGAACATTGCCATAGGTGGTGCCAAAGTTAATACTATAGCTCATACCCAAGCTTACTCCATTCTCTAATACATTTTTTTTCAACGGTCTGATATTATTTACTCAAATGATAAAAAGCAAATTAATCATATGCCAATGCATAATTCCATTTAAAATAAAATTAGCGCGCTTATTCCAGCAATCTATCTAGACTTTCAGAATGATATACAACCCTTGCTAATAATTATTCAAATTCCAAGCACACTCAATCGGAGAAAACTTTTGCTTACCCTTCTGCGTAACCATGAAGCACCGCCTGATCGGTCCGACATCGCTGAATGTTTCTTCAAGCTGAATTACAGAATAAACGGGAAAAAATATATACAGGTTTACAGTTTACTCAATCACGCAGCACAGAGCTGAATAAACGAAACTATTCTTATTCAGCTCCTTCGACATGTCTCCTTCAGTTTTGATAAGCTTTTATGTTTCCTTTGTTTTCTCGGCAACCAATCAAAGTGTAAGATAGGAAAAGTGTACCTGAGAGTTAGTGAAAGAGTAGGGCAAGTTGGAGACGAACACAGTGGAAGGGGAGTGCTCGGTTTGGGGTCTCGTTTCGCCTCCCTCCTTCGCTGTCTTCTTCCTTCCCATCTCTGTGTGTTTGGCGGAGTGAGAGACTGCGAAAGCAAAAGGTTTTGGAAAACCTCGCTTATTAGATACCTCTGCGTCCATATACGTGGGTTTTTGTGGTGTTTGGGTTGGGCTACGTCAGTTTTGGGCCGAGAGTGCCGATTCTTAGAAGATAAAGACTGGGCCTGGGCCGGACTTGTGAACAAGATCCCTAAACTTGCAAGCCTATAGTTTGGTTTCTTATGGAATGTTTGGCAATGGGCTTGAAAAAGAAAGTAAATCGAAACTGTAGCAGATTTAATTAATGTGAGGAAAAAAGTAAAATTGTTTTGTATAAAAAAGTGAAAAAATTTGTTTTATATAAGAGTTTAAGCTTAAATATGAGGGAAATTAATTGAATGATTAAATTCATCATTTTCTATTAATTTAAGCTTTTAAAATAATTAGTAATTTATCATTTATAATGTAATATAATTGTGCAAAACAATACAATATAAAAACAACTAGCTAAACTAGAATTGAGATTGGTTGCAATACCCCGCTCAAATTGCATCCCGCTCGACTGCAATTGCGAGAGGCTTTTGATAGAGTTTACCTACTTAATTAAGTGTTGGAACTGCCAAACAATACAATATAAAACAACTAGCTAAACTTGAATCGAGATTGGCTACAATACCCCACTCAAATTGCATCCCACTCGACTGCAATTGCGAGAGGCTTTCGATAGAGTTTACCTACTTAATTAAGTGTTGGAACAACTCGAGACCTAGTCGAACTTGTGAGCTCAATTGAACATGAAATCCTAAGGTAGGCTTAAACGGTAAACTAATTGTCATGAATCATATTCATTGTAAACCTCTCCAAGTACCTATCATATGTTTTGGACAGAAATTTTCTTTAAACCAATACGAAGACAGAAATTTCCTTCAAACCAATACGAAGGAAATATCTTTCAACTATTTAAAATAATGTCGAGTGTTTATAAACACTTAAAATGCATATTAAATTCTTAACATCATTAAATTTAAGTAAACTGAAAACAAGATCATCTTCAATTCATTTAAATTGGATAATATCCGGTTAGTTAATTAACTTAAATTAAATTTAATATGTTTTTTAAATGTTTATAAATATTTGACACTATTTTAAATGGGTTAGATGACAGTTTGGAGGAAATTTCTGGCCATCTGCTTTATTCTCTTTGTTAAATGGTGTTTCGTTTTCTAGATAATAATCAGGTAGTCCTACAACTTTGGGTTGCTTCCTATTTTTGGCGTTGACACTTATACATCCACAAACAGTGCTGTGTCCACAATCGAAGTGATGGTGATATATAGCGTGTGCCATTAACAATGACAAATTTCGTTTGCTAGATTCTCAGAGGGTTTTTTATTATTATTATTTAAAAAATGTATTATAATGCGGCAAAAATGCTAATAATTTAATCAATAAACGTTAAAAAAAAAAAATCTCATAAAATCCATGTGCCCAAACAAATGAGTTAACTGCTCAAAACTTGCTTGAACGGGTAAATTTGATGAAACTTTCTTTTGTTTAATTAGGGGGTTCAAAATTGCAAAACTATTAGAATGTCACCACTCAATTAATCCACTTTATCATTGTTCTTCCACTATGGGAAATTGAATAGCATGCTTCCAAAAGCAACATAGCAGCATCAATAACCATCAAGCTTTAAGGTAATCTTTTAAACATCAAGGCTTATGTTCGATTTTTATAATTAGAATTTTGATGTTTGATTTGTGTAAGTTATCTTTAGTCTCACGGATGTTTTGATGGGATTAATTCAATTATCGCTCAACCAAACTTGAGAGAGTACATACGATTTCCATTATCTAGGCTTCTACTATAGTTGATTCTCAACGGACTGATGCTACTATGATTATGTTTAGGTAGAGTAGTCATTCTAATCGCTTCTTCTTGCCTTTTTTAGTTGAAAAAAACAAAAAGAAAGTAGCAACAGCTATAATAAAGCGAACCATTTTCTAAAATTAAATAAGCTTTATTTTTTTTTATCCCATATAAAATAGTTTTAGTTTGATTATTATTTTTGATCGTACCAAACATCAAAAGTGCATAAAAAATTTTACGCCGAAATAAACTGTGGCTCAATTTTGCACCGAATTGTCTTTATATGCATATGTGCCTCATGTAAGGCTAAGTGAATAAACCTATCCTTCATATTGGACCGAAGTGTTACATACACACAAAAAAACAAAAGAAGGTGGGGTTCCAACAAAAAATATCTTCTACAACTACAAAAATAAAGAGTATTTCTAGATTTCGCATCTAATTGAATTGTAGAAGAATATGATAATCTCCCTCGTGAATTATTCGAAAGCAACCCGTCGTATTGACATTTTATCCGATTTTCAGTTTCTAATCCGAAACCAATAATGGGGAGAACTTATGTTCTAAATTGTGATGCCCTATGTAGTGATTAGAATAATATAATTGAAAAGACTATTTTACCCTCCTAAATTATACTAATCGGATCTCTCCATATGGTCCATTTGGCATTGGAGGGAGAAGAATTTAAGAGCCTTATTCCTAACCATGAAATGGTCATCATTGCTGGGGCACCATTTTATCTTACAGTAGAGAGCTGAACAAATCTCTAGCGCATTGAATCTTCCTTTTATGTCACATGCTGAGAAGAATCTTGATTAATTGTTTGTGAAATTATTTGCTCTCTGGTTTTTTTTTAATTGAAAAGACTGGCGGGAGAGACTAATTATAACTATTTTATGTGAACGTGATTATAATAACACTTGTTTGCTGAAAGTCACATAGTAAACGTTCTCTCAAATTTGACTAAATTATAGTTTGACTTAATCTCATCAAGATATCAATAAGACTTAAGCTTCCACATGATTAATATTGCACTTAAATTATTTGGGTCATTAAGAATCGTTATATACTACAACATTTCTGAATCTAACGTTCATTCCGGGCTTGAGGCCCACTCTATCCCTTAGGTTGTCCCTCCGCGATTTATATTCATAACATGATGCTTAGCTGTAAAACTAAATTATACAAATTTCAAATAAAAGTCACCATTAAAAACTAATTTGCATAAAATTGTACATAATTCACATGAAAACACAATTGCCCAAAATTTTCTACAATTGGGACAAAAAGATTACAAGAAATCATTATCCCAACAATAACGCAAGTCTAGACAATTATTCTTGTACCCCCAGCAAAAGTAGCATTAATTTACACCTCGAGTGTCATGAACAATTACGTTCACAATCACCCATTTGGAACACCTAGGCAAGTATAAAGCATAAATTCAAGTACTCTATATAACTGGGGTGTTATAATCCCATCCCCTCCTAAATCTTGACATTCTCGTCTTAATAGTCACGTCATGAAATACTCAAGTATTGTATGGTGTTATTAAGTGACTGATATTATTTATAATAACTCATAAAAAGTGTTAGCTACATTTGCATTATTACTCAAAAATAACTAGTTAATTTGCTGTTAGAATTATCTATGAACACTTATAAAAATTGAGTCTATTAAGAAATAGATAGAAATTTCTTTCAAACCAGACTCGAAGAAATATCTTTTAACTCATTTAAAATAGTTTCAAGTATCTATAAACATGTAGCGGCACTGTTCAAATAGCTATTTTCTAAAATTTTCTTCCCACATATTTTTTCCTCCCGCTATCTCTCCCAAAATTTTCTCCCCACGTTTTTTTATTATTATTATTGTTTTTCTCATCTATTTTCTCTTTTTCCAAAATTTTCTCATACTATTTCTCTCTTCACATCACTTTTTTCTCAAAAGTTAAAAAATATGATATCTAAGAAAAATACAATCCTTAAAATAATAATAATAATTAAATGATATAGATAAAAATATAACTAACTCGGATGGATGTAGGAAACCCTTAAAAAGTCATTAGCTAAACTAAATAAAGTGAATTTTGAGGAGCTATTTTACATTAAAAAAAAAAAATAGCTCCTCTATTGGGAATGCTCTAAGCATTTAAAATTCACATTAAATTTAATCTAAGTTATTTAACTGTTATTAATGACGTTAATAATTTAATGTTTATTTTAAATGTTTATAAACATTTGACACTATTTTAAATAACTTTGAAGATATTTTCTTAGAGAAAATTTATGTCCATACCTTAATAATCTATTCACATTGTATGATTTCTAGTCCGTTTGAGATTGCGGTTTCAATAAGTGCGATTTTAAAAATAGCGTTTTTAATAATAGCATTTTTGAAATCACAACTTTTTAAATTCTTAAATGCGTTTGGTAAAACATGTTAAAATGTAATTTTTTTATTAAATATTTGTTATTCAAATTCATATTTTGGTTTAAATTCACACCTTTTTCAAATAAACACTCTCTAACTTATTTATTGTAATCGTAGATTTTTTTCCTATTTTGAATTAAGTGTTTTTTAAATCACAATGCCAAACACTTTACGTTTGCGATATCTTTTAAAAACGTAGATTATCCTTACGAAATCACAATCCTAAGTGCACCCTTATTTATCATTTTAATAAATAATACTATTATTTATACACATTTTATATTGAATTGGCTATGCATATCTTAAATAATTTTTCTTTTGAAAAAATAAAAAAATAAAAAATTTTATAAAATAAATACAATAAATAAGTGTAAATAATAACATTCCACGTGAGAAATAAGTGGCCAAGAGTGAGGTTAGGTTAAAAGAGTAGCAAAGACAAAAAGCCTCCTAGACTTTTGCTTCTAGCATGGGACCCACGTGGCATTATTTTAGAGTAGGTCCCACCCATGTCATAGATGACATCACAAAGGCATGGAACCGATCCCCATGAAGCAGTTTGATTCTAAAGCTAAGTTGGACCCACGTTTGATTACCGAAGATAGGATAAACCCCCCCACTAATCATGCAATTATGCCCACTTACGTGTCATTTAGGTTTTAATTGTGGCCCACAGTTTCTGTTTACTTGTCAACAGGCTAACCAAATCCTATCTTTATTTACAATATTATATACGAATTTATCATTTTTTTTTTTTAATATTAAATCTATCAAAAAATAAATAAATAAATAAAGGAGTACGTTTGACATGTTTAAAAAAAAAAAAAAAGTTTAATTTTGTTAGTACAAAACTAAAATATATTTTGACATTTAACAAAATATATTTGGACATTTGACATCTTAACATATTCCAAAATTCACATGGAAGAAAATGTCGTTTTTATCAAAATAGATCTTTAAATTGATAAAATAATCTGCGTTGGATAATTAAAAAAATGTAGAATAAATTTTTTGTTAAATGAGTTAAAAAAAAGCTACATGTAGCGGTAATATGAAAAATTTATTTTCCTACATTTTCTCATGTCTTTTTTTTCTCCACTATCTCTCACAAAATTTTCTTCCATGTTTTTTATTGTTTCTACTCACGTTTTCTTTTTCAAAATTTTCTCTACTATTTCTCTTTCATCTCATTTTTTTCAAAATTTTCTCTATTATTTCTACATCACTTTTTTCTCAAAGTTGAAAATAAGATATTAAGAAAAATAAAATCATTATAAAAATAAAAAAATAATTAAAATTAAATGATATAGATAAAATATAACTAATCGAATGTAGGAGGTCTAAAAAGTTATTATTAAACTAGATAAATTGAGTTTTGATGACATTATTTACATAAAAAATATCATCCATTGTGAACTCTAAAGCATGACCTTACTATCCGACCTTATTATACTACAATTTTCTTCCTAAAACTCCCATTCTATTAGTCAAATTTGTTAAAAATTTTGAAATAACATAAATACCCTAACTTTATAAACAAAAATTACATATAATACCCTTAAAAAATCAAATTAAAAAATATATATTATTAAATTTTACATATTATATATAATTTATTTTTAAAATAAAAATTATTTATATTTTTTGTTTGAATTTTTTATTTGGGGGCATTTCTGTCTTTTAATGAGATTTAACGTGTAAAATATAATATTTCATCAAATTTAACGAGTTTAATTAATGGAAGGGGGGGTTTTGAAAAGAGAATGGTAGTTTGATAAGGTCAGGCAATAAGACTGTTAGTTCATGAAAGGAAATTAACAATACATTGTAGTTAATAGAGGGAAAATGGTAATTACCCAAAATAATATATTAACAAAACTTAACATGAAAATTTGATTAGTAAAGACCCAACTTCTTCTTTTTAAATGCTAGCTTTTTTTAAAAAAAAAAACTGCTAGTGGAAGAGAGAAAGTTTTAAACTAGAAATTATGAGAGAAGTTGGGTTTTGTTGTGGCTGTATTACATCTCTTTTACATATTAACAAATAAAAAGGGTGATTTTTAAATTGATTTTTTAATATTTTAAATTTATTATATGAATAACTTAAAATTTAAAATATCTCATTCATAATGGAAGAGCTAAATGTCATTTTTATCTAAAATAGCTCTTTAAATTGATAAAATACCATCTACATTGGATAAGCTAAAAAAAATGTAGAATAAATTTTTTGTTAAATGAGCTAAAAAAAAAAGCTACATGTAGCGGTAATATTGAAAAAGCTATTTTCCTATATTTTCTCCCACGTCTGTTTTTTTCTCCCACTATCTCTCACAAAATTTTCTTCAACATTTTTTTTATTATTTCTCACACCTGTTTTCTCTTTTTTCAAAATTTTCTCCTACTATTTCTCTTTCACATCTCATTTTTTCCAAAATTTTCTCCTATTATTTCTCTCTCCACATCACTTTTTTCTCAAAAGTTGAAAAATAAGATATTAAGAAAAATATAGTCATTATAAAAAATAAAAAAATAATTAAAATTAAATGATATAGATAAAAATATAACTAATCGAATGTAGGAGGTCCTTAAAAAGTTATTAGCTAAACTAGATAAATTGAGTTTTGATGAATTATTTTATATAAAAAATTACCCCATCCATTGTAAATGCTCTTAGAGTATTCACAATGGAAGAGCTAAATATCATTTTTATTTAAAATAGCTATTTAAATTGATAAAATACCATCTACATTGGATAAGCTAAAAAAAATGTAGAATAAATTTTTTGTTAAATGAGTTAAAAAAAGCTATATATGTGCAATATTGAAAAAGCTATTTTCCTACATTTTCTCCCATGTCTGCTTTTTTTTTCTCCCACTATCTCTCTACAAAATTTTTCCCACGTTTTTTATTGTTTCTTCTCACCTATTTTCTCTTTTTCAAAATTTTCTCTACTATTTCTCTATCACATCTCATTTTTCCAAAATTTTCTCCTATTATTTCTCTCTCCACATCACTTTTTCCTTGAAAAATAAGATATTAAGAAAAATACAATCATTATAAAAATAAAAAATAATTAAAATTAAATGATATAGATAAAAATATAACTAATCGGATGTAGGAGGTCCTTAAAAAGTTATTAACTAAACTAGATAAATTGAGTTTTGAGGAGCTATTTTACATAAAAAATTAGCTCCTCCATTGTGAATGCTCTTAGAGTATTTCCAATGGATGAGTCAAATTTTTATGCAAAATGACTCATCAAAACTCATTTTATCTACTTTAACTAATGAATTTTTACATGCCTTTTACATCGAATTAGTTATATTTTTATTTATATCATTTAAATAATATATATATTTTTTTATAAAGATTGTAGTTTTCCTAAATATCCTATTTTCAACTTTTAGGAAAAAAAAGATGTGGAGAGAGAAATTTTGGAAAAAAATGATATGTGAATGAAAAATAGCTAGAGAAAATTTTGGGAAAAGAGAAAATAAGTGAGAAAAACAATAAAAAAAATAAAGAAATAACTTTTGAATAATGCCGCTACATATAGTTTTTTTTTTTAACTCGTTCAATAAAATATATATTTTTTTTTTTTACTTGTCCAATGCAGGGAGTATTTTACAAATTTAATAAGTCATTTTGGATAAAAATGTCATTTGGCTCATTCATTGGTAATGCTATTAAGATATGAATTAATTCGAGTTATTAAAACAGATATATGTGATTGAAAAAATAAATAAAGTGTAGAATATAAAAATCATATCAAATCTTCGTTTATATTGAAGGAGGATTGTATTTTGGTTAATTTATGCTGGTGTTGGTGCTGGCGGGGGTTGGCCGTTGGCCGTTGGCCCCATATGATTTTTAATCCAGACATTAGCGTACAAGACTCAACAAACATGCCTCCAACATGTTTTTAGTGACTCACACAAAAAGCTAATCGATTTAGGCACTCCTGTCCTATGGCCAAACATAACAAAATTCGAAATTTGGTACTATCGATTAGGTCACGCGTCGTTTATCAGGGTTACGAGATTAGATTTTTAGGTTTACAACAATTTTATAAGCATATATTATAATCTATATTATAAATGTTCGATATAGTGTATGCCTTTGAAGTAGGCCAGCTTTTTTAAATGCCCAATTTATTATGTGATGTGTGAAAGAGGTTATAGCTAGAATTTATGGCCGTGTTTGGTAATGAACTGGATTTGAGAAAGTGGACTGATATTATAGCAGATTTGATTGATATGAGAAAAAGTAAGAATATTTTGTATAAAAAAATGAAAAATTTTATTTTGTAATGATTTTTTTATTTAAATAATAATAAAAGTGATTGATGTGATATAAAAAATAAAAATGTTAAAATTGATTTTGAAAATAATTTTTTGAGATTTTAAGTTAAGTCTGATCCGGTCCATTTCCATACAAAGCCATATGTTCGGAGGGTGGTGAAAGTTTTTCTATAAAAAGCTTGCAATAACTTTCCGAAAACCCTTTGCATTCGATCTGTAGAGTGAAGGTGGAGAACACGTGTCATATCATGTGGCGGTGCCCATCCTCTAATGATGTGTGGGGGCGACTGCTGTAAAAGAAATTCATAGTGTTATAGCCTATATGACAATCTTATTAATGATTGAAAGATGTTACCAAATACGCTCAATTTATATGGCATGCTGATTATGCTGAAGGGTAAGTTAATATTGTTTGGCAAATGCGGCATTTTGTTTGAAAAGTTTAATTAGGAAATTTTTACTCGTTTTTAAAGGGTAATTTAATTAGCTGAGATCACGTCTTATGAAGTGAATGTTACTAATTTGAATCTCCTTTTTCGCTCTTATGTAGATACTTACAAAAAAATAATAATAATAATAAACCCGATCAAATGAATTTCTTCCAAATAATTTTAATTTTTTTAGAAATTTTATTAAAAATAAATAGAATTTTTTAATAGGTCGGAACTTGGAAGGGCGGGGGGGAGGTTCAGCTAATTTGGTTGGTTAAACCAAAGTACGATGATTACATAGTTGGATCCGAATTGAGGATTTTGTGTCAGAAAAGCGAACCCGAAACCAAATCGAACCCAACTTGGGAATCATTCATAGTACCGACCGTATGAGAGCAATTCTCGGGGTGGCCTTTTCACGGCCCTCCGCCAATCAGATCCCCCCGTTTATTTAACGTTAGATTTGTTTTTCCACCTTTTTTTTTTTTTTTTTCGCGAATCCCAAGGCCGTGTACTGCCCCCATCCCAACTCCAAGCAGGGCATACCCCCCGGCCCCCCCCCCCCCCCACCGTATTCATTCATTCATGACTCATCAGGTCCCACCCTACACGTCACTCACAACTCCAAGGCTCTGTTCCCCCTGCCTCCTTTACAGCTTTTTCTGTATTTTTCTTTGGTACACAAACTTCTGTTTATTGCCAAAATAGCCCCCTTCTTCCTTCTAGCCTTCTAGGTTGTAGATGTTCTTAATATTTTGATCTAAAATAAAGGTTAAAACATTTAGTTGTAATTTTTGTTTTTTAATTTGGGTGTGAAATTGGTGCTCATTTTGTTATTTTTCATAACAATTTAGTTTTTCAAGTTTATGGGATGGGCAGTCGAACGGCTTAACGCACGTTCGATCGATATTAATATGTTTTTTAACAGTTATGATCAATATTCCTCTATGACACTGGCCAATTGATACTATTATTTCTTTATGATATTTTTGGAGCATCTTGCTCGGATTTTGCATTAGATTCGTGTAAGTTTTCATCGGTGTCATTACTTGGCTCTTTCGTTTATTTATTTTTACTTGTATCTTTTAGTGGCTTGCTGCATGAATCATAGGACCCATCATCATCGTCCATAATGCCTCCCACATCACTTGTTGGGGTCCATAGGCCACAGGATGAGTCTGTTTTGCAACTTTATACCATCATCAGAAAACGACTTGTTGCTTTTGTGGCTAGTAGAATTCTCTATGATAGCAAGAAGTATAAAAGCAATTACCCTCGATTTCCACCGTCTATATTATTTTCGTGCGGCTCCTAAAAGGTAGATATTATATTATAGTCACGCTCAAATAAAATAACCATAATTGGTTTCTTTGGCTTACCATTTTGATTATAACAAATAAAAATATAACAACAATGAACATTTTTTGGACTATTCCATAAAAACAAAAAATTTATGGGACCATTTGTTAATTTATTTTAACTGATGTTTTTTTTTTCTTAAAAAAAAAGTATTATGATATGATATAAATGTCAAAATAATTTTAAATATTTTGTAAGTGGTATTTTAAAAGCATAAACAAAAGATAGAAGAACAAAAATTTTAACAAACAAATCTGCTACCATATTAATTTAAACCTTAATTTCACAGTTTACGTCAATTTAATTAAGTAATTCAGCGGCCTTAGTCGATGTTGATGATTTAACACTCAATTTAGAGTTGTATGAAACATTAACATCATTTAGCCGTTAAATCAACATTTTAAATTATAACTGTTTTGAGCTTTTCAACTAACGAACCTACATCAAGTAAGCATTAAATTTATACCCAAATTAATAGCAAGTTGTTTTATTAATCACCTTCTTCAATCTTCACCATTGGTTGAAAACAAACAATTGAACCAACATATATAATTAATTCATACAAAAATAATATATATGTGTGTGTAGTTTTTTTTCTTTCGTATTTGTATTTATATTAGCATGCACCATGCTTGCTAAGTTTATTTGGCCTAGTGGTTGAGGCTTGTGGTCTTAGGGAATATTATCCCCAGTTTGAGACTTTTTAGGTGCAAACTTTTTCCTAGTACTAAACTCCCTAGTGTAAAAACCAGTGATTTACCTTAATCTGTGTAGAAAATTTTTGAGGATATGGTGCATGAGTTTGAGGTTTACTCTGTAAATGTAGGTCCGAAGAACTCTGCTCTGTCGAGGTTCCCATCATAGAAAAAGAAAGAAAGAAAAAGTGTTAATCAATCTTTAATTTCTTTCTTTCTTTTAATAAAAGGTGAATAATAATCCCGCATTAATATGAAGAAATAATAACTAAATAAAAATGTGATTTCTTAAATGGTTATACCAAAGCTAAATTCAAAGTGGTTTCATTATCATCACATTTGAACTAAGTGGCAAAGTGCAACTTTTTAATAAGGAAAGGTTTGCAGCACAATATTCTTTTTAGAATAAATTTATGCCACCTCTATTTACATCCCTTGCAAATAAATAAATAAATAAATTATACATGCATATAAAATTGGACAGAGTTTTCCTTCAAATTAAGTTAGAGGAACTTCTTTTAACCTAGTTTATAAAAATGACATATGTGATTTGAACATGTGAGATGCATATGGTTTTTTTAATAGTAGAGACAAAATTGAAATAAATAATATTAAAAAAATCATGTGCATCTCACATGTTATTAAAAAAAAGGACGCATGTCATTTTTATATACTAGATTGAAGGAAGTTCCTCTAACCCAGTTTGGAAGAAAGCTCTATCCTATAAAATTACTCTTCTTTCATTCATCACTTATCAAAAAACTTAAGCCAAAAAGAAATGTTCAATTAAAAAAATAGTGATTTCAAGACATGGAATTTTTAAAATGCATTTGGTAAAATTACAATTTTGGCCTTAAAGAATGCACGCCCTTATGTGAGATTTGAAAATACATATTTTTATATTGTTTCAAACTGCGATTTCTTAAAAATTTAGCTCCAAACAATGCACTTTTTTCGTAATTTTATTTAAAATTTTATACTTTTGACCTACGACATTACACAACCAAACAGACCGTTAATCATTTAATAAATACCTAGAATGAATAATATTATTGCCACTACTTTTCAAAAGTTTGTGCCTTAGATTCGAATTATAACCCCTACCCAAGATGCCTTTTTTTCATTATAACAATCAAAAGACAAAAGAAAACAAGAGGGAAAAAAAAAAAATCTAAAGATGGGTAGTGCCAATTAGTGGGTTAGGCCATTTCCGTAGGTTGTGTTTGGTCTCACAGAATATCCTCATCACTATGATGGAAAATTCGCAATATAATCTTTACCTTTTTCTATTTCCAGCATATGATACTCACGTTTCAAGAGTGGGCATATTGTTAATCAATTCACTACCAAGACAACCTATGCACCTTAGATCTTTCTATTTTTCATATAAATTTAATTAATTATTGCATCAAATTGGATTTGAAGTTCCTTTAAAGATTTTTTATGACTTAAAAAAAAAAAAAAAATTATTTACACATTCATCTGATTATTTAATGGGTTTTAGACAATATTTGTTTGTTTGAAAAAGTAATATGATGTTGACTCAAAGATTAAAGTAGTTTTTGAGTGTTTCAATAAGGAAGGAAAAACGTATAATCAAACAAAGCAAGAATTCCACTAATCTATATAATTGTCCCTTATTCCATAAACATGGATCGTCAATACTTTTGAAATAAAGGGATCCTCTACAAATGAGGCGTCCAAATCTTAATTCAAATAGCCAAGAGAAAAAAAAAAAAAAAAAAAAGTTGCGAGATCAACGTACTTACTCGGCATCTACTAGGGTGGTTGAGGTTGAGTTAAACTATAGCTTAGTCGGACTTGAAGAAGTGCTTGCCGTCTCTACCGTCTAGGCCTCTTTGTGCAACTCTTAGCGGGAAAATGCGACTATAGTTACGCCTAAATAGGATAACCATAATTGATCTCTCCGACCTACCATTTTGCTAAAAAAAAAAAGGTACACCTCACAACTGGACCTCGCAACCTAGGCTGTCTAAAGTAAGTAGACCACACAACTCTTAATTTTAGAGAATCCTAATTCAACGAGAAGAAATACATTATTCCTTTTACGAAGAATATATGATCCTCTACAAGTTGCAAAGGATGAGATTGACTATTAAAACTATATATATAGGATAGTAATCCATGAAACCAAAATTATAGGGAAAGAAACATAAATACGTAAAATGTGAGGGACCCCGGTGCAAGATCACAGTAGTAATATGGGCACCTATACTGAGTACTGGTGCGCCTCCCACGTTTAAAAATTTGAAAAAAGAACATTAAAAACAAAAAGGAAAAAAGACAATATAAACAATCAAATAAGTGAAACAGAGGAAACAAACAAATAGTAAATAAACAATAATTAAATTCAATAGAAGCTTCAAAATAAAAATATAAAAAATAAAAACAAAGGAAAAGATTAGAATATGCTTGTATTGCTGTGTATGGTGGATATTGCAGCAGAGCCAGACCTTCCATGCTCAGCGATGAGAGAGACAGGCAGAGGTTGAGAGAAAGAGAGAGAGAGAGAGAGAGATGGCGTTGTGGGTTTAAGGGAGGGTTTAGTTCTACCAACTGGTAGTTAGAGATTGAGCTCCTTAACCAAACGCTTCTTTCACCAGCAAAGAAGAAGAGGAGGAGGAAGAAGAAGAAGAAGAAGAGCATGTCAAGCAAAACCCAAAATAAAAAAGAAAGAAGAAGAAGAAGAAGAAAGGAAAGCTCGAAAAGTGAAAATTCTATTTTATGAAACGAGACAGAGATAGAAAGAGAAAGATATCATTCTTTGGAGGAGTTTCTCACAGAAACTTTTAGAGAGAGAGAGAGGTGTTTATGTGTGATTCTCACGTGGGGATTGATGGGAGTCATAGATGGAGAATATATGATTAGAAAAAAAGATCAAAAGTGAAAATTCAGAGCTCTTTGAATTATTACCTTCCTTTTTCTTTTTCTTTTTTATTTTCCAAAAAACAGTTGGTTTTTCTTCTCTGGGTCTTCTTTACTTTTATTATTATTATTACTACTACGAGTGATGAATTTCGATGAAAACTGAGGCTTTGTGGTGTTGTATTTGGGGGAGTCTCGGGATCGGAAAGTGTTTAGTTTTGGGAGGATTTTGTTCCTGCGGATCGGTTGGTGTCTCCAAGCTTTGCTGTTCCCCACAACACCCACAATTGCTACGGGTTTCCAGGTATTTTATTTTTTTATTTTTCTCGTTTCTCTTGACTTTTTTCATTTCTTTTTTTCTTTTTCCATTGTCTTAGCTTCTGAACTATAAATATCTGTGATTCTTTTTCTTTTCTTTTTTCCTCTCTCTCTCTCTCTCTCTCCTTTTCTCTTTCTCTCTCTCTCTCTCTCTCTTTACTGATGGATAAGATGATGATGGCGATGATAAGAAAATGAAGAGTTCTTCTTTTTCCTTTTAATTTTTCAACATTTACCGACTTCTAAAAGGTTATTCGTCTTGCTTTTTTTTTCTTGCTTCTTCCTCCCTTTGTTTGGTTTTTTGTTTGTTGGGTTCTGCAATTTTTGTTTTTTCTTCATGCGTATTCATGTTTCTCTTTTAAAGTTTTTTCTTTTCTTCTCTTTTCTCCTTGGGTTATTTCTTATTTTTTTAATTTTTTTTGTTGGGGTCATTCTTGCTCATTTATGTAATAGGGTTATGCTAATATTTGCTTACTTGGTGGAGAAACGTGATTTATGGAGTATTTAATGCACTTCCTACTCAGAATTTTTGTAAAGGCTTTCTTCAACTGTTGTGTAAGATTGCTCACTTTTGATGCTTGTATTGAAGTTTTCTTTCAAAAGACATTAAGTTCATATAAATGAATTTGATATTCCCATGAAAACAAAGATCGCTCTTTTGATAATTGACCCTTAAATTTAAGGATTTTACCTACTGTTGAGTGTTGTGACTATGATCTTTTTTTTTTTCTGCAGTAATAACTTCTGTTTGATAATGGGTAACAGTGTATTAATATATCTGCTTGTGGCATGTTGTTCTTGTGAATTGCTTGCTTCTCTTTTATATTTGGATTGCATGAGAGGTGATTAGTGAAAAACTATTGACATATCTTTAAGACTGAAATTTGATTGCTAATTATTTAAATTCAAACTTCCTGCAGTCATTGTTTATATATATAGATAGAATAAGAATTTTTAATAACAGGAGGCTGTCTTGATTGACTATTTTCAGTTCCCGGGTGTCTTTGTAATCGAAATCAAATACCCAAGTGGAAAGTTTTGAGATTTGGAAAATATGGCAACTTTTTACAGTAATTCAAATAATCAAAGAGATGCTGCGCCAATGCTCTATTTGAGGGAACATTTGCCTAGTTCGTATGCAGAAGCACCAGTTCTTCCTGGTAATATGATGATGTATATGAACTCTGGGTCTTACTCGGATGCTTTGGCTGGGAATTCTCAGCAGCAAAACAACTGCATGGAAATCCCATCGTTGGGTGCTTCAAATTCTTCCCCACAGCAGCATGAAATCTTGTCAAATCTTGGTGGGTCACGCATTGTTGAGCATGATTTCAGTGCATGGAGGGAGGGTAGAAATGAGATGCTGGTTTCAAACCCAATGGGTGGCTCCGCCAACTTTCTTCAGAATGGACAAAATTTGCAGGGTCAGGGATTATCCCTCAGCCTCAGTACACAAATCCCATCAGGAATCCAAATGCCATCTATCCCATATCGGGATCCTAATCGCGGATTTGCTTCCTTCTTGAGCCCAATTTCAGATGATAGTGGTGATAGGAATGGCTCTTCTAGAGATGAACAGACTAGAAATGCTGAATACTTGCCACATAGTTTTCCTGGAGGCAATCAGGATTTAAAAGGGGATTTATCTTCATATGGGATGTCGAGTGTTGTGAGAACCATTCCCAATTCCAAATATCTCAAGGCGGCACAACTACTGCTTGATGAAGTGGTTAACGTCCGCAAAGCTCTAAAGCAGCCTGATTCTGCAAAAAACGAGGGCATTCGTGAGCATCAGATAAAGAGTCCCAAGGAGGGTGACGGAGGATCAAAGAATGAAACTGGAGTATCTTCACACCCTCAAGAGTCAGCCAGTAACCCCACATGTGAACTTTCTCATGCTGAAAGACAAGATCTGCAGAACAAGTTGACAAAGCTATTGTCCATGTTGGATGAGGTAAGACCAACAAATTAGTTTTTCGTGTATCTTTCTGAGATAAGTATATGATCTGACTCATGTAGTCATTTGACACATGAAGTGGACTAATTTATAGGATTCAAAAACTTGATGCAAATTTAGTGAACCAGATTCTCTGATGAATTTTTACTCTATGTGATCCGTGTGTTGACATCTTCTATATACTTTTTGTGATTAAAAATTGTGCGCATGCATGCATGTATGTGAAACCTTAAACCTTGAGACTAATTTTCCTCACTGCATAGCCTTTATAAGAGAAAGCCAGCAGACCATACATATATTTAAGAAATGATAAGATGCAGATGGTACCATGAACTATGTTCATGTTGAAAGTTTAGTATGTTTGGGATCATATTTTTTTTTCCCAAATTGAGGATCTCCGAAGAATGATAGGCATCAAAGAACAAGCAAAACAATTGAGAATTTTCTAACCGGAGGATCTCATCTTAGTATCACATGCCGATTTCGCTAAAAGTTGGTAGATTTATATCTCACGAAGTAGCGTACAAATTTTTTGTGTCCAACCATTTTTGTCACAAAAGGCATATTAGTTATTGTTAGAATATTAATTAAATGATTAAATTCGTTATTTTATATCACTTTAAGTTTTTGGGACGACTGGTGATTTAACATAACATTATAGCAAAGGTCTTGAGTTTAAACTTAGACTCCACAATTTAACCTCCATTTCAATTAAATATTGTATTAGGTCTCATTTCTTAAGAGAGTGAGTCTACGCATGAGGGGTATTGTTAGATTATTAATTAAATGATTAAATTTACTATTTCTTATCACGATAATTGTTTTAGACAACTGATGACTTAACAGCCACAAAAGATGTGTTTATCTCAAATGAGTCTAGGGAGATGTGTAAGTATTTCATGGATAAAAGCATCCTACCTTTTCATCTTGGATTCTTAAAAATAGCGATCTTATCAGATTTTCTTAACTTTCTAAGAAGCTTGAAAAATAAAATTGTCTAGTGGAGCTTCCTGAAGAATGTGGGATTAGTAACCTTCTGTCAATCATTAAATGATTAAATTTTCAGACAGTTAAATCATAGAACTTATGTTGACATGAAAATGTTCTGGCTTCTCTGTTGTGACAAGTTACCTATGTACCATTCATATCCATAAATTGGATAAAGGTGACAATGTCAACCTACCTGCAGGAACCAGTGAGTAGATAAAATGGTCTAGCTTTTCCTTTATGTTATTAGTATTGTTATTATTACTTGAATTTCTTGGTAGAATACAAACTACTAAAATGTGAAATTTCTAGAATTATATGAAAATTAAGTGTAATCTTCCATATGGGAGCATTGTTCTACTCCCTGTTAATGGTGGTAGTTAATTTACCATTTATTTGCTCCTGTCAAGTTTACACAACCCCAACTGCAGGTTTGTAAATTGTTAGGTCATTTAATTCCCAACAAATCATTGTACGGGACCACCTGGTGACTTGCATTTCATCATAAATCTTATTTTCTACTGTTTGATAGTTTTATTAACCATGGAAGTGTGTACTATACATACTGAGGTGTTTACTGAAATCAACAAAAGGTTAAGAAAAAGTAGGTATCATGTTTATCTGTGGCATTTATCACGCTAATTTAGGATGCTTCCATGCTTGTCTTAATTGACTATAATTTGAGAATATGGTAATATAGGAAATTAGCTAGTGCTGCATGGAATTTATTTCAGATCTAAATATGAATTATTCCTTTTCTTACTCAAGTATTTGAGTTGATAATTTTCATCATCAGTTTCACCAAGAATATGATCTTGTGACGAGTAAGCTTTATTTTTATGTAAAGAACAAGGATGCATGTAGTAATGTTGGGTTGGACACTGACATCAATGCAACTATGTTAAATGATTGGCTTTCCTTGTTTACCGGTTGATATGTTGGGGGGGAGGGTCGTGTCTCAGGGTTTCTCCCTTTTTCCAACTCCCACCTCCTCTTTGAAATTGTTGTTGACTGCTGATGCAGAAGGAAAGACCACTAGTTGAAGCTACAGTCCTTGAGTTTACCCAGGATTATCAGTAATGATTTTAAGATGATGTATTCCCAATGTCAGTGACTGTCAATTGGGAGGCTATCTGCAACAAGATAAGCCTAATTATGTAGTACTTTGCTCATAGTTCTTTAATAAGCTGGCTACAAGGGGGAGATAGGGCTGGCTTGATTTGTAATACGATGTTTTCTTGGAGTTCATTAGCTCTTTCTTTCCTGACCGTGTTTCAGTTCTCTTGATCTTTTGCAAGTTCATGGAGTTGTTTCTTCTGGCTGTTACTTGTGAAACTTGAGTGATTGTTTCTTATTCCAAGTGTATTCAGTAAAAGAACTTCAATTGCTGTTTTGCTCTTCTTAGGTTGTTCTACTGATCTATAGGCTGCATTTAATTGTATACTCTTGATTAGTATTCTGGAGGGCCATAATTGGTGGCAGTACTGATCCTTTTTCTGTTGAACTGTAGTAAGTTACTTAAGCCTCCCACATAAACTTCCCAAGACAATGGTACTCTTAAAAAATGTCGCATTGGATACGTGGAAGTTATGCACCGCATAGTTCTTTTCATCCTATTTCCGATAGATACTGTGCTATTTGACTCTCTTTTCCTTTGTATCTTTGTGTCTGTGTGAGATAGATATATTTGATTAAACTATGAGGAGTTCATCTAAAGTTATTTGGCCGCTCTCTGTGTTTTTACAATCTCTCTCGCTTGTATAATATAATACCTTTGTGTCGACAATTTGTGCTTTCTACTGCATAGGCTACAGTTCATTCCCAGGATAGTAGCTCACATTTAAGTCAACTAACATAAGATGCATTCCAATGTTTTTATCCTTATGTCCATAATTTTTGCAGGAGTTGAGAATATCTTTTCTCCATTAAGTCTAATGGTGATCACTTTCTTGCACAGGTTGATAGAAGGTACAAACAGTATTATCATCAGATGCAGATTGTAGTGTCATCATTTGATGTGATTGCGGGTTGTGGGGCTGCTAAACCATATACAGCACTTGCCCTCCAGACTATCTCCCGCCACTTTCGGTGCTTGCATGATGCAATCACTGGCCAGATTCGAGCAACCCGTAAAAGCCTCGGGGAGCAAGATACTTCAGGAAGCAAGGGAGTTGGAATAACTCGCCTCCGTTATGTGGACCAGCAACTCAGGCAACAGAGAGCTCTTCAGCAGCTTGGTATGATGCAGCAACATGCCTGGAGGCCGCAAAGGGGGCTGCCTGAAAGCTCGGTTTCAATTCTTCGTGCTTGGCTGTTTGAGCATTTCCTTCATCCGTAAACCCTCTGACATTGCACTCCTCCCCACCCCCCTTAATTTCAAATTTTCTTGCAAGATCTCTTAGTGCCTTATTGAAACTAATTTCTGAATTTATGTTTATTTTTTGCCAGCTATCCAAAGGATTCTGATAAGATCATGCTAGCAAGGCAGACAGGGTTGACTAGAAGTCAGGTATAAACCATCTAATTTTGTTCTCTAGCAATTTGTGGGGTAGAACATGAGGTGCTTTATGTTCTTAAGTAAGGAAAATCAGGACTCCTTCAATCTTTTAGAGTTTCCATATACACTCCATTTGAAAATTGTACCATCTTGAAAGAGAGAAAAAAAAAGACTTAGGAGAATGTGGTGGAGATAGTTAGGAGAATGTGGTGGAGAAGTTAGTGGTAGGGTGGCTAAGGACATTAGGAATAATGCAGAAAAAGGTTGGGGAATAGACTTGATTCAGGTTGAGTATTATGATACAGGCATATTGTGGAAAAAAATTTGGGTTATGGTATATCAATTCACTCAAAGAGATTGAGTATTATGTGTATTTTTCTTTTCAATTTCAATACGTAGCTATTTATGCAGGTAAGATATAATGATATAAACTTATACCGGTCCTACTAAGGATGCAGAAGTAAAAGGAGAATTATCATGTACTGTTTGGCTTTAATTTTTTTTTTTTTTGGGTCTAGATCTTTATTATAAGTGAAAGCCTTAAATGACTATTCATCATTTCTATGGGTTTCATCTTTCTTAATTTGATGACATCTTTGAGCTGGCTCAGGTATCAAACTGGTTTATAAATGCACGAGTGCGTCTTTGGAAGCCCATGGTTGAGGAGATGTACAAAGAAGAGACTGGAGATGCTGAGATGGACTCTAATTCTTCATCTGAAAATGCGGTCAAGGCAACAAAAGGAGATAATAAGACCTCTGAGGATAGAGGGGGAGATTTGCAACAAACTGCAAGCTCGACAGCCACTCAGAGATGCAGTGCTGGTCAACTCATGGACACAAAACCTGATCATGTTCCTGATGTAGAAATGGTCGGATCCACTGGACTACTCAGTTTCCAAAATGGGACCCGTAGAGAAGCTGAAAATGAATACGGGTTGGTGAAACGAAGGGAGGAACAAAGGCCTAGTGTGGATGACTGTAGTCTCTTCCCTGATGCAATGGTGCAGTCTGATGCGGCCAGTGAACGGTTCATGGCAGCTGCTGCTGCATATCACATGTCCGAGTTGGGGAGGTTTGGGGGTGGGAGTGGAGTGTCTCTTACATTGGGGTTACAGCACTGTGAGGGTGGTAACCTACCCATGTCTGGGGGGGCCCATCAAAGTTTCATTACCATGAGAGGGGACCAACTTTACAATGCTACACCATCATCTGTAGGGGCCGAAACTACAGATTTTGAATGCATGAATTCTGGTAACCAGCAACACAGGTTCAGTTCTTCCCATCTACTGCATGATTTTGTGGTGTGAAGATGCTGATTGCAGATCCACATGGTTGATTTTTGAACTGTTATTGCTTGGTAGAGGAACAGTGATTACCGAGTGATGGACTGTGTTCCTTTGGGAGTATTGGTTTTGCTTGCAAATAGTAATAGAAAGACTGCAGTCCTCCAAATATGGAAACATATAAAACACAGTTGTAATATATCAAGGCATTGGTTGGAAGATTAGCATATTTGTAAAGATACATATTTTTTGTTTGATATGTGGAAGGAAAATTTTACAACTAATGACTACCCCAGTTTGAAAAAGAAAGATGTAATTTGAAATAAAACATGAGTAGAAATTGGCTGATTGTTAGCTTGATGTGGAGAATGACCTCTGAAGCTATTTTCTTTTGTGCTGGTGGGATTGGAGATTTAGTTGTTGCTGAGGTAACAGTGGCAACAAGGAGAAAGAGAGTGAATTGCTGATAGAATCTTACAGATGCTTTTCTTGGGAAAATTTTAAGTTATAGAACTTTTGTTGGGTGGCTTTGATTAATTTTGTTTGTGCTTCCTATTAGATGCAAGTGTTTGTGGAAAAGAGCACTTCATTTTAGGGCTATGATCATTTTAAAGATGTAATTTCGTTATGTTAGATGAAGTCTCATCCTGCAAACCTTTGTTCTCCCTTTTATTAATTGTCCAGAAAGTCGAACGTTGATAAAAAACAAATATTTAAGGGTTTTTTTTTTTTTTTTTCTCCCCTGATATCTATGTCAATCACTCTGTGAATTGTCTTGTGAGGTTTATAGTGGGAGATCCTCAGGAGGGTTTTTCTTTAGTTGTGTACATTTTCACAGGTCCCTTTTTTTTGGGGGGGGGGGGGGTGGGGGGGGTTGCTATTCAAACTTCTAATGGTTTCGGGTTTGTTGTAAAAGTAAGAGGTAATTCCAAGGCTTTGCTTTCTCGTAGGCCTTTTTCTTTTGCTCAGAAAAAAATAAAGAATAAAAAGCTATCATCTTTAAATTTAATTGGGTTGACCTGAGCTTCGAATGCAACTAAGAATCCAGATGAAGAGAATCAACTATCTTGTAAATGCTTTTGTCCCCTGTCCAACCTTCAATTTGGATAAATTTGGCTAAGGTTTCTACTTTCTACTAGCTTACTGGATGAAACTAGAAGAATAAGTATAACAAAAAGAGCCCTAAAATTTCCAAAAAACAACATTGATAAACTGACTTCCTACACTGCCTGCTGCAAGTCTTGAACAATCGTGAAGAACATGAAGCTTCAAAGTCATCAGGGAGAAAAACAGAGACTATATACATATATTGAAGCACCTCATATGCCTATGTCATATGATGATTTACCTGAAAAATAGGAATAACCACCTTACTTCAGCCAACTCCAGTGCTCAGCACTAGAATGATACAAGGAACTACCTAAAAAAATACATACAATCAAAGTTAGGGCAGAACAGTTAAATTTTCATATATAGATCATGACAGGTGATGTTGATGAATTTGCATACTAACCTTCTGTACAGAACCTTCACATCTTCTCCTAACAGTGGACTCTCCAAGAAGAGATCACCGCACTCTTTCACGTCGACAGTCTCCACTTCAAAATCTTGATAACCACAATACTGATTCCATTCAAACCACATCCTCGAAATTAATTCCTTCTTGAAGCAAGTGCTGTGATCTATCTCTTCAGGTGAATCAGCAGCTACCAATCTATATGCAAACACCCTCTTTGTTTGCCCCGGTCGAAATGCACGACCTATTGCTTGGCGAGTCACTGACGGATTAAGATGAACATCGAGAATTATTATGCGGGATGCCCCAACCAAAGATATACCCTCCCCACATGCCTTGATCGAGCCAAAGAAGACTTTAGCAACAGAAGAATTGTTGAACTGATCCATGGACCATTCACGATGTTGAGAACTTGATTCACCTGAAATCACAAAGATTTCTCTTCCAAGGCTCCAGCCCTTCATCCTCACTGCTAATCTCTCTAGAAATTTCAAGGGCAAGAGATACTGACTGAAAACCAGCAGCTTCTCTCCAGCTGACTCGCACAGATTAAGCATATTAAGAAAAAATTTTGCCTTCACTCCATCTTTGACATCTAATTTCTTTAACATCTCATCCACAATATGATCAGCAAGGGCATGATTCTCAGGGACAGAATTCAGTTTTGGGTGAAGATAGACAGCACTACCAACAGAACTTATCTTAAACGTCCTCACCAACTTTTTTAATTTCTCAGCTTCATGCTTCTGTTTGGAACTGAGGTTCAGTACGACAGTGAAATCAACAAGACCAGGAAGCTCATCAAGGAAGTCCCCTTTATAATAGTGAAGGACCTCGCTGGTCATCTCACGCAAATCTTGTATGACAGCCACTTTCCTTCTAAAATCTTTGTCCTTCTGTAAAGTGTGTTCAACCAAGTCATAGAACTGCCTTTTCACACCCGGTATATCTACTCTACTCATTATGCGCTTGACAACAGCTCGAGAGGTTTCCAACCCCAAAAACTTTGGTCGGACAAGATTCAAAATATTGAACACCTCTTTGACATGATTTTGATAAAGGGTTCCTGAAAGTACAACTTTCCTAGGTGTCTCTACTTGTGCAAGAGACTGTAACAAATCAGTGTTCTCATTTCTAGCAGTGTGCCCTTCGTCCAGAACAAGAATTGAAGGAGCCTTGAGAAGTATCTCTTGACATGAAGCAGAGGTGGTGCAGCTGGTTCCATCGTCACAAATAATTGTAGAGAATTGTTTGTACCCTAAGAAAAGGATACTCTTATGCTCTACCCACTGTTTCAACACCTCCAGTTGCTGAGGTCGATTATCTGCTTTGACAGCATAAAAATCATACAGCGGAATATCCTCTACTTGCCATCGTTGGAACTCCTTTTTCCATGTTGCCAAGATTCCTTTAGGAAGCACAACTAGTGGTCTAGCATGTGGATACTTTCCCAGGAAACTTTGCACAAAACTGATTATCATAAATGTCTTCCCTGATCCAGGAGCATGGGCCAAGATACAGCCCCCAGGATTATCACCCACCAAGTTCCTCACAAGAAAATTGAAACCCTCCACTTGATGAGGTTTCATTTGCTTTGTGTGCCTTGGATGGGCAGAAATTTCATTTACTGTCACATCATCTTCAGAAAATTTAAATCCAACCATCTTAGATGACTGTTTGACTTTAGCATTCCGAGAATCAGACATATAAGTTCGGGTACTCCTTTTGACCTGGAATGAAAAGGAAAGTAAAGAAAAGAAGACAACTTGTTTTTTTTTTTTTTTGACATGTCCACACAAGAGAAGGGGGAGGGAAGATTCGAATTAGTGACCTCCACTTTATTAGGCGTGGTTCACAGCCGATTGAGCTATCCATTGAGGATCGGAGAAGAAGACAACTTGTTAATAAGGCATCAAAGTTTCCCAATATGGGTTCAAGCATATCCATTTACTCATGACTTTAATTTCATAAACAATATGGCCAGATTTACTCTTTTTTTTTAGTAAGTAATTTGCCCCAAGGTGAGTGGAAGGGGAGATTCGAACTAATGATCTTCATTTATGTGGCGTAATCCCATGCAAATTGAGATCCCTTGAGGTTAATATGCCAAAATTTATATATTGAGCATCAATGAATGGATTAACTTACATCATAACTTTTTTTTTTAATAAGAAATTCAATTTTATTAAAAAAAGCATAGGGGACAACACTAATATACAGGAAGTATAGAAGAGCAATGAATGGATTGACTTACATCATAACTTTTTTTTTAATAAGAAATTCAATTTTATTAGAAAGAGCATATGGGACAACACTAATGTACAGGAAGAATAGAAGAGAAACCTCTGTTAAAGAGAACTTCTATCATAAATATAACAGCAACTACAATTCTAGTGTTTAAACATTAAATGCCAACAAAAGAAGGGACCATCAGTTGGAATGCCCAATAGCCATTTTAGTTCTATGCAAATAGTGCAATTCCATGCTGACAAATTAGAAAGTTAAAGGAGTACAGTAATAAGAAAATTGAGTAAATGCACCAACAGAAAGCCTCACCTTATTGTACTGGAACTCAAATATGGTCTCAATCCCTCTGTCGACGACCCCACATATGCGACAAACATATCCAATATCGTCTTTTAAGACAAAAGAATGATCACAATCCTCCCCTCCTCTCACTTGTTCATCAGACAAAGTATCTTCAAGAACATCCTATGAAAGCAGAATAAGATTAAAATTAACATCATGCTCAATAATGTGAAGTCATTTACATTACTATTTCACACACACACACACACACACACACATATAGGTATATGTTTCAACTTTCACCAGTCTTTTACAAGGTTAGACAACAATGTGACCATTTTCTGATTTTTCAGTAATTTAAAACATACAGCCTCAAATTGGAAATAGATTTTCAGGATTTGGTTATGAGTCAAATTTCAAGCATAATAATGGGCAGAACTTTGTAGTTAAGTGTTCATTCCAAAATTACATAATAAAACTTCTAATTTTAAGAACCAGAATATAAACATATAATACGAGAAACTTGAAAACTTGCTATATAAAGATAACTAAGAAAAGGCCAGGAAATACGGTTCAAACAAAGAAAAATACTTGGAAGTGTGTTTAAACTACCAGCAATTAAAATACAGTTTTAGCTACAGTACTAACATTTCATCTAGCAGAAACAACTGGCAATGACTTCTCTGCAGAAAGATATTTTGTGAGATACATTGGCCAAATCATCTTCTTTAGTCTACACCTATGAAAATCACCACGGCCTTTTGACTAAAGTCAACCTGTAAATCTTGTCGTTAACGTTTAATCCCCCACTTTTCTCTTAAATTTCCAAATGTTTTTTGTGAAACATGCTAATGGCAATTCACAATCCAAACAGAATAGCAAGTCACATGCAAATCCATGTAAGCATCCCTAACAAAAATCAGTAGTATACCCAAAATCCAACTTCATACTTAACTACCAAGTTGTACAATTCAACAATCCCAAAAACTTAATGAAATATATACCAAGCTGTTACCAAGACATTGAAGGAAAGAGTTCTGGCACAATCCACAAAAAGGAGATGATAAACAAGCTAGATCCATCTCATTTTGGAGAAACCTAAAACATAATGAATACAATAATATGGAAAAACCATGTCACTCTTACTAACAAATGACAACGAGCATACTTATAATACCTTTGAACATTCTAACGCCATTGTCATCTCCTTCCAAATATCTCCTAGACCATCATTTTCAGTACTAGTCCGATGATCATCTTCCTCTTCTATGCCAACATAAACACCTTTTTCTTTCTTGATTTCAGGTTCACCACTTGCTTCTGCTTGTTGAGCTCCACCCTTTGTAGAGTGACCGTGTTGAGCTACCCCCTTTGCAGAGTGACTATGTTGAACTCCACCCTTTGCAGATTGACTATATGAAAATTTTAAATCCTACAAATAATTCGAAGGATAAGATAAAAATGTTATCAGAACAATTACACAAATTCTGAAAACAAAAAACATTTTGTCTTTTCATAAGAAAAGGATATATCATGTTATACTGAGGATTCTGACTATTAAATTTGCATATGCTAACACCAACTAGATAACACCCAATATATTGGAGATGGGATGAAATGAAATTTATGCAATCAACTAAGAAACAAAGATTATCATTACTTACATAATCATATAAACTAAGAAAAGAAACAACAAGGAAAAAGACTTACCAAAAAGAAACATAAGGAGAAAGAAAAAAGGAAACAGAACTAGATCATTAACACACTAACACACACACACATACCAAATTCACGGTGTAACACTGGTAATTAAATTATTCTTGGATTGAAATGGTCTGAATATAAGCTACAATCAGGCTGAAAGACAAGAAAAGATTTGCATTGACTGAACAAAGATATAAAGTCAAGATTGACTAGTAGACTTCACATAGATGATCAGAAAATAATACATTCGACTTCAGCTCATGGTTGAAAATGTATCTTTAGTCTGCTACTGGACCTGGAGGTCGTGCTTGAGCAGATATGTGCACTAATCCAACCCAAAACAAACCATGATGGATGCCGCAACATCAGAGATGACGCATTGAATGATACCAAATGAGCAGCTCATCACGATAAGGAAATGCAAAGGCTAGATACATCAGCTTTGTTACATATTGTATGTATAAACTTCACCAATACAAAAATTTCTTCACACCAAAACTGTTGCTTACACAGGGCATATTGCACATACCATCTCTTGGTAGATAATATGCGTGCATGTTAAAAAAAAAATTGAACAACTACAACAAGTGTAATCACTAATAAAGAGGGTAAACTGCTTTTGGGGCTTAGTCAATATATTTCACCCACATAGTGAAAGAAATCGACCAGCTTACAACTATATTATAAATTAACTAGAATCGTCAATTTTTTTTATAAGTAAACTAATTAGACTAATCAATTAATACTTGAAGACAGCTAAAATAAATCACAATCTCATGCATTTGAGATGTTGCAACCCAATTCTAGTAGATCCACTTATTATATTGAAAAATGAAGAAGCATGGTAGAGAGGGCATTACAATGTCTGCATCATCATGCATGCAAGTGATGCAACTGTAAAAGTTACATATGCAGGAATAAACTTACCATGGAGTCCTTCATGAGAAGTGCCCCAACAGGCTCCGACACGACCCTTTGAAGTATATGAGAATGCATTCCTTGTCCATTGTCTTCATCATTTGACTGAAGATCTATAATAGTCGGTGGAGAGCTTGTCTCTTGTCCCCTCACTTCATTATCTGAACTAAGATCTTTTACTGTCGGAGCAGAATATATCCATGGTTCAATCTCTCCATCAGATGAACTAAGATTGTTAACTTTCGGAGCAGAATATATCCGTGATTCAAACTCTCCATCATCATCAGATGAACTAATATATATAACAGTCGGGGCTATTGCAGTGCCACCATTAAAAGGCTCTAAATTAATGGCATTTTGATGTGCCTCATGAGGGACCTGCTGGTTCACCAACTTAGAAGGCTCTTTACAGTGGTTCTTTGGCACTTCTGAACATTTATTGTGAAGCCTATGATTTAATGCAACTTCATAGTTTGGCAACCGTGACCTTCGTGAGAAAAGTACCTCTATTTCTTTTGTCAGACTTCCAAATGGACTTGTATCCAACTCTTGCTGTGACTTGGGAATGTCAAATGGGTCAGAATCATTAACAAACCTTGATGTGGCCTTTTCTTTCTTCTTTTTAGATACGTCATGCTTTTTAGTCACAGAATTTGCTGTGCTATCAGAATCTTCTCCTTCAAAGTGAATTTTCCTCCTTTTGTCCCCCTTGGAGATCTCTGTTTTCAACAGGAAAATCATCAGAACCATGTAAGCTGAGCACTTGCAGAAGCAAACAAATAAAAGGATTTCAGAACAAAGTTCATCATACTTCGTCATAACAAGCCCCAGTTCATTAGAAACAAAAGAAAAAACAACATCAAAATAGCTCTGGAGAAACATAAACACCCTTTCCATGAGTAGAAAGCTCGTAAAAATCAGGTTTTATAAATATAATCATAATTCCACAATACAAAGTCTATCAAAGCAAAGCAATCAGGAGGATCTGAATATACTGGGTTGTTCTTAATTTACTTTGACCACAGTGGCATATTTACAATGTACTTAATGCCAACTGAAAATTGGGTGCGCAATTTGCTGCATCATCAACACATACATAATGCTATAGAGTTTTATACATATCCAACCAGACAATGTACAAGCGAATTGCCAGCATGAGATTGGAAGAGCATCCCCGGTCCCCACCCCCCTTGTTATGAATTACATATTATACAGTAATATAATTAATATATATATAATATATATATACATATATATACATACATATGAGTCTAAAAATTAATTTAGTCTCTATCAAAATTTAGCTTGACCCCTCGTATTGCTTTGGCCCCTCCAATAAAAAAATGGAGTTCCATTCCTGAATGTGGACACCCACCCAGTTAAACATACAAAAGTTGACATTTGAGAGCAAAATAATGATGATAAATCCTTAATCGTTTTCAACTCATAACCAAAGGAAAACCATAAATCTCCAAATAATTCAATAAAGAAAATGGTTGGAGAAAAATCTTCCTGTCAAAAGGGTATTCTCAATTCTCAAAGGTTCTATTCATCTCAAGGGGTTTTCCTTTTTCGGTTTTTCTTTTACCAGGAACTTGTACCGTGCCCTCTATAGTTATATTTGAAATAAATAAATATAAAGCTTACGCCTTTGTCTTTTAAAAAATAAATCCCCCACGTTGGTTTAAGACGATTAATAAATATTAATTAAAGGATTAAATCAATTATTTTTTTATCAACGTACACTTTTAGGACAAACAGTAACATGGTATTATAATAGTGATAGTGAGTTTAAACCCTAATTACCACAGTTTACCTTCGTTTATTATACGTTCTGGACCTCATTTATTAAGAGGAAGCTTCTTCACATACGTGAGGAGAAGAAGAGTATTAGAATATTCGAATCAATCATTTCCTATCAACAACATATCCTGAAAGCAACTTTCTTTAACACATCCAAAATGGAAACATGGTTCACAAAAAGAATGAACATGAACAGAATGAACAAAACTATTAAAAAAAAAAAAACGAAAATGAACATGAACAGAACAAAAACGAAAAATGGGAAACAACAAAAGTTTGATCAAGCTAAATGGGTAGTGAAACTTGCCTGCAGCTGGACTTGGGTATTTCGTCTCTGGCTCCATACTTCACCGTCCACTAAATCCAACAAAGTAAAACCCAAATACAAACACTTTCTTCCGGAACAAGAAACGATTATAACATTTTCTTAAACACTTGTGATTTTGTTAATACATATTCATGCTTTCCTTCACTTTTTCTCTTCGTGTTATGCCCAAAGTTGAGCTCTTTTCCGTTAGAAACACAGAAATCTGCTTTCTTTCTCTCTTTTTCTGAGGCGAGTCGCTTCAGCTCCCTCACTCCCACGTACACAGTGTTTGTGGGTGCCTGAATATATATTTTTCTCGTGAATGTACTGCATAGTGCATACATCTGATATAGACCCGGCCCATTGGGAAAAGAGGGGACCATATTTTATCTGATGATGAGGCCCATATGTTCATATGGTTTAATATTGAGGAGAATTCTTTTTTCTACTAATTTGTTTGATTTGTTTGTTTCATTAAAACATGCAGATAAATTTAAAATATGTATATACTTTGGGTAATCAAATAAGGACAAAGTTTTCCCAAATTTTCTCTAACTATTAAATTGACATCTATCACAAAAACACGTGATTCTTGCATGCATTTTTAAAAATTGATATAGTAGCTTTGCATAGAGATCAACTAATTTTCTTTAACTAATTTTCTTTAAGATTAATATTATTTGGTAGGCTGCTATATTATTGTCATACAATTTGATGACGTAACATTGAAAATTAGTCATTAAAATTTATCATACTATATATATATAAAGATAATTTTTACTACTACATTATCTCAATCATTTAATAGTTGTGTATCAGTCAAATAAATAACATTACTCTTTAAATCTATAAGAGCATTCTTAATGGAGGAGCCAAAATTTTATACAAAATGACTCTTCAAAACTCACTTCATATAGGTTAACTAATGAATTTTTAAATGCCTCCTACATTAGATTAGTTATATTTTTATCTATATCATTTAAATATGATTTTTTTTATATATATATTTTTATAATGATTGTATTTTTCCTAAATATTCTATTTTTCAACTTTTTGGAAAAAGGAAGATGAGGAAGAGAAATAGTAAGAGAAAATTTTGGGAAAAAAGAAAACATGTGAGAGAAACAATAAAAAAAAAAATGAAATGACTCCTTTAAAAGTGCTGCTACATGTACCTTTTTTATTTATTTATTTATTTGTTTGTTTTGCTAATTTAATAAAATATCTATTTTACCTTTTTTTTTTACTTGTCCATGCAAAGGGTATTTTACAAATATAAGGAGCCATTTTAGATAAAATTGTCATTTAACTCCTTCATTGGGAATGCTTTGAAAAGTTTCATTTGAAATTGAGAGTATTCATTTAGTGGTCCTTAAGAGATAATTCAATCGGCTGGGACCACGTTTAATGAAGTAGATGTCACATAGTTCAAATCCTTCTCTTCTCTTATGTAGACATGTAATAATAATAAATAAATAAATAATCCATTTAGTGGTGTAAAAGGGTGATAATATTGTAAATATTGTTAATCAATTTTAATGTTAAGATAATTCCTTTTTCACTTAATAGTATTCAAGGCCCATTCTGGCCGATCGTTCCTGTAATAAAAGGAAAAGGGAAGATGACTGATATGACAGAAATACTGCAAGTTGATAAAGGCATTGCGTTCTAATTGTCTTCATCTTCCCCACTAACAAATTCTATTGGAAAAGTTTGAAAATGTCATGGTCCATGGAAGAACCGACTAATTCAAGGCACAGAGGGCAAATTAATTTAGGGTACTCTTCTCAGCACCGTTTCAACCTTCCTGAAATGACGGAATCCCCTTGTTGCAAGTTAAAATCATAACAAAAGAGACAAAATAGAGAGTTAAGGTTTAGTATAATAAGGTTGTCATAATAGGTCAATCCAATTAGTATTGACCCAGTTATATGAAAAGAAAATGGTGTTCATTTCAATTAAAATAGTTATAAGAGTCGTGTCGTCGAGCGGTGCTACGGAGTAGCACTATTTTCGGATGAATTCCAGAAATAATGCTTCTCCTAAGCATTGGCCTTGTGTTATGTCACCTGTTTAACTAAACGGGTTGTATCATGATAGAGAGGATTGACATGATTAATTTAAATGAGTTATGTTCGGGTCACCACATATAACCGTATAACCATAACTCAATAAAGAAATGAACTGACCCATGAACCCGAATTAACGAGTTGGTCCTAATGGTAAGTTAAAATTCACCCAAGTAACAAGAAATTTTCACCCACCCGCCATAAAGCATCTGATTGGATGAGGTATGCTATACAAGAAATTAAAGTCGGGAAAAGCAGTCGTCCAAAATGGATTTACAAAACTGTTGTTAGTAGTTGCTTTGGAGAAAAAAGCATCCTGCCGTTCCCGAACCAGGATTCATAACTACGCATGAGCAAATGAGATTCTCAATCAGCCACATAGAATTGAGAAAACTTCAGCCAACTCCATTGCTCAGCACTAGAGTGATGCTAGGAACTACCTAAAAAAATATACAGAATAAAAATTAGGGCAGAAGAGTTAAATTTTAATATATAGATCATGACAGTCAATGATGATGAATTTGCATACTAACCTTCTGTACAGAACCTTTACATCTTCTCCTAACAGTGGACTTTCCAAGAAGAGATCGCCGCACTCTTTCACGTTGACAGTCTCCACTTCAAAATCTCGATAACCACAGTACTGATTCCATTCAAACCACATCTTTGAAATTAATTCTTTCTTGAAGCAAGTGGTGTGATCTATGTCTTCAGGTGAATCAGCAGCTACCAATCTATATGCAAACACCCTCTTTGTTTGCCCCGGTCGAAATGCGCGACCTATTGCTTGGCGAGTCACTGATGGATTTAGATGAACATCGAGAATTATTATGCGGGATGCCCCAACCAAAGATATACCCTCCCCACATGCCTTGATCGAGCCAAAGAAGACTTTAGCAACAGAAGAATTGTTGAACTGATCCATGGACCACTCACGATGTTGAGAACTTGATTCGCCTGAAATCACAAAGATTTCTCTTCCAAGACTCCAACCCTTCATCTTCACTGCTAATCTCTCTAGAAATTTCAAGGGCAAGAGGTACTGACTGAAAACCAGCAGCTTCTCTCCAGCTGACTCGCACAAATTAAGCATATTAAGAAAGAATTTCGCCTTCACTCCATCTTTGACATCTAATTTCTCTATCACCTCATCCATAATATGATCAGCTAGGCCTTGATTCTCAGGGACAGAATTCAGTTTTGGGTGAAGATAGACAGCACTACCAACAGAACTTATCTTAAACTTCCTTGCCAACTTTTTTAATTTCACAGCTTCATGCTTCTGTTTGGAACTGAGGTTCAGTACTACTGTGAAATCAACAAGACCAGGAAGCTCATCCAGGAAGTCCCCTTTATAATAGTGAAGGACCTTGCTGGTCATCTCACGCAAATCTTGTATGACAGCCACTTTCCTTCTAAAATCTTTGTCCTTCTGTAAAGTGTGTTCAACCAAGTCATAGAACTGCCTTTTCATACCTGGTATATCTACTCTACTCATTATGCGCTTGACAACAGCTCGAGAGGTTTCCAACCCCAAAAACTTTGGTCGGACAAGATTCAAAATATTGAACACCTCTTTGACATGATTTTGATAAAGGGTTCCTGAAAGTACAACTTTTCTAGGTGTCTGTACTTTTGCAAGAGATTGTAACACATCAGTGTTCTCATTTCTAGGAGTGTGCCCTTCGTCCAGAACAAGAATTGAAGGAGCCTTGAGAAGTATCTCTTGACATGAAGCAGAGATGGTGTTGGATCCATCGTCACAAATAATTGTAGAGAATTGTTTGTACCCTAAGAAAAGGATGCTCTTATGCTCTACCCACTGTTTCAACACCTCCAGTTGCTGAGGTCGATTATCTGCTTTGACAGTATAAAAATCATACAGTGGAATATCCTCCACTTGCCATCGTTGGAACTCCTTTTTCCATGTTGCCAAGATTCCTTTAGGAAGCACGACTAGTGGTCTAGCATGTGGATACTTTCCCAGGAAACTTTGCACAAAACTGATTATCATAAATGTCTTTCCTGATCCAGGAGCATGGGCCAAGATACAGCCCCCGGGATTATCACCCACCAAGTTCCTCACAAGAAAATTGAAACCCTCCACTTGATGAGGTTTCATTTGCTTTGTGTGCCTTGGATGGGCAGAAATTTCATTTATTGTCGCATCATCTTCAGAAAATTTGAATCCAGCCATCTCAGATGACTCTCTGTCTTTAGCATTCCGAGAATCAGACGTGTAAGTTCGGGTACTCCTTTTGACCTAGAATGAAAAGGAAAGTAATGAAAAGAAGACAATTTGTTAGTAAGGCATCAAAGTTTCCCAATATGGGTTCAAGCATATCTACTAACTGATGACTTTAATTCCATAACCAATATGGCCAGATTTACTCTTTTTTTTTTAATAAGTAATTTGTCTCAAGGTGAGTGGAAGGGGAGATTCGAACTAGTAATTTCCATTAATGAGGCGTAATCCCACGCAAATTGAGACCCCTTGAGGTTAATATGCACAAATTTATTTATCGAGCAACAATGAATGGATTAACTTACATCATAACTTTTTTTTAATAAGAAATTCAATTTTATTAGAAAGAGCATAGGGGACAACACTAATATACAGGATGTATAGAAGAGAAATCCCCTATTAAAGAGAACTTCTATCATAAATATAACAGCAACTACAATTCAAGTATTTAAACATTAAATGCCAACAACAACAGAAAGGACCATCAGTTGGAATCCCCAATAGCCATTTTAGTTCTATGCAAATAGTGCAATTCCATGCTGACAAATTAGAAAGCTAAAGGAGTACAGTAATAAGTAAATTAAATAAATGCACCAAAAGAAAACCTCACCTTATTGTACTGGAACTCAAATATGGTCTCAATCCCTCTGTCAATGACCCCACATATGCGACAAACATATCCAATATCGTCCTTTAAGACAAAAGAATGATCACAATCCTCCCCTCCTCTCACTTGTTCATCAGACGAAGGATCTTCAAGAGTATCCTATGAAAGCAGAATAAGATTAAAATTAACATCATGCTCAATAATGTAAAGTCATTTACATTACTATTTCACACACACACATACATACCTACATATATATATAGGTATATGTTTAACCAGTCTTTTGCAAGGTTAGACAACGACGTGACCATTTTCTGATTTTTCAGTAATTTAAAGCATACAACCTCAAATTGGAAATAGATTTTCAGGATTTGGTTATGAGTCAAATTTCAAGCATAATAATGGGCAGAACTTTGTAGTTATGTGTTCATTCCAAAATCACATAATAAAACTTCTAATTTTAAGAACCAGAATATAAACATCTAATACGAGAAACTTGAAAACTTGCTATATAAAAGATAACTAAGAAAAGGACAGGGAATAAGGTTCAAACAAAGAAAAGAACTTGAAGTGTCCTTAAACTACCAGCATTAAAATACAGTTTTAGCTACAGTAATGACATTTCATCTAGCAGAAACAACTGGCAATGACTTCTCTGCATAAAGATATTTTGTGAGATACATTGGCCAAATCATCTTCTTTAGTCTACACCTATGAAAATCACCACGGCCTTTTGACTAAAGTCAACCTGAAAATCTTTCGTTAACATTTAATCCCCCACTTTTCTCTTAAATTTCCAAATGGTTTTTTTGAAACATGCTAATGGCAATTCACAATCCAAACAGAATAGCAAGTCACATGCAAATCCATGTAAGCATCCCTAACAAAAATCAATAATATACCCAAAATCTAACTTCATACTTAACTACCAAGTTGTACAATTCAACAATCCTAAAAACTTAATGAAATATATACCAAGCTGTTACCAAGACATTGAAGGAAAGAGTTTTGGCACAATCCACACAAAGGAACAAGCTCGATCCATCTCATTTTGGAGAAACCTAAAACCTAATGAATACAATAATAAAGAAAAACCATGTCACTCTTACTGACAAATGACAATGAGTATACTTATAATACCTTTGAACATTCTAACGCCATTGTCATCTCCTTCCAAATATCTCCCAGACCATCATCTTCAATACCAGTCTGATGATCATCTTCCTCTTCTATGCCAACATAAACACCTTTTTCTTTCTTGATTTCAGGTTCACCACTTGCTTCTGCTTGTTGAGCTCCACCCTTTGCAGAGTGACCATGTTGAGCTCCCCCCTTTGCAGAGTGACTATGTTGACCTCCACCCTTTGCAGATAGACTATATGAAACATTTAAATCCTACAAATAATTGGAAGGATAAGATAAAAATGTTATCAGAACAATTACACAAATTCTGAAAACAAAAAACATTTTGTCTTTTTCGTAAGAAAATGATATATCATGTTATACTGAGGATTCTGACTATTAAATTTGCATGTGATAACAACAATTGGATAACACCCAATATATTGGAGATGGGATGGAATGCAATTTATGCAATCAACTAAGAAACAAAGATTATCATTACTTACATAATCATATAAACTAAGAAAAGAAACCACAAGGAAAAAGACTTACCAAAAAGAAACATAAGGAGAAAGAAAAAAGGAAACAAAACTAGATCATTAACAGACTAACACACAGATACCAAATTCACGGTGTAAGACTGGTTATTAAATTATTTTTAGATTGAAATGGTCTGAATATAAGCTACAATCAGGCTGAAAGCCATGAACAGATTTGCATTGACTAAACAAAGATATAAAGTCAAGATTCACTAGTTGACTTCACGTAGATGAACAGGAAATGATACACTGAACTTCAGCTCTTGGTTGCAAATGTATCTTTAGTCTGATACTAGGCCTGGAGGTCATGCTTGAGAAGATATGTGCACTAATCCAACCCAAAACAAACCATGATGGTTGTCGCAACATCGAAGATGATGCATTGAAAGATCCCAAATGAGCAGCTCGTCATGATAGGGAAATGCAAAGGCTAGATACATCAGCTTTGTTCCATATTGTATGTATAAACTTCACCGAGACAAAAACTTCTTCACACTATGTTGCTTACACGTGGCATATTGCATCATACCAACTCATGGTAGATAATATGCGTGCATGTTAAAAAAAAAAATTCAACAACTACAACAAGTGTAATCACTAATAAAGAGCGTAAACTGCTTTTGGGCTTAGTCACTATATTTCACCCACATAGTGAAAGAAATCAACCAGCTTACAACTATATTATAAATTAATTAGAATCGTCAATTTTTTTTGTAAGTAAATTAATTAGACTAATCAATTAATACTTGAAGACAGCTAAAATAAATCACAATCTCATGCATTTGAGATGCTGCAACCCAAATCTAGTAAATCCACTCATTATATTGAAAAATGAAGAAGCGTGGTGAAGAAAGCATAAATTGTAAAAAATTGACTTTTTATAGACATGTTTTCATAAATATTTATACTGTTTCTACTCTTTGCAAAAACATGATGAACTAGCCTAAGGCTTCGTTCTAATATCCTTGCTCCAGGCAGCCTTTTCTATTTTCAAAGAAACAAATATTAAATTTTTAATGATAATAGTTTCATTTGCAGAACTTCAGTAGCAACCAAATTTTTAAAGTAACAAAAATTTCTGAGAATTGGATTAAATAAAGGATCAAAATTGAATTGAGTGCTTGTAGTGTGTCATTGTGTCATTATATTCATGTCTGCATCCTTAAGCATGCGACTACATGATTACAAATGCAGGGCAGACTTACCAAAAAGTCCTTCATGAGAAATTGTCCAGCTGGTCTTGGCAAGACAACCTCCTGAAAAGGAACAAAATGACTCTGATTTCCATTGTCTTCCTCATCCGAGTCAATAACTACAACAGGCTGTGATACTGCTAGGGCATTATCAGCAACACGGTCATCCTCTAAATCAATGACATTATTATCCGACAAACGAGTAGCTTCTTTTGAAACCTCTTTACTCTGGTTCTTTTCCACTTCTGAGAATGTATTGTAAAGCATGGGATACTTTACAAAATATGGGTTCAGCATCTGCATGTTTTGAGCCATGAGGTCTTCCATCTCTTTTGTAACACTTCCATATTTACCACAGTCTAACCTTTCCAGCATGTTGGGGATAGCAAATGGATCACGGTAATCAATAACTTCCAGAGAGGTCTTTGGTTTCTTCTCTTCAATATCATTATGCACGTTTGTGGAGAAGGTCGTGCCATCAGAATCTTTTCTGTTACCAGATAGTTTCACTCTTTTATGTGCCCTTTGGTAATAAAACGCTGGTCTCGATGCAGATTGTATTGTTTGAACTATCACATGTACAAAAATAACAAATCAAAATCAGTGACTCCTAAGTTTAAACGTCAAAAATCATCCGGCTTTTTTCAGGGCAGATTATAACTTGGGAAAACTACAAGTGCCAGGGGGAGAGGAGGGAAATTATAATGTACGAAAACCATAAGTGCTCCCTCTCAAAACAAGTTCAAAATCCAAATATTGAGTAATTCTCAAATTCGATAAATGTCATTGTAATTGAAACAAAACAATGTGTAAGACTGCAAATATATATATTTTCAACAAAACTAATTCCCTAGTATATTTTAATCTAAGTGTTTGTTTGGTTTGGCAATTAAGCGTCTGGTAAAATCTGTAAACACAAGCGAAAATGCAGTTCAGTCTTTAAAATTGTAGGCCTTTAAAAACACATACCCTTGCTTACTGCATAAAAACTTAGCTTTTTTGCCATTTTTTTCAAGTGCATTTGGCGATTTTGTTTAAAAACTAGCGTTTGGCCTGCAATTTCACATTGTTCTAAAAACCAACTTGTCACTATTTGACCATAATGCTTAAGCAGCCAGTATATTCAGAAAACTTTACCCCCAAAACAATGTAAAACATAATAATTATATCTAACTCCACGCACTGTACAAGCCAAACAACTAACCTAAATAAACATTGATTAACATGTCCAAATTTACGTAAATGCAAATAAGCAAAAGAAATTAATCCATGCACAGAGAGAGAGAGAGAGTATACCATTCAGAGTGGCGTGATTACTCGGCAGCACTTCAATTGCTGGCTCCATGACTTGCCAAATTCGAGAATAAGCTGAGCAAAGAGAAAGTGTGCGTTACTTGATTATTTTTGTGACCTAAACATTCAAAAAATTGAAAGTTGAGACTGAGAGAAAAACCCTAAATTTAGCAATCAAAGCTTCGATTGGGGCGAGAATTTTGGCTCACATTTGCTCGCAGTCTAAGAGGGCTCGCTTTCCCTCTCTCTCTCTAACACGCAGTCATAGAGGGAGAGAGAGATTAAACGACGTCGTGTCGAGACCCTGAAACTATTTCTTTCTTGGTGCTCAGAATGGACAGTAAAGCTAAGAGAGAGAGAGAGGAAGAGAATTGTGTGTTCCGCGCTCAGACGGGTTTAGAGTGTGAGTCAGCTCGTGGCGGAGGAGCTTGATTGGTGGTGTTTCTGATCAACGGAGATTGAAAAAGCGGCGCTGAAAAGTCTTTTGGCGTGTATCACCGTCCTCTCCTCTCCATTCAAGGAAAATTAAAATAGAGAGTAAAATATAAAGGGCCATTATATTTATTTTATATGATGAATATTTTGTTTTATTCCACGTCCGGCTCAATAAAATGACTAATGATTTGTTAAGCACTATAGCTCAACAAAATTACATTTTCACCCTTTAAAAGATTGCAATACGTTTTGTGTATTTGCAACTACGGTAGTGTTTGTTAAACAACAAGAAAACCTTTCACAGTACTGTTCATCTTATGATACTGTTCACTTTAAAAAATAAAATAATAATTGATATGAAAAATTAAAAAAAATGATATTAAAAAGTAAAAAAATTTTGTTTTATAGTGATTTTTTTAATTAAATAGTAATAAAGAGTAAATGATATGATATAAAAAATAAATAATTTATATATTTTTTTAAAAAATTAAGTGAACAGTGTGGTGGAATGTGGGGAAATGTGTGAGAATTGGAAGAGGTTTAACAAACAAGCCCTATGTGTCCAAATCTTGACATATTGACCTCTAAAATAAAAATACTGCAATGTGCTCTATCATTAAGAATGTTCTAATGGTGTTTCTATTGGATAGTTCAATTGAATGTGAATTAGGTCTTGAAATAGAGATCTTTAGTTCAAATTCTTTCACCCCATCCTCTTGTATAGAAATCTCAACAAAAATAAAAAATAAAAGTTCTAACGACCATAAATTTGAATCTTAACCATAAGGTACCTTCTATTAATTTTCTGAGTACGATGCAATTAATTATGAGTAATTCTACTGTTTTATATTATTTATTAGATTTAAGTATTTTTTAAAAAATGAAAGAAAGTCATTAAAATAGCTCAAGAAAAGGTCCTTCTCAGGTTCATTAGTCTTCTGGGTGTTTGGTTGTTGAAACTGGTGTGCTCTTAACCCGAATTAAAGAGTAATCTTAGCATTGGATTATGAATAATATTCGTGACAACAATTTCCTCAAACTTAATTTATAAAAGATAAATTGTTAATGTCAATATTTTGCTCATATTTTTTTCATCTCATCTGACAGATCAACCATTAAATTTATAATTATGTAAATATTATATAAGTTAATAGTAAACTCTACAACTACAAGTCAACCATCTTGACCTAACCCACTAATCTGAGTTAACACATAAATGATAAAAATAGCATGCATAATATATATATTGTATCACTTTGGTTAATTATGATTTTTTTATTATTATTTTCTTGATTTTTATTTTTTATTTTGGAGGTCAAGGGGATGCTACAACCCCGATGACCCAATGGTAGATTTTTTTTTGACATGTCCGCACGAAAGGGGAAAGAGAGATTTGAACTAGTAACTCAATGGTAGATTAATATGGTATATTAATCAAATTGAAAGATTGAAAGGATATTGCAAATTGACTGGTAGATAAAGGGTATAACTGTAATTTTTGCTTTTTATTTATTTACTTTATTCTTCATTTCATTAAAATATTCAAGCTTTTGAAGCATTTGGATAGTGATGAGAATATGGAGAGTTTTTTTTTTTTTTTTTAAGTGAGAAAAATAAATAAAAGATGAAGAATCTACACAAATCTTTCATATACAAAGGATTATTGTGGCATTTTCTTTAAAACAAGGACGAGAAAGAACCAAATGCAAGGTGATGGGGGTGGGCATAGTGGCGAGAGACCATACCCCGGGTTGTAACACTTGATTAAAATATTGCAAATTGAGGCAATGGTAGCATGGAAAATTTTATTTATTTACTTTTCTTCATTTCATTAAAATATTCAAGCTTATTCTTGAGAGATGAGAATATTAAAGATTTCTTTTAAGTATACAAAAGATGAAGAATCGATCTTTCATATACAAAATCTAATATTAAAAGGTATGTCACGTGAAGAGAATGGCGAATGAAATTACTTATACTTTGGCAAGATCAGCGTTAGGTTATAGAGAGGAATATCTATGTGGAGTTTGGATTTATTTACGTGTAAAGCAGCAAGCCTACAAGATTAACTTTTAAGATTCAAATCCGGATGGTCAAAAATATTAGAAAGGGAGATTTTAGAAGATGTAACGTGTAGCCCATATGATAGACCCAAAAAGAAGAAAATACCTTTTTTCTTTCATAACATTATTCCCTTTTTTTATTTTCAAACAAAAAAAAAATACAAAAAGCACATTCCAATAAACATAGCTAAATTTAATTATTCTTTTATTTTTATACCGTACATAAAAAAAAAAGCTATAATGAACCCTCCAATCGTGTGTCCAAATTATACGTCATTTGGGTATTTCCATAACGAGAATTGGAATAGGATCCTCTTTAGTTCATTTAAATTATATAATATTTAGTTAATTAATTACATTGTACTTAACTAAATATTATACAATTCAAATGAACCGTAAAGAATTATAATTTACGAGAATTGGATTGTTAGGCAATTCTAAATCCGAGGCCAACTTATCTAAACAGATAAAAGTTGTGACAACCTTATTTATGAGGCGGCTTAAGGTAGTTACGTCCTAAACAAGGGTACCCATTTGAATCAACAAGGGCCAAAGTGACGTGGATTGATATGTATTGAAGTTGAGCCAAGGGGGTGGTTGCATTTGGTTGACTAATGAAGAGGCATTAATTGTTGCTATAAGATAATAAATTGGGTAGTTAAATTAAATATTTTTTTTAAAAAAAGTTATTCGTCTTCGGTCTTCCATATTAAAATGGATTTTTTGTTTTCGATTAAATTGGTATTTAAGTCAAGGGGAAATACATATTTTATTCTTCACAATAATATATAAAATTTCAACTGTAGTCCATAAAATTTTAGAAAATTGCAATCTATACCCCAAATAATTATTAAAGTGCCCATTGTATCCTTTACCCTTTTGTAAGTCAGATTTACAAAAGTGTTTAAAAGGCAATTATATTACCATTTCATACTTTACATTGTCAATTTATCCATGTGGTATAACTATATCAATAAATCTTAAAATTTGACTAAAATTTTGCTTGATCAAATTAGTTATTAAATAATTTAATTTTGTCTAACATAATAATAAATGCCAGTTGAATTATCACATCAACTTAAAAGATATTGTATTAAATGCTGTAATATCTAAAATATTTTTCTTTAGTTACCATATAAAAAAATAACTATTTTTTTTTTCATTTTTAATAAAAAAATTCAAAATTTTATACCACGGTAACTATACTATAAAGGCAAAATGGTTTGCCGAAGCACAACTTAGAGCATTAGGGGCAACCAAAAATAAAAAAAAAAAAACCCAAAATACATCATCAAGTTCTGTTAATCAAATTAACTCAACTTTTTATACTCATTTATTTCTCACGTTTTAAGTATTTTTTTTTTAAGTGGCCAACATTAGAAACGACTTAAACACACTTTAAAATTATATAAATTAAACATATATAAATATAAATAGAACACATTTTTCATCAAACTAGATTGGAAAAACTTTCTTATAAAAATAACATGTGTCAATTTTTTTACCGAGACTTGAGAAACACATGAATTTTTAATATTATTTATTCTAATTTTATTTATACTATTAAAAAACATATGTATCTTACATGTTCAAATAATATATATTATTTTTATAAATCGAGTTAGAGAAATTTCCTCCAATGACAGTTTAAAGAAAAACTCTATCAATATATATATATATATGTATATAGGTTGTAGGAAGTTTGTCCGAGAAAAATTCTGTTCATATACATATAGTAATCCAATATATTTCAAAAAAAGAAAAAGAAAAAAGTAATCCAATAAAGGAAAGATTTGTTATAATACGAAGACGACTTGATTCGCTCGCAAAAATCACCGCAGACCAGTGAGAGAGAGAGAGAGAGAGAGAGAGAGATTTGTATTTTGGGTTGAAAGAGGGGGAGAGAGACAGCCATGCTTCACTTTTTGCTCTCTCTTTTCTCTTTTTGGCGCCTCCGCTTAGCCTTTTAGCTCCTCTTTCCACGAAGCCCACCACCACCACCACCTCCTCTACCCCCGTCTCTCACGTCTCGCTTTCGATTCCCCACAACCCCTATTCTCCCTCTCTCTCTCTCTCTCTTTTATGATATATAAATTAACATCACTGTTTCATATTCCAATTTCGAACTCGCTTATTCTACTCCAATGGCTTCTCAGCAACAGTTAACGTCGATAAAGGTAAGCCCTAGAATTTTTATTTTCGTTTCTTCCCCAAAACCCTACTTAGCTTTGGTTATTGAGCACTCTCGGTGCTCGAATTGAAGTTGTTTTTGGTGGGTTTTGTTTTTGGGGGTTTTGGGGTTTTTAGGTTGCGAAGGTGCTTATGGTGGGGGCGGGTGGTATCGGCTGCGAGCTTCTCAAGACTCTCGCGCTCTCTGGCTTTCGTGACATACACATCGTGAGTTTTTGTTTTGCTTATTGCATTCTGAGGGGTTATTACTTGGGTCTTGTGATTTGCGGGGGTTCTAGGGTTTAATTTATCTGTTTTCGTCTCGTTTGCTTGTTGATTGAAGTTTACGTGGTTGCTTTGGGGAGGTGGGGTTTAGTGGTCGTTTAGGGTTTTATTATGGTGCTTATTGCAATTTATGAGATGAGGTTCGGAAATTCGGTTAATTACTTACGAATAAAAAAAGAGAGAGTAATTTAGTTCTTTGGTGTGTGACTTTGTGTCTCGTTTGCTCTTGTATGCAAGTGCAAGAAGGGAAAAAATTCTTATTAGTACAATTTTCCCCCTTATTTGCTATAGTCATATATGACTTACTTTTTTTAGAGTTTTTATAAGTTTGAATTTCCCATTTTGTTCAGTTTGTGTGGCTTGTTCTGTTGTTACTACTTACTAGTTCGATTAGGTGTAGTAGTTTTAGACCAATAAAACCTAGTCGTGAGGTTTTCACTTCAATGGCAGTTGAACCAACCGATTTGTGGTGCTATTCATATCTGGAAGTCAACTGGCTAGTTTGGGTCCCGACTCCTTAGTTCAGCTTAGGATTTTGAGATCCTCTCATTTCAAGTCTCTTAACCTCTAGCTGGACATGGTGAAAATTCCTTTCTTTCTGTTATTTTGTTGTTTTTGTTCTGTTCCATAGTCTGAACCACAGAAAAGTGACAAAGATAAAAGGAAAAGATAGTAGATGGGCGGTGTGGTGTGGTTTGCTTTGATGATGATATATTTTGAAACTATTAATGGATCATACGTTGATGTGGGGGACATGCTTCCATGGTGGGTTAGTAGGGTGCTAGGGTTGATGAGTTGTGTAAGGAGCTGATGCTGATGGATGCTAAAGGTGGTGCAAGGATAAATGTTCCTTCTATGGTTGTTGTTGGTCATTGTTGGACATGTTGGGGGTGGAGAAGGTTGCATAGTAATGAGAAAGTTCCAGTAATAATGAAGTCATAGTTGAAGGTGGAACCAGTGAGTGAGGGAAAGGTGGTCACTGTTGTGGTTACGAAGTATTGTTGGAGATGGTGGCAGCAGGGATGTATCCTTTTTTTGGGTGGGGGTGGGGTGGGGGCTTGGGGATAAATTTGTAATAGAAGAAAAAAAAAATAGGGGTTTTTTGTTACTTTATCAGTGGTGGTCCCCTTAAAAAATTTAAGTGCAGCCCAGCCTCCCCTTGATCCCTTTTTCCCTCAGTGGCAGTGATGTTGCCATTGTAAATTTGTAATGGTGGCAGTGATGGTAATTGGATCTTGGCTTTGGTGAACATGGTGTCTCAAGCAACGGTCCTGAGGAGTCAGAAATGCTTTAATCATAATGAATAGCTTAATATGGTGGTGATAATGAGTTAAGTAGAGATGTTCTTTTGTCCTAGTGGTTGTGTTGTTTGTGGAGGTTGTGAGGAGTGTGGTCACCAGGTGATGTTCATGGCAATAGCATGTGCATGGTCTTGGAGTTAGAGATACTGGTTGTTGCAGTTGAGTCACTTTTGGTGGTGGGTAGTAGTTGTTGTCTGCAATGGTTTTGGTGGTTCCATTCCTCTCGATGATTAATAATGTGGCAACCTATTTTTTTGTTGAGCTGATTTCATTTTGTCAATCTAGGCTGGGATGTATTGGGTGGATTTCCAGGTTTTGTGTGTTGAATCTAATGTCAACCTTGGTATGTAAATGTCTTACCTGATCATATGGGTATTATAGTATACTTGCAGTTAATGTGGTCTATGTGGGTGGTATTGCTACCTTTTGATTAAGTAGTGAGCTATTTTCTGTCTGCAGTTTCTGAGGCCCTGGTGATTATCTATGTTGTCTATAGTGTTTTTTTTTTTTTGGTTGAAGTTTCTGTAGTTTTAAGCTGGAGATATGGTGGTACACATTGTTGTTTTGGTAACAATTTTCACATTCATTTATGAATGTTAATTTGCAGATTGACATGGATACCATAGAAGTCAGTAACCTCAACAGACAATTTTTATTCCGACAATCACATGTTGGGCAGTCCAAGGCCAAAGTAAGTACATTTCCAACCTAGTGCATTTTTTTCGGTGCAAAGGTACCTCCTTTTGTATGATCTTCTCATAGAATTTTGAACCAGGTTGCCCGGGATGCTGTTTTAAAATTTAAGCCTCACATAAACATTATGCCGTACCATGCAAATGTCAAGGATCCTGAATTTAATGTTGACTTCTTCAAGCAATTTAATGTTGTTCTGAACGGACTTGACAACTTAGATGCAAGACGGCATGTGAATCGCCTATGCTTGGCAGCTGAAGTTCCTTTAGTTGAAAGTGGGACAACTGGTTTCCTCGGGCAGGTGATTTACTGTCTTATAGTTGTTTGTGAGAAGTTATTAATATTACAACACTAAAACAGATCTGTAATATGGACTTTATTCAGTTATTATAATTTTTTTTTTCCTATATGATGTTTTTCTCTTTCAATGATCATTGCTTTTGTTTATATCTGCTGTATTGTGTGTATGTCTGTACACACGCGCACACAAAGTAGGTTTCTTAGATCGCACAATCCTTGCAAATCATATTTCTTGTTTATTCTGCCAAAGATGTTTCAATCTCGAAAGGTTACACTTTATCCATATGTATGGCATCTGTTATTTTATGATGGTTCTCTTTATATCAATTGTATATTTATTCCATGAAATCCATTTGTAGAGTAAAGGATTGCTGCTGTTTTACTGCTTGTGGTTGATTTTTCCTTCTTTTACTAATTTGTGGAAGCAGGTAACCGTACATGTGAAGGGAAGAACTGAGTGCTATGAGTGTCAGCCAAAACCTGCTCCTAAAACTTATCCTGTCTGTACTATTACTAGTACTCCGTCAAAGGTATCTCACATGTTTATTGGTTCATTATTGTTTGGTTTTTGAGTAACTGCTGCTGTATTTATTGGAGGATAGGAGCCTTTAGTTAGAAGTAGTAAGCTATGAAGAACTTATTCCTTTTCACCAAGCCATGCCTTAATTTATAGTTGAGTGCTTGTAGAAGCTGTACTTACTGCTGGCATTTTGATTAGTTTATGAGTATTTAAATGAGAATTTCAATAATGTAAAACTAGAAGATATGAAGAGGATATTGAAGCAACACAAGGCTGCAATGAAGAGGCATCCTGGGGAACAAGAACACTATTGTGAAAGGAATACTCTTTCAAGAATAAAATTTTACTTCCTTTTACAAAGGATACAGAAGCTTTAACTTGCATCTCCTAAGTTAATGTGAATGCCAGATCTTAATAGATACTTGTCTGTAAATGCAATTTGTATTCTGATTGAACGGTTCAAAATGAAAAATGTTATATGGTTTCTACTAGCTTATAGGACTTACATTATTAATTAAGTGAATGATCATATGTCACAAGGGTTAAGTGATTCATCGTTTCATCATTTTCCAGGTAAAAACTCCTGCTCCATAAGTCCTAGGCTTTGACATGTTTGTTTAATTTTTGCAGTTTGTTCACTGTATTGTATGGGCAAAGGACCTACTTTTTGCAAAGTTAGTTGGAGACAAGAATCAGGAGAATGATTTAAATGTGCGTTCAACTGATGCTGCTAGCTCATCAGAACAAACAGAAGATGTATTTGAACGTAGAAGAGATGAAGACATTGAACTGTATGGAAGGAGAATATATGATCATGTGTTTGGTTATAACATTGAAAAAGCATTATCTAATGAAGATACATGGAAAAACAGTAACAGACCAAAACCTGTATATAGTAGGGATGTCCTGCCAGAAGGACTGGCTCAACAGAATGGAATTTGTGCTGCAGATGATCCGTTGCTCGTATCTGCCATGGCATCCCTGGGCATGAAGAATCCGCAGGATATATGGAGCCTTATGGAAAATAGCAAAATCTTTCTGGAGTCCTTGAAACTATTTTTCATGAAAAGGGAGAAGGTTTGGCTTGTACTATCGCTGTATTTGGATGAAGCTCTCGCCCACTTGATTTATTTTTCCCATGTCAACACCCAAGTTAAAAGTTTCATTTATTTTTATTCTTCTTTGTGGGTAAGCAGGAGATTGGAAACCTGACTTTTGACAAAGATGATCAGTTAGCTGTGGAATTTGTTACTGCTGCGGCTAATATAAGGGCTTCTTCTTTTGGAATCCCTTTGCATAGCCTTTTTGAAGCTAAAGGTATTGCTGGTAATATTGTTCATGCTGTTGCAACAACAAATGCTATTATTGCTGGGTTGATTGTGATAGAGGCTATCAAGGTGCTGCAAAATGATACAAACAATTATAGGTGTGCGCATTTTTTGTTCCTTTCTATTTGATGTGTTTTCCTTTCGAAGTATGTTTTACCTTTGATTTTCTAGATTTATGTATTCTCCATAGCGTTGTGATAGTGAAAGCAGTGGTCATCCTAGTTTTGGTTGTTTCAATTCCTGTTTAATGAGTTGCAGTTTTTTGCATAGGGTGACTTCTTTACCTTATTCATTAGCGAACATTTAGGAGCTGAATTCATGGTAATCTATATTTGCTTAAGAAAAAATGCTTTAACTTTTGAACAACCCCCAACTAATAAAAGGAAAAAGAAGATGCTGAATTTATCCAAAAACTTTATTTTATTTTATTTTTAATAATTGCATTACATTACTTATCAAAAACAATTTTTTTTTTTGGCTAAATTCATGGTCATCCACTTGAATAATTTAGGTTGGCTTGCTCGCAGTGATCCTGGTCCATCTCATTCTTCCTCGGCACTGGACAGTGTTCTCGGGGAGGGATGGATGAGGATTTGGATAGTGTTCCTACGTTCTCTCCTATGGAGTGGTCTTTGCTTTGCCCTGAGGTGGGGTTTGGCACCAAGGGGCAAGTGGAAAATACTGGCCTTTGTTGTATACTGCGTGTGTACGTAAGGGTGCCTTACGCTGTTCTTAATATAATTCACATTACTATCAAAAAAAACAAAAGGTTGATTTGCCCTTAGACCTAAAGGGCAATGCCCTGAGTCTCTCTGTTCAAGTGAGTGGAATAGTTCAGTCCAAGATAAAGTAAATGCTATTGCTAAGAATTTGTGAGATTAACAATTAACAACTTATGAAGGACAACAATCAATCTTTTGTATGGAAATTATTATCTCCTGTTTGCCATGTTAAAAGTTGGTGAGACACCATTTCTGGAAGTTTCTTCAAATCTATATTTGTGGCTTGTTTGCTCTAATTTGATTGGGATGTTTATAAAGGATGACATATTGTCTGGAGCATCCAACGAGGAAGATGCTTCTGATGCCAGTGGAACCATTTGAACCCAACAAATCTTGCTATGTTTGTTCTGAGGTATGTTAAATATTTTCTTGTTTTTCTTTACCCCCTCTAACTTTAGTATTTATTTTTGTTGACATTTTATTCATAATTGCAATATGCTCACATGTGATACAACTGAAATAGACTCCACTAACGCTCGAGATCAATACACACCGTGCAAAGTTGCGAGACTTTGTTGAAAAGATTGTTAAGGCCAAGCTTGGGATGTACTTTCCACTTATTATGCATGGATCAGCACTTCTTTATGAAGTTGGTGATGATCTTGATGAGGACATGGTAGCAAACTATGCAGCAAACCTTGAGAAGGTATATTCTTTCTTTGTGTTTAATAATCACTTGTCATTCTGTTCTGAATGTGTCTTTTTCCTCATTTTACTTTCCATTTTAATTTAAATCTCAGGTGCTATCTGAGCTTCCTTCTCCGATTACTAGTGGGACTGTGGTCACAGTTGAGGATCTAAAACAGGAACTTACTTGCAGTTTTAATATCAAACACAGGTTTTTCTTTGCCCTAAATATATGCTTTGAGTATAAGCTTCCTATCCACTTATCCAAAAAAAAAAAAAAATGAAAAAAAGAAGAAAGAAAGGAAAGAACGAAAGTGTAAGTTTCCTATATAATGTGTATGGATTGTTTAATCAACCTTTTGCTTTTAAGTTTTAATAGTAAATTGGGGAAATTTTTTTGCCTCCCTTTGGGGGTGTGGGTTGTATATTTTGGTCTGACTATGATGAGCTACTAACTAAATTCTGTGCACATTTCTATTCTGACAGAGACGAATTTGATGAAGAAAAGGAACCTGATGGAATGCTTCTCTCTGGATGGACTCAAGCTTCTTCAGTGGAGAAGGATGATAACAAGTCCATTGGCAATGGTGGGACGACATCAAATGCTTCTCAAACAGTGCCAGCGGCTGAAAAGAATGATGAGGCGGACAATGTTCTTTCTGGTAAGAAAAGGAAGGTGCCTGAGGTTCCTGAGGGTGCTGCTCAAGATTGTGTTTCTGATAAAACTAGGAAAAACAAGAAATTGGAAATGGTTGATGACGATGACGACTGTCTCATGCTGGAAGGGGATCCGGGCATCTACAAGAAAAAAAAGTTGCAATAGTCCTTTGCTAGGACTTAATTTATGGGGATTGGATCATCCTAATTTTGTACCATTTTAGGGAGGTATGGTGATTCTTTTGGTTTTCATAATGGTTGTTTTAGGTCTCAATATTTAGTCTTCTTAGGCCCTTGTAAGGTTTAAAGTGTAGCAACAATGTGTATTCTTGGTAGCGAAATTAACAGAGGTTAGTTGGCCTGTAGCATTGATGGAGATTGACCTGAAATGAACTTGGTGATTGACTTAATGGCGATAATGTTGCAACTCTCTCTTGAGCTATTTGAAACACCCTTCAATCTTCATTTTATGAGTTATATTGTCTTCTTAAACACCCTGGCCTTGGATCAAAATGCAAGTTCGGAGGATCAACAAGCACTGTACATAACTTGCCATATTTCTATTCTCAAAAGGCAATCGGGAGAAGATGGTGATCATCCATGGTATGATAGCTCAAACTTGCAGTGGTTATTGCTCTTGTTGTATTTAAGGTATGCTTGGAAAGAACTGCTGTTGGAAGGCATAATTTTGAGGGTCTGGAACTTCAATAAACATTTTTTCTAGTAATCCGGACAACAAAATTATTAGATTCGCACCAATGCAAGTAGTCTGTTAGAATTATTGGCAAAGACATTGGAGTGTGAAAATGCAAAGATCATTGCAATAATGACATGTTTTTACATAATAAATTGTGCTATAAAATGAAATCCTTAAGTGTGTTATTGAATCTGAACTTTCTATACACAGTGTGGAGAAAACAGGTCACAAGATTATGTGAAGATGTATATGGCTTCATATCTGCATATGATATTTACACCCCAACACGAGGTGATGTACATTGTGTGCTACTGGATACTCTTCTACATGTATATGGAGAAATGTGGATGCCCTTCTTCCTATCCGAATATTTCTTCCTTTTCTTAGCATCTGGGTGTTCCTGTTTCTTCAAATCCTCTAGGCAACCAACATCTGCCATGCTCGTAAATGTTCTGGATTTTCCCGAGTAATACCTCGACAGTCCTCTCCTGCTGGAAAACCAAAACAAAACAAAAGAAACCTATTATTTTGAGACATAGGAAAAACTAAAAAAAAAAAAAAACCCACAATTAATAATCTCTGTTTGCTTACTTCTGTGGAAGATTTGTTACAAGTGCATCCATGTCAAAAGTTCTTGTGTTCTCACTATCTTTCTCCATATTGGGTGTGTGAAGAGAGAGAAGAGAGATGATGATGAAAAAGAAGGTGGTGGTTGGGAAGTCTTTTATACATAGGAGAAAGAGAAAACAGTTGGTGGGTGGGTGGGTGGGTTTCTTCGATAAACAGAACAGGTGGGGTTGTTTGGAGGGTTGTGAAACAACTGCATCCACAGGTTTTTGGTTTAGGGTTTGAGATAAGACACGACCACATCCTTATCTACACTCCCTCTGCTTCATTCAACTGACCACCTTTTCCCGAGGCATCTCGCTTTGTTCCTGCCCCCCTATCCATCTATCAATGCCTCGCATCTTTGAACTTTCAATCGTGGTGGAGAATTGAAGCTGGTTTTCACCATTCGCTTTCATTAATCAGACACTTGCATGGTGTCTGGTGCACCCATTTGGACCTTTATTCCCACGCCTATGGTCCCTTAGATTACCCTAGTTTTCACCCCTATTATTATGCTGCTCAAAATAAATCATTGATTGACCTACTAATTACGTATTAGGTTTGCAAGTTGTGTAAAAAAATTTCAGTCCTAAATATAATGTGTTGGGTTTAGGTTAAGCTGAAATATTGATATAAAATTATATAAATCAATCTTAACCAAACTTATTTAATTAAACAAGTTAGACTCCTCAATCATAATTTGTTAATTTCGTGTTGGAGTTCACGAGTTATATCAAAGCTTATCAATTCTAAGGCTATCCAATCTATTGTACCATGCAATTGACAGTCTCATTGCACAAGATTCGGATCCATTTATCCTTTCTATGTGCAAAAACTATGTTTTAAATTCGCCCAAAGTTAATGGTAATGTTTGTTGATATAGACAATCTGCAATTGTTTTATCACCGTCCATAATCAGAATACATAATTTGGTCATTGGAAGTCACTGTTGAATTGGTTTTAACTAGAGACTAATCAAATCAAAAGGTACAAAGAATTTTCCCTTTCAAGAATTTTCTATTTGCTTCCATGTGATGTGATGTGCATGTATAGCTAAATTTGGAGGTTTGGGCTGTTTGACTTCAGAGTTTTATGTTCCATGCCGTTTTGAGGTTTCAAAACTTGTGATTTAAAAAAAAAAATATAATTTTTAAAAATACAATTAAGCATTTGATAAAATTGCACTTTAATGTTTAAAATTATGCGGTTTTAAAAGTGTACTCATTGCATGTGCTTTTGAAAATATAGGGTTTTTTTTTTTTGTTTTTTGTTTTTCTTCAAACTGTTGTTATTCCCAAACTAGACACTTTTCATGATTTTATTTAAAAACACTCTTTTGACTTGGGAAATTGTAACGTCAAACGGACTCTTAGTACAAAACTTACTGCAAAATGAAATATTGCCATATCCCATATATATTGCAATTGTTATTTCTAGTTATTATTTCTATTTCCACAATTTTGAAGATGGGACATATCCCAAATGGCCGTCTATGCATAAAGACAAAAATTTGAAACAAAATAAAAATCAAGTGTGAATGTATGTTGTTCCTGCTTGGGTATGCTCCAGTGTATTTGTATTTCTTGAATTAAACTAAATTAAATTCATTTTCTAATTGGTCCCAAAAAAGGATGTATATATAAACAATACTTTGCATATAAAAATTATAAGGATTTAATTTTGGGATGATCCTCCCAACATTGCTCTCATAAACTCACAAGGAACCCAAATTTTATAAAGTTTTATATACTCTTTAGCTGTAAGAGACATCGCAACTCAAAATCTCCAAGCATGAAATAGTCACAGTCAACAGTTTAAGAAATGAGTGCCATGTTATAGTCCACATTTTAGTAACTAATATGATAAGTGCTATGTTGACTGTAACGTTAATTTGTAAATGTGATAAGTGTCAAGTGGTGATCACATTTTAGTAGTTGATGTGGCAAGTGCCACATGGACTGTTGAATCAGTTTTTATAAAACTTAATTATATAATAAAAACTTTAGTACTCCTAGCAACAACACTCTAATATAAAATTATAATTTATTCAAGAAAATTGCATTGATCTTTTTTGGTTTAGAACAAGAATAATTATGGATCTTCCAAGTTATATTTAGAATGTATGTCGCAAATTTTCACTTTCTCCCTGACTTTTCAACGAAAATAAGTATGTTGCTCATTAGATTGAAGAAGCTAACGAGGGCGGATTGGATTTCTAGCAATTGTAAGAGAGTTTATATGAGATTTACCTGCCTAAATAAGTTTTGGACTGCTCATCCGCTTTCTTTAGACATGCGGGTTCCATATGATGAACTCTCTCACAATTATTGCCGGCAGCAAATTGCTCGGGATTCCAATTCGATCAAAGTTGCCATAAGCAATTTATGGTTGCCCCATTCGTGTAACATAAGTAAGAAACCAATTTGCTAGCAATGAAAAATGATTCTCCATTGAAGTTGCTAACAAATTCACTCTCTATGTTGCAGAGCCTACCATATACAAAAACATGATGATTCTCTTAAAAAATAGTAATAACGTATAGGATTTATAGTAGTGCATGATGCAGTATACACTCTTCTATACCAGCACATCAATCACACCATATAGACAGTACAGAATATTGCCCTAACCATGGAATCTAAATACCGCAGGAAAGAGAGGAAAGCCATTGCAGACAAACAATCGTTTCATGGAGCATTTGCCCATCACCATATTTCCCATTCATGATGAAGCAGTAAAACCAATCACCACCTTCACCAGATGCTTATACTTATACTGGTCTAGACCACCATTGAATTCTTCAACCAAGTTTAGAATTTCACCTACCATTGAGATTAGTGAACTGGGCAAACATGGCAGTTCCTGAATGCTCATCAATGGCCTGAACTTGAGCTGGGGTGTTACTGTTACCCTCTTCAGCATGATAGACAGGAAGGGTATCAGAGGTAGTAGTGTTGGCAGCAGCAGGAGAGGTGCAAACAGTTGCAGAGGATTTGGCTTCATCTTCAGCTGCCTTGCCTGCTAAAATATCTCCTATTAATTTAAGCTTTTATAATAAGCGATGATTAATATTTCGTCATGAGAAATAGTGTTAGAATATAAATTAAATGATTAAATTTATCATATCTCCTAACATGGTGATTTAACTTTACCTTGTGAGAAAGCCTCTTGAAGCTGCAAAGCATACTCCAAATTCCACAGCACATCTCCCATTGTAGGCCTGTCGACACCATGTTCAGCCAAGCACTTCTCTGCAGCCTCCGCAAACTTCTTCATTGATTCAGGATTAATGGAGCCGACAAGCAGAGGGTCAATGATCTTGTCAAGCAAGCCCTTCCTCTTCCATTGCATTGCCCAGTCAGCCAAGTTCACCTGTTCTCTTGGCAGTGCCGGGTTGATGGCAGGCCTTGCACAAAGTGCCTCGAGGAGAACCACCCCAAAAGAGTACACATCTGACTTATCTGTCAATTGCTGCCTTCTGAAGTACTCAGGGTCCAAGTACCTGTTAGAATACAAATTCAGTTTAAATATTTCACGTGTTGAGTAGTTTAAGCCCACACGTGAAGGGAGAGTTAGAATATAAATTAAATGATTGAATTCATTTCTTGTTAGTAGTTTAAACTTTTGGAATAAGAGGTGATTTAACAGTACCCGAAGCTTCCCTTCACTGCAGTACTCACATGACCCTGCCCCATGGGAGCATCCTTTGAGAGCCCGAAATCGGCAACCTTGGCAGTCAAGTTTTCATCAAGCAAAATGTTGGTGGTCTTAACATCACGGTGAATGATGCCTTGCGCAGTGCCAGTGTGGAGGTAATGAAGCCCACGAGCTGAACCTATGCAAATCTCCAGCCTTTGCTTCCATGACAATGGCGACAAGTTCTTCCCGTACAAATGATCCCTGAAAGGCCCGTTGGACATGTACTCATAAACCAAGATCATCTCCGAGTTTTCATCACAGTATCCAATCAGGGAAACCAAATGCCTGTGTCGTAGCTTTGACAACATCTGGATCTCTGTCTGGAACTCTGTAATGCCTTGTTCTGACTGTGGATTCCCTCGCTTGACGGCGACTTTAGTCCCGTCATCAATCATGCCGATATAAACATTGCCAAACCCGCCAACCCCGATCACTTCACTGGCATCAAAATTCTTGGTTGCCTCCCGCAACTCGGCCAAAGAGAAGTACCGCCCCAATCCCAAAGTTGAGGAGTAAAAGTTGCTCTTGTGAGACCCTAGAGAGTTCTTGCTTGACATGAAGCTCGTGTCACCTGGTAGAATATGTATAAATTAAATGAGTAAGTTCATCCATTTTTGTAAGTTGAAGTTTTTAAGATAAATAGTGATTTAACATTACCTGCATGAAGAGGAAGCAACCACGAAGAGAAGCTATTCCTCTTCTGCCAGTCTTGAGGTCTCTTATGCCACTTGATCACCATTGCACCAAGACCAACAAAGGCTCCAAACATCATCGCAAACCCGACTGCAGCCACCGTACCGCGGTTGCTCCCGCCATCGATCTCGACTCCATCAACCCCAAATTCTCCGTCAAGACTATCCACCGAATTGCTTATTTTCAAGACCTCCAGGCCATTCAAAATGGCGTTCAGGTCACCGGAATCCAATTTAGATGGACCAATCTGGACACTTAGTCCATTAGACATCAATGAAGCATTTACCACAATATCCTTGTAGTATGCCATTGCCAAACCATTCACGGTGGCTGACAAATCCAAATCAGATATCGCCATTTTCCCATTAATATAGACGTCGAAGTAGAGGTTATTCAGTGCTTTGCTCACAATGTCACAAAAATGAAGACGAACAACGTACCCAAAAGACGGGTCTGCTTCAAAGTTCCATGTCACATTGAAATTAGGCCTGTTTGTTTGGGCGTCAGCCATTTCAACAGCGGAAGCATACACCGTTTGCGGTGCGATCAACAACGAGATTCCCTCGGGGTATTTGACGATGGTGGTCTCGACGGAGACTTTCTTAGCCAAGTTTCTGTGCTTAAGGTACGTCTCGTCAGACGTCCATGTCCGTCCAAGCGTGTCGTTTGCGGCGGTGATGAGCGGTCCTCCCATGTTAAGCCGGTACATGGTTTGGTAGGCAAATTTTGACAACCCTGAAAACTCGCTTACTGGCCAAAGCTCATTGGCGGAGTCGGTGATCAATTCATCAGGAGCCGAAACCACCTCAATGCCGTTGATGAAAGCGGCAGAGTTCTTCATGGGGAGGAACTTGATCGAGAATTGTGGCTCCGTGATGTTCAAAAGGTACTCCTTGAGGACATAATTGGTGTTGTTGTTCATGTTGAAACTATGTAGAAGAACATACTTATCGGTGTTGACAGAGAAAGTGGATTTCATGAGATCGAATATATTGTTGCTGAGGGGATAGAAATGGAGGCGTACCTGTTAAAATATACATTAAATGATTAAATAATATTCATTTTCTATTTCAAGTATACTTATAATTTCTTATAAGCTTTTGAGATAAATGATAATTTATCCGTACCCAATGCCAACCGGGCCGAGACAAGGGAAACGTGTAAGTTGCAACTTGGACAAAGATCCTTGCCGACAAGTAAATGGGAGAAGGAACATCCTCGGCCTTGTCAACAGAAACTTTGATATCATCTCCGGATTGTAAGAACTGCTTGGATTGCTCTTCGGTTTTGAAGGCTCTTCCATCAAGCAAGGTGGCTGGTTTCTCTGCACCACAGTCAATGAGGAAGCTGTCCTGGGGAACGAAGGGAGTGTAGGCCGAGAAGGCGGCGGTGGAGGCGGAGAAGAAGGCGTAGAGAAGGACCAGGAGGACAGCCATCAATGATGATGATGATGATGATGAAGGTGATGGCAGGGAGGATAGAAAAAAGATTGGATTTTGGAAACTTTATTGGCTTCTTAATTTCCTATCTCCATCCCTCCTGGGTGGGGAGGAGGGTTAGAACAGAGAAGAGACTAACAAATGGTCTTGAAAGAGTTCTTTTTGTCTCTCTGCAATGGCTTTTTTTCTCTTTTTTCTGTTGCTGTTTTCTTGGATATAAGCATTTCCCAGTAATGAGGCAATGTTTGTGGAGATAGATTTTTTACAGTGGATGATTCTGTTTGGTTTGATGCCCCCCTTTTTTTTTTTAATGGTGCCACTGAATTAAGGGTAATAAACGGTTCCATGAGTTTGAAACTGTCAACCACCCTTGCTGTCCTCTCTCTCTGTCTTTCTCCCAAACCACTCATTCCAAACATAAATAGTACTTATATTAATGTATGGTTTGAGAATGCATTTTTTTTTTTTAAAAAAAAAAAAAATTGTGATTTGAAAACGTACAAAAAATCCCGTTAGGCAACCTTTTTTTACTCATTTTTCACATTAACAAACAATTTTCTTTACTTTGTACTCACAAAAAATAAAAATTCTTTTCGCCTCCCAATCACCCATATTTTTTTTAAGATCACTCACTTTAAAATTATGTTTTAAAATTGTAAACCCAAACGTGCCATAAACTTATGAAGCATGAACTTAGGAAGCCTTAGCCACTTGCTATAGATGCCCAACTTTCTGAAACAACGGATCACCATTGATAATAATGAACTATGAGTCCACGACTCATCTAGTCAAGAAACTCCTCGATTCAGCTTCATTTGGGTTCTAATCCGTTGTGATTGAGATATGTGTCCCTCACGTCTTATTTGAAGACACGTGTTGGTACAAACACCATATACATACGTGTAGCATTTAAAAATATGCGTAACGTGTCTCTTTTGATTTTGGCATTCCGAGTGAAAAGTAATTAGACTAATACCCCACTGCTTTTACAAAAGCATTGCTCTAATTCTCCATTTACTTGTTCCTCTGATAAAAAAGAACAAAGAAAGGAGGGAAATCAGTATTAGGACAAATTTATTTGTAAAGTTATGACTAACTAATACTCATCCAAACCCCACCTACAAAAAAGAAAAAGAAAAATACATGTAGTTATGCTTCTTTTGCAAGAGAGAGGAGGCCAAACAATATGAAAAGACTTCTGAAGTCCCATGTACACAAACTTTGAGCTTGTTTACTAGCAAAGTGGAAAGTGAGATGGAAACTTATGGGGAAATTTTATATATATATATTCTCAAGTGCTCACTTTTTTATGTGGAAATGAAAATTATTCTTGAATTTTTATTTGTTATTTTATTCGATATTGATTTTTACAGTTATGTAAGAAAATGAGCACTTTGAAATTAACACTTACGATTATGTGTAGTACTCCTCGATGAACAATGCCCATGGTAGGGGACAAAGAAAAGCACCAAGGCCATGGGTGCCATTAACCCAGCTCAAGTTGGAAATTTGATGAAGACTTTGAAATAAGAGAATACAAGCAACCATGTCTTAGGATTTGTTTAAGATTGTGTTTAAGGGGCTTAAAAATACTTTTAACACTCAAAAAATTTGTTTTTAAAAAAAAAAGTACTCATTTGGTAAAAAGATTAAAAACACTTTTGAGAATTTAAAAAGCCTAAAAAATGATCAAAGCACGCTTTTGGCGAAACTTAAAAATGAAGCTTTTGCCTAAAAGCTTTTTTTATTTATTTAAAAACTATATTTCTTAAATGCAATCTTAAACAAATTTTTAAGCTTTTGCTAAAAGTGCGTTTTAGTCATTTTTTTTTGGCTTTTTGAACCCTTATAAGCGCTTTCAATTTTTTATTTTATTTTATCATACATGTATTTTTTTATTTAAACGAATTTTCTGAGTATTAAACGCACTTTTAGTTCTCTCAAACGCACATCCAAACAAGCCCTTAGAGGACTTAAAAGCTTGTAACTTCATTTTTGCTGATCACATGGTTGAGGAATTATTCTTATAGTCTTATACCGACGCCTAGAATTTTGTATTACAATTGTACCAGACAATTTTAGACACATATAAATTTAATATGAATTAATACGAAAATTAATGGATTAGAATTTAGTAAAATAGTCGTTTTGTGTCCATTAAAATAACATTTTATCACATTATTTTTGTAATATATTAAAATATAATAAATATTGTGTCCATTTAAAAGGGTAAACACCGATTTAAAATTAAAAAAAAAAAGGTTGGAAATGTATACCATCCTATAAAGCTATGAAAACACCAATACGCAGTGGTTGTTCACACAAGCACTCGGCTCTCTCTCTTTCTCTCTCCTCCTCCTTTTGCTTGATCGGCAAGGCGAGTAGCCGGGATGTCCAGCGAGTCAGAGGAATCCGTACGAAGGCGTACAGCGCTCACGGAGCACCGGAAAAAGCTCCTCTCCCATAAGGAGCTCGAATCCAGAGTCCGCGCAGGTCCGTTTCCCCAATCTCCTCGCACTAAAACCAAAAACCCAAAAAATCTTTCTCAAATCCGATCCATTTTCTAGGGTTTCTAATATTATTATTGCCGGTTGATTTTTATGATTTTTATTCTTATTTTTTGGTTTCTTGAATGAATGAATGTTTCAAGTATTTTGAGAGCTTTGGCTGTGTGTTTGTCTAACTAAGCATGTCAGGGAGTTGAATTTCAGTTTGGTAAAGTCTTTTCGCTTAGGATAATTTTTTTTTTTTTTTTTTGGTATGATATAGGGAAGAGTTTTGAATGGGGACCTTGTCATTACAATTATAGATCAGGGCAAGTGCTTTGTGTTCTGTGCATTTGCAAGTTTTGTAGACTATGAAGTGCGAAACCTTGGGCAAACTTTGCAAGGAACTGGTTGTTACTTTAAGCTTTTGTACGGCTTAGTGATGGTGAGCTTATTCCTGGATTGGAGCTAGTTGGAAGAAAAGCTGCTTTTAGACTTTTTGTTCATAGCTCTTGCATATCTAAATGAACCTTGTAGATTGTTACTATTACTCTACATGGGATTTAAGCATCCCCAGATAGATATTTGGGAGAATTCTCTAAGTTAGGTCTTGATATAACATATTGGGATACCACATTAACCTAAAACTTATGCCATATGAGCCACTCAGTTTGTCACTATTACTATACATGGGATTTAAGCATCCCCAGATGGATGTTTGGGAGAATTCTCAAGGTTAGGTCTTGATATAACATATTGGGATACCACATTAACCTAAAACTTATGTCATATGAACCACTCAGTTTGTCACCATCACTATACGTGGGATTTAATCATCCCCGGATAAATATTTGGGGGAATTCTCCTAGTCAAGTCTTTGTATAACATATCAGGATGCCACATTAACCTAAAACTTATGCCATATGAACCTCTAAGTTAGGTCTTGATATAATATATTGGGATACCACATTAACCTAAAACTTATGTCATAGGAACCACTCAGTTTGTCACCATTACTATACATGGGATTTAATCATCCCCAGATAAATATTTGGGGGAATTCTCCAAGTCAAGTCTTTGTATAACATATCAGGATACCACATTAACCTAAAACTTATGTCATAGGAACCACTCAGTTTGTCACCATTACTATACATGGGATTTAATCATCCCCAGATAAATATTTGGGGGAATTCTCCAAGTCAAGTCTTTGTATAACATATGGGGATACCGCATTAACCTAAACCCCATGTGATATTAACCACTCAGTTTTGTCACTGTTATTCTACATGGGATTTAAGAGTACCCAGATATTTATCTCAGGGAATTCTCCTAGTCAGGTTTTGATATAACATGTTGGGGTATCATATAAGCTTAAACCTATGTGATATCAACCATTCAGTTTTTTCACTGTTACTTTTGTGGGATTTAAGCACTTTCATGCACACATGTATACTTCAACAGATGTGATATGTTTTGGTTTGGTGGAAAAAAATTGCATCAACCATAAAAAGGGGGAAAAATATTGGCTACCATGCTCCTTTCAAGTCTTCGCTGATCTATTTTGTTTGGTTGTATTTTGGATAGATTTGTGCCATGTTTGATCTTTTATTATCCATGCCACACATTTGCTGATTTTGCTGTCTCATCATGGCTGTAACTAACACTTCTTGGAATTGGATGTTGCAGGGAGAGAGAACTTGAGGGCTGCAAAAAAGGAATTCAATAAAACTGAAGAAGATCTCAAGTCCCTTCAGAGTGTTGGCCAGATCATAGGCGAGGTTCTCAGGCCTCTTGACAATGAAAGATGTAATATGAATTTTTTGTGGCATCTTTGTCTGTGACTTTATCTGAAGTTATTTACATACATTGTGCTTTCTTTTCTTATCCCAGTCAAGCTTCAAAGTTCACCCCCCTCTTCTCCCTCCCTCCTTTTTCAAGCCTGTATAACATATCTCAGGCTTTATGCTTTAGCACTTCTGGTGGTGCCATCAATGCAATTTATGAGCTGGATTTCACAGTTGCGAACTCCATTTCACATATATTTTCTTGTTCTGCTGTTATTGTTTATGCTAATAGAGAGATTAATATATAGATATGTGATGTCTTCATGTATAAAATTTGATAATGAAGCCTTCTTGTGTTGTTTTTTCTTCTTCACTAGAGGAAAGGGTTGGTTGGGTGGGTGGATCTGGTAGACAATCGCAGAACTAATGGATATCATCTATGTTGTTTCAGTGATAGTTAAAGCAAGCAGTGGACCAAGGTATGTGGTTGGCTGTCGTAGCAAGGTGGACAAGGAAAAACTAACTTCAGGAACTCGAGTGGTGCTTGATATGACTACTCTGACAATCATGCGGGCTCTTCCTCGTGAAGTAATTATCTTTATCATGTGAAATGGGATACATTAACAGATGTCTGTGCTAATCATTATTTAATTTTTTAGATTTATTTAAACAAATCAACAGATTGCTAAAATGTTTGTGTTTCCTATCATGGTGTAACTGTTTTTTACAGGTTGATCCAGTTGTATATAATATGCTTCATGAAGACCCGGGCAATATTAGCTACTCTGCAGTGGGAGGGCTGTCAGATCAAATTCGAGAACTCAGGGAATCCATAGAACTGCCTCTAATGAATCCTGAACTCTTTATTAGGGTGGGAATCAAACCTCCCAAGGTAATTTCATTTAAACAAATCTTGTGTTGATTAGTGGTCCAGGTGAAAAAAGAGTATCAAGGGAGAAGCTGTGTCAAATGTTTCAGGGTGTTCTTCTCTATGGACCTCCTGGTACGGGAAAGACATTATTAGCCAGAGCAATTGCAAGCAACATAGATGCCAATTTTTTGAAGGTTTGAATTTTTTGTTATTGTTTATCAATACTGATATCATATTGCTGTTTAATTATACTTACCAAAAGAAATACTCCTGTTTAATTTGCTTATTAAATTGAAATTTGATGTTTACTCTTTTGTGTGGATATAGGTAGTATCAAGTGCAATAATTGATAAATATATAGGTGAAAGTGCAAGATTGATACGGGAAATGTTTGGTTATGCACGTGATCACCAAGTAAGAGCTCATGTTGCTTGAAACAGTTCCAATTTCTGAAATTTGTAATATAATTTCTTACTATCAATTTCTTCTGGTAAAGCCATGCATCATATTTATGGATGAGATCGATGCCATTGGTGGACGTCGTTTCAGCGAGGGAACCAGTGCAGACCGTGAAATCCAGAGGACACTCATGGAGTTGCTTAACCAGCTGGATGGTTTTGACCAGCTTGGGAAGGTAACTTCTGTTCAAATTGTTGATTTTGTTGTGCATAAACCTATGCACACTTGTTTTCACTACTTTAAACATATATTGCTACCTACCACATATTTTTGAAGGTGGTGGTATGTTCGTTATTGATTAGTGATAAGAGTTTGGGTTGGGTTTCCTAGGTTAAAATGATTATGGCTACAAACAGACCAGATGTTCTGGACCCTGCACTTCTCCGTCCGGGACGACTAGACCGGAAAATTGAAATTCCACTGCCTAACGAACAATCCAGAATGGAAATCCTAAAAATCCATGCTGCTGGAATTGCCAAACATGGTGACATTGACTATGAAGCAGTTGTAAAGCTTGCTGAGGTAAGCCCTGCATATTGTCCAGATACAAAACTCTTATACACACCCTTTACCTGAATATTTAATTTTCTGCATTCACTTCAGGGGTTCAATGGCGCCGATCTCCGTAATGTTTGCACTGAAGCTGGGATGTCTGCAATCCGTGCAGAACGTGATTATGTCATCCATGAAGATTTTATGAAGGTAAAGTGTTGCTCTTTGGAAATCATATTAGATCAGTCATTGCCTTAAAAAGGATCATTTAGTGATTGTTAGATTTGCTTCATTCATGTCATTCCTTTGCTGTGGCTTTGGCCATTGCCAATTGCCAATTGCCATGGCCTGTCTGCGAGATGCTCTATTTGTTTCACCATGGACCTTAGCGAGCATCTTGTGAACTTCCATTTCTTTTCTCTTCACTCTTTCTTTATTGGTGTTAGTGCCTAAGAACGTGTTTATACCCCACCAACCCCCCATTCACGAGTGACTAAAATGTATTATGAAATGCTTAAAATGAAGTTGATGGCTAAATTATTTCCCGTGTTGTCACTTTTGCACTGGTTTGTTACCAAAGGTGCTTGTGTTGATCATCTAAATAGATGGAAATGTGATCTAACAACCCCCACCCAAGCTAAAAATTAAAGAAGCATGAAACTCTATTTGGAAAACGCTGTGGATGACCTTGCTTCCTTATCCGAAGGAGTTTCAAATGCATCTTTTTGTGGCAATCATGCAGTCAGGGGAAGTACCTATAACTTGAGTGCTGCTTTCTCTACTTGTCTCTTGGGCATGTGCTTGCATGTGTGATGCTGATGGGTTGGTGCTTTCCAAAACGTATCACACTCAAATTTGTCTGGTACTATAGTGTGTTTGCACATAATCGATCCTGATGGTACAATTGTCTGAAATATATTCTCCTGAAACCCGTTTGTGTGCGTTTTAGCTGGATTTCTTTAACTTGTGTGGTGGCATTGTTTCAGGCTGTCCGGAAACTGAATGAAGCAAAGAAACTTGAATCAAGCGCTCACTACAATACTGATTTTGGGAAGGAGTGAACCCAGCTGATCGTTCTCCTTTTATTGCAATACTGTGCTTAGTTTCATTGAATTTGAAATCTCCCTTCAAAATCCAATACATGGAATGTAGGAAAGACATGGGTCACCCTGCTCGCTCTCCTCATGAGAGAACCTACAATTTAAACGATACTTGTCCACAAAATTTGGGATCTTCTTTTCCATCCCCAATTATTGCATGATTTGCAGTAGCACAAATTTCACTTTCTATAGGCCCAGACATTCTCTTCATAACAAAAATCAAGTTCTACAACCACACAATTTGATTGGTTGGTGTTTGGATAATTGCCATATTTTAGACGTAAAAGTTGCTTCATGGTGTTAAATTATGCGGGGGGGCTTCCTTGTAGCCCTTTGGTTGTTCATTTGATTTGCCTAATACCCTTTGATATTGATGTTTAATCATTCATGCCATGACTTTGGCGTCTGTTAGCATTACACGCCACTGCTCACTCGTAACCGAAACCGACACCTCCAAAAAGGGGCAAAAGACTAGTGCTTGTTGGATAAGCATCTCCAACAGTTGCTGTTTGGATTGTCCGCAATTTGGGCTCTAAATAAAGAGTTCTTTTGAGACTCACTTGTTTAAGTAGGTAGGTAGGTAGACAGCCTAAAACGTGCTGTCGAATAGGTGGGTCATGTATTAGTTAACAATTCAAACAACAAAATTGTTAGAAACTTTTATCCGTAAAGATAAGTGCAAGGGCGTAATTTGAAAGGGAACGGAATCCCATGCAATGCGTAATCTCAAATTGTTTGGGTCACATTTGTTCAAGTAGATATTTGGATAGTTCAAGTAGGTAGGGTTCGGGGATTACCGACATGTCTGAGTAGGATCAAGAAGCTTAGGCACCTGTCCAATCGGGGAACCCATGGTTTGAAGTAAAGGTATGAGACAAATTAACAGCCATCGTTGTTGACTCAGAAACTTCAGAGTTGAAGTTGAACTGCAGCATCAACCAAATTGTTTAGGCACAAATATTCCATTTACGTACACGATTCATTCTCTTCCACATTCCAACTTTCAACTTCCCACCACCTAATCCAAGTGTTTCCTTTCTACTTGCTATGAGAATTAAGAAATGCAATTGTTGAATACTTTAATTAAAAAGAAAAAGAACAAGACGTGATCGTGGTAGAAAACAAATAAATAAATCGATTGATATTTTAAGATACTGAATAAAAAAAAAGATACCCACAGATTTATTTATTTATTTCAGATGTTGCTAATATATAGTTCCTTATCAAACAATTTATCTGTCTTATGAATTTGAGCAAAAGAAGAGTTTGACAAATGACAAATTATCCTCCAACCTAATTTTCATCAAGCCAAAAGTAAAGTAAAAGTGTTGACATCCATCCCCCAAAGTTACAAAAAATAAAAAAAAAAATAAAAAAAGACCAAAAGATAAGAATGACAAGACTCTACTCAGCTCAATTCATAGGCAGCTATTAAGGGTTAATAAAATAAAAAAATCTCAATGATAAAGTCTACATCAAGTTGACAAAGGTGAATACCATGTGCATTACTTAAAATGCACAAAAGCAAAAATGATATTATGTTACAATTTTAAGTGTTTTATGTGATTTAAGTATAATTTTAAGTATGTTTGAGGTTTGTATTATTTGATATAAGAGTCAAATTTTCATGTTACGGGTTTAAATCAGGAAGAAAATAACCTATTAAAATTATTATTTAATCCAAAAACTTAAACTTTTGAGAAAAATAACGATTTAATATAGTATTAGAATATTTCTCTCTGTAGATTTTGATGGATTCCTATATTGATATTTATAGTGACTATACAACCTTACAACTATTTATCTCTCATCTTACTGTACATCTTCTAGCATATGAATTAATTAGAGGTTACAACTATTCATTACCAATCTAACTATACAACTTCTAACATATGAATTCAATGTGTTATAGAATATCTTCAACTATCTAATCATTATCTTCAACTATTTAAATTATATTAATGGTCTATTCGTTGTCTCTTCATTGAGATGCTTGTCATTAATGTTGTGGGTTGGAATTTTAGTAATCTTCAATATAGAATTTTGCTCTGAATAGAGTTGTGCTTCAACACGTTGTTTGAGCCACAGTGAGAATGGAAATAGGGTCATCCCTAATTACTTATAGTAAAAAAATATTTTTGTCCTAAAGTAAAAAGATAAAAATATCTCTCCACTATAACTAACAGGATATTATTCCGTTCAAATAAAATGGAGAGAATCCTAATTCGTGAGGAGTGTAAATTGTCAAGGTATTGATTATATAATTAAATTCACCCCTTCTGAAAACGTTTAAGCTTTTGCAATAAATTGTGATTTAACATGCTATAAAAAAAGCATATAATGAGTCCTCAAGGGGTAGCTCAATCATCTGTGGATTACACTTCATAAAGAGGAGGTCACTAGTTTGAATTACTCCTTCCCTTTTTCTTGTGTGGATATGTCAAAAAAAAAAAAAAAAAAACACATGTAATGAGTTAGAATACTGACTCTGTCGATTCATCTTTATTAATTAAATAATTAATTTTATTATTTCTTATAAACTTAAATTTTTAGAATAAATGATGATTTAATGCGATTTATAAAATAGACGAGCCGTCATCGCCAACTATTAAGAATAAAATAATAAAAAAAGTAAAGAGAAAGGAATCTAATCGAAGAGACTCTTGAGGGAAAGAGAATGACTTTTGAGACCCTCTTCTGAAATTAACCTCATTATACTTTCTTGCATCGTGGAAAGCATGGAATGCGTACGGCGCACTCCACTTACTGCACAAGTTACCATCACACACAAACCCTAGTTAAATTCACTATAACATTTCTTCCATAATAATAATAAAATACAAACCAAAATCCCCAAAAAGTCAAGGTTCAACATCTCCAATTGGGTTATATAAATTATTAGAGATTCAATTAATAATAATAATATTTTTTAATGATAAGATATTTGTCTAATCATGAAATTTGAATTTTTAATAATTTGTTGTATAAATTATTAATAATCGAGACGGTAAATGTAAATGAATTATAATGGGCTTATCAGGCGGAAGAGCAAACAAAGATTTGTTTCGACACGTGAGATCTATAAAAAAAAAATTTCATATTTATTGTCTGAATTATTAATAATGGAATAGTTAAAGATGCCTATTCTCAACCTTACACATACTAAACAATTATAGCGCTAGTAGAGGTACCACAAACTTTTTTCTTTTTTAACCTGTTATGATGGTTCATGTAATACTTATTAAATGTAATAATTAAATTTAATTATGATTGAGGTGATGTTTATTAAATAAATAAATTTAATTATAATTGATGTAACAATTTCACGTCAATTTATAAAAAAAATTATATAAACTGTAATATTCAAATTTTTTTAATTATTATATCATTTTCGAGACAAAAATTGTTTTTTTTTTTTTTTTTTCGAATTTTGCCCATAGTTTTGGATATTTACCGGGAAAAAAGAGGGTAAAAAATTACGTGGCAAATATTCTTTCACATCTCGACAAAACGCCGTCAAATCTAACTGCTCGTCACTGAACGCAACTAGCAAATACCCTCCAACGCCGTTACAAAAGACCGTCTAAAACGACATCACCCCCTCCTCCCTCCCTCCCTTTTCTTCCACAGCATCGAATAGCACTCAGCCTCACTCTCTCTCTCAAAGACTTTCTCTCTCTAAAACTCTCTCTCTCTCTAAAACTTTTTCTGCTGCGGCTCTTCAGGGTCTGCACAAAGGTACGGTTGGATTGCGTCCGGTTCGTCAAATTCCAGAATATTGAAATGCTTTTATTTTTACGTTTTAATTTTTCTGCCCCAATTTCGGATCTCTCTGACCCGTGGAGTGTTTGAATTGGAGTTTTCCTTTTTTCTCAATCTCTATTTTTAGGGTTTCTGATTTGGTCTCACTCTAAGCTCCCTTAGGAGTAGCAGATTTATCCGATTCCAAAGCCCTTTTTATTGCTTATAGCATCTGGTTTCTTCGTTGCCGTTGTTTGTGTTCTCTGTGCTGCTTTTTTCAGTAGGGGTTTTTTTTTTTTTTGGTTTTGTGGAAAGTTGGAAAAAAAAAAAAAGAAACTGTTTCATCTGATTTTGGGAAATCAATTATTGTGGAACTGTAGGGTTTCTGTGGAAAAGTCAATGTTTTTTATTGACTTGGGAAAAGATATTTCTTTGCTTTTTGTTGTTTGCTTTGGATTAAAATGGAAATGGACGGTGCTATGAAACCCTAGAACCCAATTCTCAACGGCGATGGTTTTGGGTGGCTGAAGTGAAAGGGTTTTTTTTTTTTTTTTTGCATCGGGTAACTCTTTGTTGTTAGGAATTGGAATTGATTGTGTTCTGCTTAGGGATTGCTCATTTCAAGTATGATTGTTATTTTATCGATGATGATGTTGATGGTTTTTTTGTTTTTGGTTTTCTTGTAGAGTGTTAGTATTGGGATTTTTAGCTGAGTTTGAAGTTTGGAGGGTATGAGTGATAGTTGAGGGATTGATATTAGAGCTTAAAGTTGTGGTGTGTCTGAGTATGGGGTCTGCTTGTTGTGTTGCTGCTAGAGATAAGACTATACCAAATGGATCGAGTGGTGAAATTTTGCACCGGAACATTCGGTATTCGCCAACATGGAGCTTTCGATGGGATAACCGAGGGCGAGTGGCTGGTGAAGAGACTTCTATAGGTTGGTTCTCAGATGGGGTGAGCCGGAATGATCGATCAGAGATTAAATATGAGCCATCATCTGCTGAGGAGGGTAGCCCATTGGAGAATTTTCGAAGATGTACATGGCAGAAGTCCCCAATTTCCGAGGGAGCTGCTGGGCATGTTAGGACTCCTGCTTCAGGTACCTTCCAAAATTATAAGCTCTTTAACTGTGGTGGAGTAAATTTCTTAGACATGTAAGTGTGGGTTTATAAAATATTTTGTCCTGCTTCATTGTAGATGTGAGATAAACATGCCAATTCCCCCCTTTTCCCCCTTTCACATGGTGCAATGGTAGAGTAATGTCTGTTAATAAGATTTTTAATTAATTCCTTGTTCCATTGGATATTGTAAGATCATTTAATGTTTGGGTAGTTATGTTCTTTAAAAGATTCTATTAGTTTTGTATCAATTATAAAATTTAGTCTCTTTAGCATTTTTATCACACTATTGTTTTTAAGGTGGCTTTATTGAAAATAAGGAGAAGGGCCTTTCAGTCAATTTTTATGTCCAGAGATCATTATAGAGGTATGGCAGAAATTAGACTCATGGAACGCTTTAGGCGATAGTATGGATGTTTTCAGATGATCAAGGATAGGGACCAAGAAGTTGAAGGTTTCACAAAAATTTCCTATTCTTTTTTCTCTCTCCCAAACTACCCTAACAATGGTAGTAGAAGGGATGTATCGTTAAGTCATCCCCTATGTTGCCAGAGCTGGAGAAAATTGACTCAGGTTGTCTTGCTGACAACATAGTGAAATACAAGGTAATGAAGCTGGAAACAATGGGAAAATGAATGGTGTCCTGCTTGATGGCTTGCTTTGTGATGATGTAACACCAGGAAGTGAATAGATAAAAGCCCCCTCACTTTCTCTCCCTCTTCCTTCACTCTTTTCACCCTTGACTCTTACAAGTATTCCCTGTAGGACAACATTCCAGTGCAAGGCTCAGTTTTGGGGGTGTTGTTCTGCCGAGATGAATGGGGAAGGAGAAATTTGTAAGCAAGGCACCAGAGAGAGATTATATGAAGCTGACCATGAGGGTACACCAACTTGTTTTTTTGTGAAAATAAAGGGACAGAAAGACACCATCCTGAAGTTTGAGAGCAAAGGTTGATGGCTTTCCTATTTTGGCATTACCAAGGTTACACTACAAATTTTATTTATTAGGAATTAAGGGAATGACTAAATAACTTGCAATTAAAACATGAAGCAAAAGGAATAAACAAAAGTGTTAGGAATAAGGTGGTTATGCTCTACAAAATACAGATGTTTGTAAAGGATAGAGTCAAATTCATTTGATATATTCCTATGGCCATTTGAAATTACATGAAATGGGATTTCTCTTACATGAGGCAGTTAATTGTTACTTGTATTTACCCTAAGCCGTGCTGGGTTTTATATGCACTAAAGGGGTCCTAGAATTACTTGATCCAGTAGCATTTATATGAGTTAATTGCGGGATATGCAGTGAAGGTGGTATGATCAGCTTTCAAGGGCTATTGCTTTCTGCTTTGGAGTGATATTCACTCTTTGAAATTGTTCCTTTCAGATTTTCTTTGTATTATTTGCTGTTATGTCATGATTTAGTAGTCTTTGCTTTTTGATTTTTTTTTATGATATGGCCAAGACTAGAGAAAAGGAGTGATATATTTTGCTTGGAGGAGAGATTTGTGAGGCAATTTGTTTGAATCCCCCACCCCTTCTGCTTCCTCTCATTTTGTTTTTTGGTTGCTAATTTTGACCTTCAGTAACCATGATGTTATGTATCTGATTTTTTTTTTTTTTTTTTTGTGTCTCTATATCAGATAAATCTATTTCACAGAATATTTCTATGGATGCGAGTTTGGAGCAGGTAGAGCTTATCTACTGAAGGGTGCTTTCTTGTCTGCTTAATGATTCTCTTTTATTCTCATTGTACCCTACATATGACCTTTTTGAATCCCCACATTTTGGGATCATAATGTAGGTGAAGGAATCTCCAACAGTTTCATTTCCGTCTCCCATGAAACCATCACTTTCAATGCCTTCTACTTCATCTTTGTTGGCGTCTCCCTTGTTGTCCCAAGGTCACCTGCCTCCTGCCAGCTCAACCCCTTCAAAGTGGCCCCGCCATTCTCCAGGACATCAGCTTTTAAGGCAAGTATCTGATAGTCAAATCCCTGGATTCAAGTCTCCCGACAGCTACTCAATCTCCGAAGAAAGGCCAGACTGCTACTCAGTTTCCGAAGAAAGGCCAGCGCTCCCTTCGTGGAGCAATGAATCAGCTAGGGGTTCCCGTGGGGGGTCTTCAGATGGTTGGTCTATGCATGCATTTTCTGGGTTAATGGCATCTTCTCGAAGAGAAAGGTGGTCTTTTGATAGTGAGTCCTTTGGCTTTAATCGTGAGAAGTTAACCAGATCCAGTAGCCGATTTTCAACTTCTCCTTCTGTTGATCTGCAAACTTGTGGGGTTTGCTCAAAGCTTTTGACTGAGAAATCCTCATGGAGTGGCCAAAAGATTATTGCTAATAATGAGCTTTCTGTAGTTGCCGTGCTTACTTGTGGGCATGTATATCATGCTGAGTGCTTGGAGAATATGACACCTGAAATTAGTAAGTATGATCCAGCTTGCCCAGTCTGTACATTTGGGGAGAAGCAGACCCTTAAGTTGTCTGAAAAAGCACTGAGAGCTGAAATGGATATGAAGGCTAGAAATAAGAGATCAAGGAACCGAGTTGTGGATAGCGATCTTGATGGTGATTCTTTTGTGCTTGATCGCTTGAAAAGTGGTGAACATCATGGGAAAGGTCCCAAGATGGCCCTCAGTTCCAGCATGAAAAGCTCCTTGGGGAAGCCTTTCCTGAGGCGGCACTTTTCATTTGGCTCAAAGGGGTCTAAAAGCTTGTCAGAGAGCCATTCTGCAAGAAAAAAAGGATTCTTCTGGGCAAAATCAAGCAGGGAGTGAGCATACCCTAAACTGCCAGGAGGTTAGCATCTTCACCTCTTTTAATATGTTGCTTATGTTCATGCTCACATCTGAAAATTCTCTCTTGCCTTGCTTGGAGAAGTTAGTTGGTCCTGTATCTTTTCTACTTTATGCCGACATTGTGTCTTCATTTGAGTTGGGGCTTCTTCGTGAAAGTTGAAATTATAAACTTCAAAACCTCCAAGTACCTGACCCCCATGACATGCACATGGGCATCCACACGTACACTTTTTGCATCAGTATGTACACACACACCCACACAATCTGGTAATTGAAATTCTTGGGATTCTTGTTGGACTCAAGTGTTGTTTGTGCATACAGATTCCAGTGTTGATCTCTACATCTCAGTTGGAGAAAGAATTGTGAAGAGTGCAAGATTTCCTTCTTCAAGATTTTGTTATGAAAATCTGCATACACACTGAAATTTCAACAGCATTAGCTTGTTGGGGGTTAGACTGTAAAGAAGAGAGAAGAAAATATATAGAAGGAACAGTTCAATATAAAAAGAAGATAGTAGAATGAAAATGCATCATTAGACTGGTGATCTCATTCTTATTTTGTACAGATTATTGTTTCTTGCATGGACACATAAATGAATTGATCCAAATGAGCCTTTATATGGTTAAGGGAACTCTGGATCTGCCAAAAAAGCAATATCATGCCCACTTAGCATTGTGTGCTTTTGTGGAAGGAGTGGTATTTACTAGGCAACAGACTTATAATTGTTTTAATGTTGATGTATTGCCTTACAGCTGATATACTTGTTGATGAATTGTTAGTTCCTACAGAGTAACAGAGGATTGTGGCTGATGAAACGTAAAGCTCTTAGTTTGGGTATAGTTATGACAAATTTCACAGATCTTACCATTTCTTCTTGCTTTCCCATCTTTTCTGCCTTCAATTCTGGATGTGCAATGAAAGCAGGAAATAGCACAAATTATGTCAAGGCATAAATTTGTTGGGTTTCGCTCGCCTCCAGATCCTCGTGAAAAAATAATTCGAGTTCTCCTCAATCTTGCTATTTTCACCGTTTATTTTTGCCGAGAGATTTTCAGTAAATTTTTTACTGGAACTGGAAGGAAGCCGAGCTCAATCGTATCCGCGGATGTGATTGACTAATTGTTTTGAGTTTGCGTGAGGAGCTATGGTTAGTGGGCAAAATTTAATGCCATGGTGAGGGGAGACCAATCACAATTTAGTTCTGAAATTTGGTGTGATTTTCTTCGTTGTTATAAAGTTTAAATTACTTGCTTAATTGCTTTAGATGGCAGTACGGTGAGAAGCTTTAATATAATTGTCTGAGCCTAACTTGGCCAAATAAGAATGATGTTCTATGGAAATGGGTAAATCGTGGGTAAATGATAGAATTAATCATTTAAATTTAAATTAGTAGTAACAAACATTTGGACTAGATCTTTCCTCGATATGCATACCTAGTTCTTATTAGAGTGGGTCCATATTTTTTTTTTAATTTTTAAAAAACGTATACAAATTCTTTTACAATTAACTTTTTACCTTTCAAAAACTAATTATTTTAATTTTGTCCGTTACTTTGGTTGATATCTCTGAATCGTCAGGGCTCATCCGATCCCTACCCAAAAGCCAGAGCTATGAACATTTGTCATCAGTAGACCACACGTGTCCTTCCATGGCTAACGTGGCACTCTTCTTCCTGTCTCTTCTGCAACCCTTGATGACACTTGTGAATTCCCAGTTACATGCAAAAATTTGCACTCTTCTTCTGCACCGTCATACATTTTCCATTTAAAAAAAGCTCAAGCTTAGCTATAATTTGCATGTAGAATAATATTTCCAGCGTTTCTTAGAAAAAATGGCAGAAATACGAGACGAGTATGGCAATCCAATACAGCTTACTGATGAACATGGCAACCCCGTCCAATTAACCGATGAATATGGCAACGCCATGCACCTCACTGGTGTCGCCAGCACCACTGCCGAGCCCGAAAAGCTTGCTGCAACGGATTTGGAAACCGCTTCGGCGACTCGGACCGCTGCTGCTCCTGGTGCAGGAGAGCATGTACAGCAGGAGCAGCAGCATGAGGAGGTTAAGCGGTCCAGCAGCTCCAGCTCCAGCTCAGTAAGTGTTAAATCACCATTTATTTCGAAAGTTTAAGCTGATATAACACTTCATCACTACCTATCTCAAAAATTCAAGCTAATATAACACTCATTTGCATGAAAGAAATAAATAAAGAATCAGAGTTTAAGCTGATATAACACTCCTTTGCATGAAGGAATCAAATAGAGAATCTTAAAAGAGTCAGATTTGAGCTAATGACATCTTGTTAAATCATCACTTATTTAATTTACTATTAATTATGTGATTAATGGCTATTGTGATGAATTTTTGATGTCATTTGATCAGTCTGAGGATGAAGGACAAGGAGGGGAAGGAGAACAAGGTACGACGAGGAGGAAGAAGAAGGGATTAAAGGAGAAAATAAAAGAGAGGTTGACAGGTGGGAAGCAAAAGGATGAGAATGCACACGCCACAGCTGTTTCTACGACCACCACAACCACAGCTTCATCCACTAGTCCTACTGGTTTACAACACCATGAGCATGAGAAGAAAAGTGTGATGGAGAAGATCAAAGAAAAATTGCCTGGCCACCATTGCACCTGAATTAACCTTTCTGTATATATGTATATGTGCCAGCTGTATCTCCTGTTGTCTGTAAAAGCCAGCTTGTTTTCTTGTCGATCGAGGTGTGCATCTTGGTGTTAGGCTTTGCTTTGCAGGTGGTGTGAGCCGTTTAGAGTTTGTGTCAATACTTTCTTTATAGGGTGCTTGAGTCCATGTATTGAGATGTAAGAAGTTCCACCTTCTTTAATTTACAAATAAATGTTTGGTCGACTCTGACATGGTTAATCCTCTGCCTTATGAAAGAGGAGGTTCAAGGACAAAGATAACGTCTCTTCGTGAGGAATTTGGGATTCCTGCTGGTTTAAATTTAAGGTTTCTTCTGCATTTGGCGTGTATGTTTCATACAATACTCTTCAATAAATTCACAATTCCCGGGAAATTCTCTCAAATCCCACTAAATATAATCATTTCCAAGCCTTGAGAAATATCCGCTTATATGAGTTGTTAAAACAATAATCCAGAAGGAAAACAGATACTAATTTGAGCAATTAAGCTCAAGAAGAAGTCATTATTGGAAATGTTTTTAGATTTAAAGAAGACCCATTTGATTTAATTTGTGAACAAAAGAGGCTTTGAAACACTGGTCAATAAAAGGTTTCCAATTCTAAGCAGACCAAGTTTCTTAATAAGCATTCCTGAGCTACTGCATACAAGTCATTGCTTCTCTTCTCCAACCCACAACACAAACAACGACGAAAAGTATACACAAAGGAGATTGTACCCATAAGAATTGTAGAAAAATAAAATGGCCGCAGCCAGATTGGGTTGCCTTTTTGGACTTTTGAAGCTTCCCAGGAAGGAACGCAGGCAAAGAAAACTTGGGACTTTTCTTGTGACAATGACAGCGGGGTAAAAATGTGTTGTATTGAGCTTATATTTTTTAAGAGGTGAAAAAGACTTCAAATCTGTCCTTTAAAGAGGAGAAAAAAATTGAAGTAGAAGAGAGTAATATATAGTAAAGTTTACAGTGGTTTAGAGGAAGTTTTAAAAGTCCCCCATGCACATGCGTAGGTCCGCCTCTGATAAGGAGAATGTTCAAGTCAAACTGATCGACACTTTCATTGTTGACCAATTTCCTGCAGCGTAGATTGTTGAATCTGTGCCATTCATATTCCGGTCTCTGGTAAGGAATGGTCAGCAATCTTGCAGTAATTACCAACTGCGGTAGGGAATTGATGGGTCCCATGCAGAGTAAGAAGCCATGGCTATTATTTGCTCTGCTTCTAATCCTATCCTGTTACAGAGCACGCTTGTCCATAGCTGCTGCCTGCTGGTGATACACTTTCAGCAGGCCACTCTCTTTTCCACGATTAGTTAGCAAACCATCTGTAAGGAATACTCAGCAATCATTTGAAAGCAAACTTGTAATCCATATTCCATGAAGAAGAAGAGTAAGAAGCCATGGCTCTTATTTGCTCTGCTTCTACTCATGTCTTATTACAGAGCATGCTTCTCCATAGCTGCTGATACCCTTTCACCAGGTCACTCTCTTTCTCATTCAAAGAGAGAGACCATAGTATCTCAAGGTGGCACTTTTGAGCTGGGTTTCTTCAAACCAGGCACTTCATCAAAAATCTACCTGGGCATATGGTATAGAAGGTTTCATGAGGAAATTGTGTGGGTAGCAAATAGAGAAAACCCTTTGTCTCACCCATCTTCCACAAGACTTTACCTCTCAGAAAATGGAAATCTACTCCTTTTTGAAGGTTCCTCTGAGATCGCAGTTTGGTCGACAAATTTGACATTTCCCCAGTCAAATATAACTGAAGCAGTACTCGGTGATGATGGAAATTTTGTTTTGAGAGGTAGATCGAACATGTCTTCTATATTTTGGGAGAGTTCCGACCATCCAACCGATACATGGCTGCCAGGTACAAAGTTTGGGATCGACAAGGTTACTGGCTGCCAGGTAAAAATCAAATATACATGGCTGCCAGGTACAAATATAACCTCTAATTAATGCATTACTATGAAATGATACTAGGCTTGGGAGTTGTGGAGAAATGATCGAAGTTTGGAGTTGATGGATCCAACAGTAGGCTATCCCTCTTCCTGTTCTACTATATTGAGATTCATTAACATTGGCCTTCTTTGTGTCCAAGAAAGCCCGACCGATCGACCCACCATGCTTGATGTAGTCATAATGATTAGCAATGAGCATGCACTTCTACCTACCCCCAAGCAACCAGCGTTTACCACATTCCAGAATATGATGGACACAAATTCAACAGTTGACAATGTAGAAAACTGCTCAAAGAATAGCGTAACTATTTCAACAATGGAAGCCCAATGACTAATTCCTATACCAAATAAAATAAATGTTGTGGAACCAATCTTTCTGTATAATTTGTATGCATATTGATATGCTACATACTTGTCACTAAATGTTGTCTTAGTTCACTCATATTTTAGTTTTGTCACCACTAATACTATCCAAATATTTATTTTATGTGCTGTGTGCAACCAATATTTTTAGGTGGGATTGGCTAGGGCTTGCTGTAGTCTTATTCTAAGGTGTGTGTTGCTAATTTTTGTTAAAATACTTGAGTGTGGACCTATAGATTCCCATTAACGCATCCAAATGGTATCCTTTGGCCTTTTGGTCAATTTTTTAAGAGGAATTTCTTTTCTCTCTATTGGTTTCTGGTTTTTCTTTCTCTTTTTTCTTTTTGGATGAATATACTTGTGTGGGTGCATGTACATGTATCCACTGTCTGACATGGAGTGCAATGAAAACACTACTTACTTGAGAAAGCACTATACCCATTGGATCTTTCTTCCTTTCAAGAGGAATATCTAATAATAAAGCCAAAATATGAGAGCCACTGCTACCATAAAACCTGGTTAAAAAACATTTTATTTAGGTAAATTATGGCAGTGCAAAAATAAGCATTCTTATGAACTTTGGTGGCTGATTTCAATGATGCCCGAAATGGAGACCTTCCAATATGAAATTGGGTTGCAACTGTTCTCAACATTCTTGCATAGATTCCACCCTCTCCATGCTGTGGATGGCCAATTGGCCATGGCATTTCAAAAGGCATTAATGATATCATAAATAAGCCTAAGGCTCAGGCACAACTACAAGCCTACATCTCATAAGAAATTCTTCTACCCTAAAAGTTCTTTTTTATTACATTTCTTTAACAAATATACTAACTTAAACATACAACTTACAAGGCTCTCCCGGCAGTCGTCAACCAATGTCACTCCGGTGATCTACTATTTGGTTTCACAATTCAAAAATCTACTTTTACAACTAACTCTCACCACTTTAGTGGTTTTTTTCTTGTTTTGTAAGTGACATGTTGTCCGACCAAACCGTCCAAAAATCTACTTTTACATGTTTATACTAAATGATCTTTTATGCAACAAAGGTGTAAAAGACAAAAAGGAAATGGATCCAATCTGAGATGGTGACTGTGTGGTCCTAATGTGCAAGAACTAGTTGATATTAATGTACTTGTCATGGTTCTCATGTTTGCAAGCAGAAGGTTTCTCTATCTAATGATACTTTAGCTTCACAGTCTTAGCTTTGTGAAAGTTAAAATAGGGGAAAATTACATTTTACCCCCCTGAAGTATCCACCGATTTTCATTTTTGTCTCCAAAGTTTAAAAAGTGACACTTAACCCCCCCAAAATTTCAAATTGTGGCAATTTAACCCATTTGGCCTTATTATTCCCAAAATGCCCCCATCACATTTTTTCTTAAAAAACAAAAAAAAATCCAAAAAAAATAAGAAAAAGCCAAAAAAAAATATATAAATATATGCTGGGGTGGCCAAACCACCCCATAGGTGGTGGCCAGCCACCCCGTTTGGATTTTTTTTTTAAATAAAAAAAATGTGATGAGGGCATTTTGGGAATAAAAATGTCAAATGGGTTAAATTGCCACAATTTGAAAGTTTGAAGTTAATGTCACTTTTAAACTTTAGCAAAAATAAAAATGAGTAGATACTTTAGGGGGTAAAAGGTAATTTCTCCTTAAAATAGCCTTTATAAAACAGTTGGAGACAATAGCGAAATGCACCCAAATCCTTCTACAATCTCTTCCCCCTTGTTGTCGGTGTTTGAGACAATGTTTTGTGGCTTCCATGGGAAAATCCATTGCTCTTTCCATCTAGATGTAAAGGGGAATGATATGTTGGACTCTAAGTACCATATTATCTTGTTACAAGTAATATGGACAATTAATGTGAAATAGCAGTTCTTTGAGTATATGTTTAGACTGTCAGAACGTATGCCGACACAAAATTATCACTTCTAAAAACCCTAAAACTCTTTATAAAATAGCAATAAAAAATTTGTATTTAACCTATTATATATTAAACTATGTTTTTTTTTTTTTAGTTTTAAATATATATATTATTGTTTAAATAGTCTATTTAAAGTTGAGCAAAAGTTTGCGGAAACAACTGAATAAAAGAGGCTCATCTCCGTCACTCTCCGGCCTCCGGTGTCTCCCACTTCTCTCTCTCTCGTTGCGTATTTAAACCCTTAGGCTCCCTCTCAGTATCTGCAGGGATGATCACACAGGCGCACATTCTCTCCCAAAACCCTTCCTTCCTCTTCTTCTCTCCCAACCCTTTGATTCGCGCTCACACCGCCACTCCCGCCTCGTTCCTCACGTTCAACTAACTCCCGAACCGTCGCTCCCCACTTTCTCTCTCGCTCTCTCATCGACACGCAATGGCATCCAACTCCGAGCTCTCCAACGGCGTCATCGCCGACGCCGTTCAAGATTCTGAGCTCGACCACTTTGCCCAGGTCGCCAACACGGTCGCCGATGCCGCCGGAGAAGTCATTCGGAAGTACTTCCGGAAGAAGTTCGATATTGTCGACAAGGAGGATCTGAGTAAGCCCCTATATGACTATGCCCCTTATATTTCAGAGTGGGAAATGGGTTTGATTTTCGATTGGACTTTAGGAACCATACCATGTGCTTCAAATGACAAAATCGAGGAAATTGTTAAGAATTTAGAAATAATTATAATAAAAAACTTAAATTTCTGTAGCTTATGCTGCTCTGGTGGTAAACTTTTTGAATAACTCATATGGGATGTAAACATGGTTTATTATGCATTGATTAAGCTAAATTAATAGCTCACATCAAGAGTAGTGGCAATATCTACTAGCAAGTGTTAGATAAGGATGATTAGGGTAAGTTGCTGATAAGAAATATGAGGTTTAATGTGGTTCAAGTTCAACTAATTCTTTGTGATCAGCAGTTCAATTATCCTGAAAACCCTTAATGGGTTTCTGAGAATACTGAGGAAAGTGAAATATGATAAAATCAAATTTCTAAATTTTCATGCTTTTATGCCATTTAGTTCCTGAAACTGTGGTACTTGCATTCTAGTAGGTTTAGTTTTTTGTGATAATTAATAAAAAGCTTAAGGCACTCCCAAGTACATAGGAAGACCATAATTTTAGTAGGCTTAGTTGAAGAGAGAATATTGCTTAGTTTGGTCCCGGAAGGCCATTGTTTTAAAGAATTGCAAATTGAAGTTCTTTTCTTTCTCTGCTTTTGTAAACCTCCAGGCTAAGAATAATAGTGCGTGGCATATTTAAACTTAGTTATCACATTAGGTCTTTTGTCTTATTGTTCCAGTCATATTTACTTGATTCGCTTGCAGGTCCTGTAACAATTGCAGACCAATCAGCAGAGGAATCTATGGTTTCAATTATACTAGAGAAATTTCCTTCTCATGCAATGTAAGTTATGACCCTGGGCCCTTTCATTTACAGCTCTACTGATTTTTTTTTTTTTATAATTTTGTTTCCCTATCTCTTGCTGCTATGTTATCAAAATATTTGAAATTGAAATTGCAGTTATGGAGAGGAAAATGGGTGGAGGTGCAAAGAGAAGTTTGCGGACTATGTTTGGGTTTTAGATCGAATAGATGGGACAAAGAGTTTCATTACTGGTATTTTTCTTTACATTTTTTAAATATTTTCACCATTGAGGTTAAGCTTTTCCAAGTATACACAAATAATTCTAAACTTGTATTTACCCCAGGAAAACCCTTGTTTGGTACCCTCATTGCACTGCTATGCAGGGGTAAACCAGTAAAAATTCCTCAGCTGCTTTCTTAGTTCATTATTTTGGAGTTGCATTATTTGGGTTTAATAGAAAAGGTTTTTTTTTTTTTAATTTACATTTGAAAGGTAAAATGCTATTTTCAGAAAATTTTAAAACATAAGGGAGGGAAAGGAAAGTAGTCCTCGTCACTTCAGTATATATTGCTGTCGGTTGACAAGGTTTCTCTCTAATTAAGCATGCAACATGAACATATAATCTCTGGGGCATGTGAGTTGTATTACCTGTCAAATATTCTTGTACTTGATTTTGTTCATTTAATTTGTCACGTTTTGTCTCATGAGTGGAAATGTGCAAATTGAGTTTAGATAATTGCATGGTTAGTTCATCTTGTGAAATTAGTCATAAACTTCTAAAAATTATAAGCATGTTTTTTCAGATTCTTGGCATAATCAATCAGCCTATTCTAAGAGAAAGATGGATTGGGATAAGTGGAAGGAGAACAACACTAAATGGACAAGAATTGTCTACGCGCTCTTGTGCAAAACTGTCACAAGCCTACTTGTATGATTACTATATTTCTTCTGAAGCAGAAAAAAAATAATGAAATAAATAAAGTGTGCAGGAAATAGAACATGTGATGTTTTTTCCTTGCATCTGCATTTTTTTTGGAAGGACATTGAAAATGTTCATGCATAAGTTTTGTAAGTAGTGGATCTATAACCCATTTTCTTATCGCGTTTCTTCTCTATCATTTTCTCTGTTTGGGTATACTACAAGTCCTCATCTATTCAGCGGAGATGCGGTAGATGCATTTGCTTGTGTTAGAAACAAGGTCTGCATTTATCTGCTTAAAATTGATTTTGAAAAGGAGGTTGCTTGTGGTATTAAGAATATTTCCCAGTAATATCTGATGCTGCTGTGACTTATCCAAAAAAAAAAAAAAAAAATCTGATGCTGCTGTGATGTGCTTATGATGTGATAAATCTGTAAGAAAATCATGATAATTTGGTTAGTTTGACTGTTTCTGATAGTGTTTTTGTTTACTCTTTTTTTTTTCCTCTTTACTTCATTTTATGTTTATGCTACACCAGCCTTCCTGACAAAATTTTGGGCCAATTTTAAGTTCTGTCACCGGGTGCCTTGCAGTGTACAAGTTTATATTTTGAGCAAAAATGAGACTTTTGACCAAATTTAATGGTTTCCCAGTAAACAATTACACATAACACCTCTTATACTGCAAAACAAAACGAAATATAGATTGATTGATAGCCAATTTTCTTTTCCAACTCTTCTATGATCTGCAGGTAAAAGTGCCATTATATGGCCGTGACTGCTATGCTTATGCTCTTTTGGCTTCTGGTTTTGTGGACCTTGTTGTTGAGTCTGGTCTAAAGGTAAGCTGCGGACATTTTCATTTCACATTGTTGATATATGACTAGGGCACTCTGGACCTATGGGTATACCTCTGTCCTCATTGAGGACAAGTAAAGTGTTACTAGGTATTCAAACAGAGGCACGGAGTGAACATGGTATGGCTAGCACCTTTCAAGTAGATAGTTGTGTCCAGGTTTTCCCAAGAAAACAAATAGGCTGGAAAATAAATTCTGATAATTTTTGGTGGTTACTAGGGAAACTACTTCGGAGACATATTTTCTGTAATATTGACACCAGAGTTTCTCCTTTTCTGTTATCTTTTTGGTTTGTTAATGAAATAATGCAGAAAATATATCTACCTTTCAGTTTTTATCTTTTGTCACAAAAACTTGTGGACAAGATTGGAACCCCAGAGGAATTCTATTTATGGACAAGATTGAAATGCTTTTAAAATTGCATGTGAGAATCATTTCTTTTAAGGACATGTCAACTGGGTTGAAAGAATTCTTTCTAAGCTAGTTTAGAGTTGTCATCAAGCATCAGGCTGATCAAGCCGTCTACAAAGTCCATGGTGTTATTAATGGTATGAAATGAGCAAACATTAAAACATTAAGTGAAAGGATAGAGATTTTCTCCAAACTAGATTAGAGAAAATTTCTTCAACCATGTCTATAACATAATCATGTATTCCTACTTTCTTCAACCCAGTTAATAAAATGGTTATATATCTCGAGCATGTGAGAAGCACATGCTTTTTGATAACATGATTGATAGCGGCATCGCCCACAACCAAATGGTGCCCATCTACGGCTTTTCCAAAGAGGTGGAGGTAGCTTAGAATCATCTCAAACAGAAGTGATGTTTTCAACTATTCTAACTCTAGTGAAAGCAAAAGCCAAATTCTGAGTCAAATGCAGTGTGTCACCTTCTATAAGTGTGTCAACCTCAATGGCTGCATTAAATCCTACTAAAGCCTCTCTTTTTTTGGCAAAGAATTTTTCAACATTTCATACGTATGTTAAAATGAAAATTTTAGCTATCCTCAAATTAAGCTCATGGTATGAGAGAAACAATTAAGAAGCATTGTGAAACACCGAAAACATTCTAAAATCCACTTAGCAACCTCATATTATAGAAATTGCTAGAGTTTTCTTAAGATAATTACAAATCAATATTGTTCTACTTTGGACAAACCAAAATAGGACGTCTTTTTTAACGTGCTTCCTAAGGTTTCAATTTCAACAATTAGGTCTTTTCATTTCTCTCTAGTTTCAAATAGGTCTCTTCATCGATATACCATCTAATTAATTAATAGTATGTCACGTCAAACCAAGCAATTAATGTCACGTGGTTCTCACCATGTTCCAATTGTCGTACGACATAGCACATATATTTTAAAATACTACAAATATACACTAAATAAAGATTTTTTTTTTTTAACTAATGAATCATACTTGATTGTAATTTTGTTTTAAGAGTTAATTTTAATAGAGCATGTGATTCTCACATACATATGCTTTGAAAACATATGTCATTTGATAGATTAGATTGAAGAAAATTCTTCAAACCAGATCAAGAAAAAACTTGTCGTCAAAGCGTAATCAACGTAATAAATAAATGTAACCTCATTATATATATGCATACAGACTGATTAACACAATGCACTTCATGTAGTTCACTATTGCTATACACATGCAACATAACTAAATTTGACACACATTCTTCTAAAGAAACTACATATATATAACACATATGAGGGTTCAAAACTTAGGTATATATTTTAATATTCCATATAATATAATATAGAAGTTTGCTTCATTTATTTAGGTACTACCACTCAGACTGCCAATCTGTAAGGCTAAAGCATCAGTTGGGATTCCTGGGAATGAGTTTGAAAGGAGGCTTAACAAAAGCTGGTGATGGATCATATCTTCCATAGTCTTTGGTGTTCACCTTGAGAAGCCTTTCATGTATGGTGTCCTCTTCATTGTAATGGTAATTAATCCTCTGCCTTATGAAAGAACAAATAAATGTTTGGTCGACTCTGAAATGGTAATTAATCCTCTGCCTTATGAAAGAGGAGGTTCAAGGACAAAGATTATGTCTCTTTGTGAGGAATTTGGGATTCCTTCTGGTTTAGGTTTAAGGTTTCTTCTGATGGGTTGGTCGAGATTAAGGCTATGTTTATTTGTGCTTATCTTGAAATGATTCTTCAATAAATTCAGGAAAGCCCTCTAGACATATCCTCTTATTGGTGCAAAAATATGACTTCTTCAACATTCTGAAGGAACCCAGATACTAATCATATATATATATATATATATACATGAAAAAGATAAAACTATGCCTATAGGAATAAATATTTTAATATTTTTTATGGGTCTTATGTTTTAACTCATTTCAAAGTTTTTTTTTTGGGGGGGAGGGGGTTTGTTTGTATGATTTACTATTATTTTTTAATGTGCTTAAATTAAAATTAATTAAGGTTCTTATGTTTAAATTCATTCCAGGTTTTCTTCTTGCTATTTTCTTTTTTCTTTGCACTTCTTTCTATTTTAAATTACATATGTATATGTTTTAATTTATATGCATTAAAGCTAAAATTTTATATAGTTCTTGTGATTGTATATTTTTATGTAATTTATATATTTATACAATCTTATGTGTAATTGTGTCAGTAAGTTCAATAATATACTATTGTATAACTTTTAGTATTTTTTTTTTAATTATTGAAATAGGCATGATAAAATTTTTTTACATAACTTTTTTGACTTATAGTAAAAAATATAATGGAGATGTGTTTTAAGTTTTAAAATTAAATTATAATGAATAATCTCGTATGTTCTAAACTAGTTTTGAGTAATTAAGCTGAATAAGAGTCATTATTAGAAATGTTTTTAGATTTAAAGAAGACCCATTTGATTTAATTTGTCAATAAAAGGTTTCCGATTCTAAGTAGACCAAGTTTCTTAATAAGCGTTCCAATTTCCAGAGTTACGACGCAGGGCATTCCCTTTTCAACCCCAACACTGCATACAAGTCATTGCTTCTCTTCTCCATTTGCCACTCTCCAACAACCCACCGTTGAAATATGCTAAAATACTAAAACACTAAAATATGAAAGAGAAAGAAAATAGAGCGGAAGCAGGGAGAGAGACATTTAGACTACATTTCGTATATTCACTATATCAAACAATATATATTACATAACTATTTATTTATGGGGTTCGCTAGGGGTTCTCTCCGTAGTGTTTTTCTTGGTGTTCTCCCAGTCTTACGTAGAACATGATTTAAAAAAAAAAAATTTGCAGTATCGTTTTTTTGCCAATAGATTAATTTTTATGAGTTAATAATTAGGTTCTAATGCTTTAAATTTTGTTTTTGGATTTAAAATTAAAATCTAAGGGTGGAAGGTTAACCCTTTAGGGATGATATCATCCAAAATGAATTTAATCATCCTAAATTTGGTGCTAATGCCTCAATTTTGATGTCAATGCCTCAAATTTGATGTTAATGCCTCAAATTTGATGCTAATGATTAAAAAAACCGATGGTGGAGGCCACTATAATTTTATTTTTTCTTAAATCATATTTTAGTAAGATTGAGAGAACGTCAGGAGAACACTACGAGGAGAACCCCTAATATTTTCTTTTATTTATAAAAAGATAATGAATAGTGATCAAGAAACCGATAATAAAAATATTTTAACATAAAGAAAAATGACTTATTAAAAAAAATATTAATAAACCTAATTTAAAAAATATAAAATATTTCAACACCCACCAACAACCAAACCAAACCCAGACGCGCTTTTCCTTGTCGACGAAAAGTATATTCAAAAGGAGAGTTTCAGGAGGGGCCATAAGAGCTGTCTGATTGACTTTGAAGCTTCCCAAGAAGGAACGCCGGCAAGAACTTAGGTCAGAAGAGAAATACGAAACCAAATCTAATTTGGATTACTGAAACGAAGGAGGACCATACCTTTTAAGATAATGTTCAAGTCACACAACACTTTCATTGTCGAAATAATTTCCTGTAGTGTCAATCATTGCATTTGTGTCCATTTCTATCTGACGTCTACGCTTTGTGTGGTGCATTTGGCGTGGTAAAATACCCTAACAATTTCTCAAACCCTTGTGAGTGTCTAAAAGGTTTCAAACCATTTTCAATGGAAGACGCCAGACTAAATGATTGGTCAGGCGGCTGTGTAAGGAAATCCCCTTTGCAATGTCAGAGTAATATGCATGCTGATGTCAAAAAAGATTGGTTCATGAAAATATCAAACATGCGATTGCCTGTTTATTCGAAAGCATATTTGGCCTTGAATGCTAGCAGATGTGAATTGGCTTGCATGGAAAATTGTTCTTGTACAGCTTATGCTTATAATAGGAGTGGGTGTATGATATGGGAAGGAGATCTTTTAAATTTATGTCAACTGTCACATGGTGGCAAGATTGGACAAGATATTTATCTTAGACTTGCTGCTGCTGAGTATCAAAATACCAAAGGTGAAATGAAATCTATACTAATTTATGCCATCTTTCTCTTTGAACTAATACTTCATTAATTCTCTGTTATGATGGTTTAGCTAATGGTGATTATTGTCATCATAATCAGGCAAAAAATGGAAGGTATGGGTTGCTGTATTGGTCCCAACAATAGGACTTCTCTTATGCCTCTTCATTTGTTTTTCATGCAAAGGAAAACTCAAACGCATAGATAACTATGATGTCAACTCAATTGATTTTCTTAGACCAAGCACTTGATATCCATGCATAGTGACCAATTCTTATCTTTCTATATCAAATAGGAGAGAAGGCTTCAAGAAATAATCTTCTATTATTTGATTTCGATACTCAACTTCATACAATCAATGATGGAATGAACACCAACAATAATATGAATAAAGCGAAAGATGCCGAGTTACCACTATTCAGTTATAAGAGTGTATCAGCTGCAACCAATAATTTCTTAGTTGTGAATAAGCTTGGAGAAGGAGGCTATGGACCTGTTTACAATGTACGTTACATTTTCCGAATGAATTTGCTTTGAACACTATTAAGAAAATCGACATTAATAGTACACCTTCATTAAAGATTAAAGAGCTTATGGTTCTCCTTCCCAGGGGAAATTACTCAAAGGAAAGGAAATTACAGTGAAGATGTTCAGAAATGAGACAATACTAATTGCAAAACTCCAGCATAGCAATCTTGTAAAACTCTTAGGTTGTTGTATCGAGCGAGAAGAAAAGATATTAATATATGAGTACATGCCCAATAAAAGTTTAGACTTCTACATTTTCGGTGAGTGCATGTTTATCTATATATATATTTTCCTCTCATCTCATATGTTTCTAGGTTCTTAAGTACTAACTAATTTCCTTGATTGTACTATTTAAATAGATCCAACCAAGAAAAAGATGTTGGGTTGGGAGACACGCATACACATTATTGAAGGAATTGTTCAAGGACTTCTTTATCTTCATCAATATTCAAGGTTACGAATCATGCATAGAGATCTAAAACCAAGTAACATTCTCTTGGATAGTGAAATGAATCCAAAAATATTAGATTTTGGTATGGCTCGAATAGTTGGAGGCAATAAAACACAGGCAAACACAAGGCGAATTTTTGGAACTTAGTAAGTATGCAACTCATTTTACATCTAATATTTGCAATGGCTAGTTAAATTCTTCTAGCAGGCTACTAAATAGTAGTTGACTAAATTTTGGAATCCAATGGATACATGTCTCCCGAATATGCTATACGAGGTTTGTACTCGATAAAGTCCGATGTTTTTAGCTTTGGAGTATTGCTTCTGAAGATTATAAGCGGCAAAAAGAATACTAGCTTCTATAACCACAATTCACTTAGTCTTCTTATATATGTGAGTAGCATTTATATCCTCTTAATTTCTTTATATTTTTCATTATTCTTTAAATTGAAATGCTCTTAGTTTTCAATAAAACTTAAATTTATATGAAATGATACTAGGCTTGGGAGTAGTGGAGAGATGATCGAAGTTTGGAGTTGATAGATCCAATAGTAGGGTATCCTTCTTCCAATTCTACTATGTTGAGATTCATTAACATTGGCCTTCTTTGTGTCCAAGAAAGCCCGACTGATCGACCTACCATGCTTGATGTAGTCTCAATGATTAGCAATGAGCATGCACTTCTACCTACCCCCAAGCAACCAGCATTTACCATATACTAGAATATGATGGATACAAATTTAACAGTTGACAATGCAAAAAATTGCTCAAGAATGGTGTAACTATTTCAACAATGGAAGCCCGATGACTGATTCCTACACCATAAAATAAATGTTGTAGAACCAATCTTTTTGTATATTTTGTATGCATATTGGTATGCTATGTACTTGTCGCTAAATGTGGTTTTAGTTCACTCATATTTTAGTTTTGTTACCACTAATACTATCCAATTTTATTTTATTATGTGCTGTGTGCAACCAATATTTTTAGGTGGGATTGGCTATGGCTTGCTGTAGTCTTATTCTCCGGCGTGTGTTGCTAATTTTTGTTAAAATACTTGAGTGTGTACCTATAAATTCCCATTAACGCATCCAAATGGTATCCTTTGGCCTTTTGGTCAATTTTTTAAGAGGAATTTCTTGTTTCTTTTTTCTCTTTGGATGAATATACTTGTGTGGGTGCATGTACATGTATCCACTGTCTAACATGGAGTGCAATCAAAACACTGCTTACTTGAGAAAGCACTATCAAACCCTTGGGATCTTTCATCCTTTCAAGAGGAATATCTAATAATAAAGCCAAAATATCGAGCAAATGCTACCAAAAACACAGTTAAAACGTTTTATTTAGGTAAATTATGGGTGCAAAAATAAGCATTCTTATGAACTTTGGTGGCTAATTTCAATGATGCCTAAAATGGAGACCTTCCAATATGAAATTGGGTTGCGAGTGTTCTCAATATTCTTGCATAGATTCCACCCCTCTCCATGTTGTGGATGGCCAAATGGCCATGGCATTTCAAAAGGTATTAATGATATCCTAAATAAGCCTAATGCTCAGGCACAACTACAAGCCTACATCTAATAAGAAATTCGTCTACCCTAAAAGTTAATTTTATTACATTTCTTTAACAAATATAGTAACTTAAACGTATGAGGCTCTCCTGGCAATCATCAACCAACGTTACTCCGGTGATTTACTATTTGGTTCCATGGTTCAAAAATCTACTTTTACAGCTAGCTATCACCATTTTAGTGGGTTTTTTTTTCCTTGTTTTGTGGGTGACCATTGTCCGAGCAAACCGTCCAAAAATCTACTTTTAGGCAACATAGGTGTAAAGGAAATGGATCCAATCTGAGATGGTGATGTGGTCCTTATGTGCAAGAACTAGTTGATATTAATGTACTCGTCATGGTTCTCATGTTTGCAGGCAGAAGGTTTCTCTATCTAATGCTACTTTTGCTTCATGGCCTTAGCTTTGTGAAAGTTAAAATAGCCTTTATAAAACAGTTGGAGACAATAGCGAAATGCACCCAAATCCTTCTACAATCTCTTCCCCATTGTTGTTAGTGTTTGAGACAATGTTTTGTGGCTTCCATGGGTAAATCCATTGGTCTTTCCATCTAGATGTAAAGGGGAATGATATCATAGACTCTAAGCACGACCTTATCATGTTACATGCAATATGGAAAATTAGTGTGAAAGAGTAGTTCTCTGATCTGTTTAGACTATTTGAACGTATGCCGACACAAGATTATCACCTCTAAAAACCCTAAAAATCTTTTTTATAAAATAGTAATAAAAATTTGTATTTAACCTATTATATATTGAACACTATGTTTTTTATTTAATTTTTATTTCTTGTTTATATAGTATATTTAAAGTTAAGCAAAAGTTTGTGGAAAACAACAGAATAAGAAGCTCACCTCCGTCACTCTCCAGCCTCCAGTGTCACCCACTTCTCTCTATCTCATTGCGTATTTAAACCCTTTGGCTCCCTCTCAGTATCTGTAAGGATGATCACATAGGTGCACATTCTCTCCCAAAACCCTTCCTTCCTCTTCTTCTATCCCAATACTTTGATTTGCGCTCACACCGCCACTCCTGCCTCGTTCCTCACTTTCAAGCAACTCCCAAACTGTCGCTCCCCACTCTCTCTCTCTCGCTGACACGCAATGGCATCCAACTTCGAGCTCTCCAATGGCGTCATCATTGACGCCGTTCAAGATTTTGATCTCAATCACTTTGCCTAGGTTGCCAACACGGTCACCGATGTCGTTGGAGAAGAAGTCATTCGGAAGTACTTCCGGAAGAAGTTCAATATTGTCGTCAAGGAGGATCTGAGTAAGCCCCAATGACTAAGCCATTGGGAACAAAAGAGGCTTTGAAACATTGGTCAATAAAAGGTTTCCAATTCTAAGCAGACCAAGTTTCTTAATAAGCATTCCTGAGCTACTGCATACAAGTAATTGCTTATCTTCTCCATTTGCCATTCTCCAACCCACAACACAAACAACGACGAAAAGTATACACAAAGGAGATTGTACCCATAAGAATTGTAGAAAAATAAAATGGCCGCAGCCAGATTGGCTTGCCTTTCTGGACTTTTGAAGCTTCCCAAGAAGGAACGCAGGCAAAGAAAACTTGGGACTTTTCCTGTGACAATGACAGCGGGGTAAAAATGTGTTGTATTGAGCTTATATTTTTTAAGAGGTGAAAAAGACTTCAAATCTGTCCTTTAAAGAGGCGAAAAAAAATTGAAGTAGAAGAGAGTAATATATAGTAAAGTTTACAGTGGTTTAGAGGAAGTTTTAAAAGTCCCCCATGCACATGCGTATGTCCGCCTCTGATAAGGAGAATGTTCAAGTCAAACTGATCGACACTTTCATTGTTGACCAATTTCCTGCAGCGTAGATTGTTGAATCTGTGCCATTCAAATTCCGGTCTCTGGTAAGAAATGGTCAGCAATCTTGCTGTAACGTAGGGAATTGAAGGGAATTGAAGGGTCCCATGCAGAGTAAGAAGCCGTGGCTATTATTTGCTCTGCTTCTAATCCTATCCTTTTACAGAGCACGCTTGTCCATAGCTGCTGCCCGCTGGTGATACACTTTCAGCAGGCCACTCTCTTTTCCACGATTAGTTAGCAAACCATCTGTAAGGAATACTCAGCAATCATTTGAAAGCAAACTTGTAATCCATATTCCATGAAGATGAAGAGTAAGAAGCCATGGCTCTTATTTGCTCTGCTTCTACTCATGTCTTATTACAGAGCATGCTTCTCCATAGCTGCTGATACCCTTTCACCAGGTCACTCTCTTTCTCATTCAAAGAGAGAGACCATAGTATCTAAAGGTGGCACTTTTGAGCTGGGTTTCTTCAAACCAGGCACTTCATCAAAAATCTACCTGGGCATATGGTATAAAAGGTTTCATGAGGAAATTGTTTGGGTAGCAAATAGAGAAAACCCTTTGTCTCTATCTTCCTCAAGACTTTACCTCTCAGAAAATGGAAATCTACTCCTTTTTGAAGGTTCCTCTGAGATCGCAGTTTGGTCGACAAATTTGACATTTCCCCAGTCAAATATAACTGAAGCAGTACTTGGTGATGATGGAAATTTTGTTTTGAGAGGTAGATCGAACATGTCTTCTATATTTTGGGAGAGTTCCGACCATCCAACCGATACATGGCTGCCAGGTACAAAGTTTGGGATCGATAAGGTTACTGGAAAACCACAACAGCTCATTTCATGGAAAAATTCAGAAGATCCAGCACCTGGTGTGTTCTTATTTGCGTTAAACCCAAATGTAAGCAATCAATTTCTTTTAGAGTGGAACAGATCCCAAATTTATTGGAGTTCAGAAGTTTGGAATGCAACAACTCTCAACTTACTTTCTAAAAGCAACTTTGTCTTCAACTTCACTTTGTGTCAAGTAAAATGAAAGTGAGAGATATTTTACTTATTCTCTTCAGAATCCTTCTACCCTTTCTAAATTTGTACAGGACAGATTAGGGCACTGGTGTGGCTGTCTGGTGTTTCCATTTGGAGTACATTTGTGTCTGAACCGACGAACCTATCTGATGTCTACGCTTTGTGTGGTGCATTTGGCGTGGTACACGTGAGAATTTCTCAAACCCTTGTGAGTGTTTAAGAGGTTTTGAACCATTTTCGATGAACTACACTAAACTAAATGATTGGTCAGGTGGGTGTGTGAGGAAATTCCCTTTGCAATGTGAGAATAATACGCATGCTAATGGCAAAAAAGATTGGTTCATGAAAATATCAAACATGCGATTACCTGTCTATTCGACAGCATATTTGGCCTTGAATGGTAGCAGATGTGAATTAGCTTGCATGGAAAATTGTTCTTGCACAGCTTATGCTTATAATAGGAGTGGGTGTATGATATGGGAAGGAGATCTTTTGAACTTACGTCAACTCTCACATGATGGCAAGATTGGACAAGATATTTATCTTAGACTTGCTGCTGCTGAGTATCAAAATACCAAAGGTGAAATGAAATCTACACTAATTTATGCCATCTTTCTCTTTGAACTAATACTTCATTAATTCTCTTTTATGATGGTTTAGCTAATGGTGATTATTGTCATAATCAGGCAAAAAATGGAAGGTATGGGTTGCTGTATTGGTCCCAGCAATAGGGCTTCTCTTATGCCTCTTAATTTGTTTTTCATTAAAAGGAAAACTCAAACACATAGGTAACTATGATGTCAACTCAATTGATTTTCTTAGACCAAGCACTCGATATCCATGCATAGTGACCAATTCTTATATTTGTATATCAAATAGGAGAGAAAGCTTCAAGCAATAATCTTCTATTATTTGATTTTGATACTGAATTCCATGCAATCAATGATGGAATGAATGCCAAAAATAATCTGAATAAAAGAGAGAAAGATGCCGAGTTACCACTATTCAGTTATGAGAGTGTATCAGTTGCAACCAATAGTTTCTTAGCTGTGAATAAGCTTGGAGAAGGAGGCTATGGACCTGTTTACAAGGTACGTTACATTTTCCGAATGAATTTACTTTGAACACTATTAAGAAAAATAACATTAATAGTGCACATTCATGAAAGTTTATAGAGCTTATGGTTCTCCTTCACAGGGAAAATTACACAATGGAAAGGAAATTGCAGTGAAGATGTTATCAAAAAGATCTAGGCAGGGAATTGAGGAGTTCAGAAATGAGACAACACTAATTGCAAAACTCCAACATAGAAATCTTGTGAAACTCTTAGGTTGTTGTATTGAGCGAGAAGAAAAGATATTAATATATGAGTACGTGTCCAATAAAAGTTTAGACTTCTACATTTTCGGTGAGTGCATGTTTATCTATCTATCTATCTATCTATCTATATATATATATATATATATATATATATATATATATATATATATATATATATTTTTCCTCTCATCTCACATGTTTCTAGGTTCTTAAGTACTAACTAATTTCCTTGACTGTACTATTTAAATAGATCCAACCAAGAAAAAGATGTTGGGTTGGGAGACATACTGCATTATTGAAGGGATTGTTCAAGGGCTTCTTTATCTTCATCAATATTCAAGAGTACGAATCATACATAGAGATCTAAAACCAAGTAACATTCTCTTGGATAGTGAAATGAATCCAAAAATATCGATTTTGGCATGGCTCGAATAATTGGAGGCAATGAAACACAAGCAAACACAAACCTAATGGTTGAACTTAGTAAGTATATGCAATTCATTTTACATCTAATATTTGCAATTGCTAGTTAAATTCTTCTAGTATGCTACTAAATAGTAGTGGACTAAATTTTGAAATCCAAAGTGGATACATGTCTCCTAATATGCTATACAAGGTTTATACTATAAAGTCCGATGTTTTTAGCTTTGGAGTATTACTCGGAGATTATAAGCGGCAAAAAGAATGCTAGCTTCTATGACCACAGTTCACTTAGTCTTCTTATATATGTGAGTAGCATTTATATCCTCTCAATTTCTTTATGTTTTGGGAAAACTTCACAAGACCCCCCCGAACTACCAGCCGTTTTGAAATAACCCCCCCAATCTTAAAAACTCTCAATTTAATCCCCTGAACTTTCAATTGTTCTCAATTTAGACCCATTCGTAGAAATTTTTATTTAAAAAAAAAAAAATATCTTGAAGATGGAATTTTATATAAAAGTTATCGTTTAAAATTCACTATTTAAAATTTCAACTTCCAAAATGTTTTTTGATTTATTTTTTAAATGAAAATCAGGGGTATTTTGGTCTTTTTGAAAAATTTTGTGCCCTAATTTGTACTGATGGGTCTAAATTAAGAGCAATTGAAAGTTTAAGGGGTTAAATTGAGAGTTTTTGAAGATTGGGGAGGTTATTTCAAAACGGCTAGTAGTCTGGGGGTCTTGTGAAGTCATCCCTTATGTTTTTCATTAGTCTTTAAATTGAAATGCTCTTAGTTTTCAGTAAAACTTACATTTATGTGAAATGATTTTAGGCTTGGGAGTTGTGGAGAGATGATCGAAGTTTGGAGTTGATAGATCCAATAGTAGGGTGTCCTTCTTCCATTTATATTATGTTGAGATTCATTAACATTGGCCTTCTTTGTGTCCAAGAAAGTCCGATTGATCGACCTACCATGCTTGATGTAGTCTTAATGATTAGCAATGAGCATGCACTTCTACCTACCCCCAAACAACTCTGCTTTTCCACATTCCAAAAATGATGGATACAAATTTAATAGCTTGACAATGCAGAAATTGCTCAAAGAATACCGTAACTATTTCGACAATGGAAGCCCGATGATCGATTCCTATACCAAATAAAATAAATGTTGTAGAACCAATCTTTTCAGATATTTTGTATGCATATTGATATGCTAAGTACTTGTCACTAAACGTTGTCTTAGTTCACTCATATTTTGGTTTTATTACCACTAATACTATCGATTTTTTTTATGTGTTTGTGTGCAACTAATGTTTTTAGGTGGGATTGGCTAGGGCTTGCTGTAGTCTTATTCTAAGGCGTGTGTTGCTAATTTTTGTTAAAGTACTTGAGTGTGTACCTATAGATTCCCATTAACGCATCCAAATGGTATCCTTTGGCCTTTTGGTCAATTTTTTAAGAAGAATTTCTTGTCTCTCTATTGGTTTTTGGTTTTTCTTTTTCTTTTTTCTTTTTGGATGAATATACTTGTGTTGTGTGGGTGCATGTACATGTATCCACTGTCTGACATGGAGTGCAATGAAAACACTGCTTAGATGAGAAAGCACTATTAAACCCATGGGATCTTTCTTCCTTTCAAGAGGAATATATATCTAATAATAAAGCCAAAATATCAGAGCGAATGCTACCAAAAAACCTGGTTAAAACCTTTTATTTAGGTGAATTATGGGTGCAAAAATAAGCATTCTTATGAACTTTGGTGGCTGATTTCAATGATGCTTGCAATGGAGACCTTCCAATATGAAATTGGGTTGCGACTGTTCTCAATATTCTTGCATAGATTCCACCCCACTCCATGCTGTGGATGGCCAATTGGCCATGGCATTTCAAAAGGTATTAATGATATCCTAAATAAGCCTAAGGCTCAGGCACAACTACAAACCTACATCTAATAAGAAATTTGTCTACCCTAAAAGTTAATTTTATTACATTTCTTTAACAAATATAGTAACTTAAATGTATGAGGCTCTCCTAGTAGTCATCAACCAACGTTACCCGGTGATTTACTATTTAGTTTCATAGTTCAAAAATCTACTTTTACAACTAGCTGTCACCATTTTAGTGGGTTTTTTTTTTTTCCTTGTTTTATGGGTGACCTGTTGTCCGAGCAAACCGTCCAAAAATCTACTTTTAGGCAACATAGGTATAAAAGGAAATGGATCCAATTTGAGATGGTGACTGTGTGGTCCTAATGTGCAATAACTAGTTGATATTAATGTACTCGTCATGGTTCTTATGTTTGCAGGCAGAAGGTTTCTCTATCTAATGCTACTTTAGCTTCATGGCCTTAGCTTTGTGAAAGTTAAAATAGCCTTTATAAAACAGTTGGAGACAATAGTGAAATGCACCAAAATCCTTCTACAATCTCTTCCCCATTGTTGTTAGTGTTTGAGACAATGTTTTGTGGCTTCCATGGGTAAATCCATTGGTCTTTCCATCTAAATGTAAAGGGGAATGATATCTTAGACTCTAAGCATGACATTATCGTGTTACATGCAATATGGAAAATTAGTGCGAAAGAGCAGTTCTATGAGTATCTGTTTAGACTATTTGAACTTATGCCGACACAAGATTATCACTTCTAAGAACCCTAAAACTTTTTTTATAAAATAGTAATAAAAAGTTTGTATTTAACCTATTATATATCAAACACTATGTTTTTTTTATTATTTAATTTTAAATAGTCTTCTTAAAGTTTAGTAGAAGTTTGCAAAAACAATGAATAAGAAGCTCACCTTCGCCACACTCTCCGCCTCCAGGTTCTCCCACTTCTCTCTCTCGTATATTTAAACCCTTTGGCTTATTGAACCAACACGTGATCAAGGCCTACCTCTATTTTAGGCCCTCGCCCACTTGCCAAATATGTGGAAAATTGGGACACAATGCCATGGCTTGTTATCACAGATTTGACCAAGCCTTTCAAATTACAAGGCCCAATCTCACCGCCACATTGCCGCTCTTTCAAACCTGTGGATCTCAATTGGTATCCGGACACCGGAGCTACTCACCACGCCACCTCCGTCCTCAACAATTTGAATCTTCACCGAGGCGACGATGGACCCGATGAAACTAAGTGGGCAATGGTACCGACTTGACATTCAACATACGGGCAACTCTAACTTTCTCCTAATTTTTATTTATGTTATGCCTTACATGTTCCTAACATAACAAAAATTTACTTTCAATCCAAAATTTACTTAGTATAATAATGTTTATATGAAATTTCACCCCTCTTGTTTCTTTGTCAAGGATCGTACGTCCGGGAAATTCTACACCACGGCTTGAGTAGACACGACCTCTACCATTGGTTTTCACCTACAGCTGCATCCCCTAGTATTTTCTCTAGAGAACATGCTAGCTACATGGATTGGCACGCTCGCCTTGGCCACCTTGCTGATCGTATTGTTCGTCATGTCGTCAATAAATTTCAACTTGTAGTTACCAAAAATAAGAAGCTCCCTATTTGTCCGGCCTATCAGCGAGGCAAAAGTCATCAACTTCCTTTTAACATGTCTGAAAATAAATCAAGTGTCCCACTTGAACTTGTTTTTTTTGAGGTTTGGGGACCTTCCCCTATTTTATCCAATAATGGTGCACGCTTTTATGTTATTTTTGTCAATCATTTTAGCAAATTCACATGGTTTTATCCCATTGCATGCAAATTTGATGTCTTTTCTATTTTCCCTAAGTTTCAGGCTTATGTTGAACGCCAATTTAATCATAAAATCAAATCCATCCAAATAGATGGAGGTGGCGAATATCAAAAATTACATCACCACTTTGCATCTATGGAATCCATCATTGAATTATGTACCCACACACCATCAACAAAATGGGTCTGTGGAATGTAAACACCACCACATTGTCGAAACAAGCCTCACCCTTTTGGCCCATTGCTCCGCCCCTCTCACATATTGGGTTGAGGCTTTTCAAACCGCTTGCTATCTCATTAACCTTACCCTCACCCATCCTTAATAATGAATCACCTTTCAAAACTTTTTTCTCTCCGACCTAATTATAGCTTTTTACGTGTCTTTGGATGTGCTTGTTGGAGTCATCTTCGCCTTTACAACAAACACAAACTCGATTTCTGCTCCGACACATGCATCTTCATTGGGTATAGTCCCTCTCACCGTGGCTACAAATGCCTTCATCCATCAACTGGTCGGATCTACATCTCCTAACACCTCATCTTTGATGAGTCAATTTAACCATTCACCACCCATTCGTCCTTCCCTCAAGCTCCCTCCCTAACTTCCCACACCACTATTTTTCCCCCCTTCACAAACCCTTCTAACCCAATCCGAGTATGTACTTCACCCTGCAATGCATTAGAGACAACTGCCACTCCTTCTCCTGACCCGCTATCCCCACCTACTTTTCACACACCAACCTTACTAACACTAGTTTCTTTTTTGACTCTTTGCAGGTTCCTGTTCCCTCCCCAGCCTCTGCATCTCCCATGCCTTATCTAGGACGTGCAATACAAACTCGGTCCAAGAACAAATATTCAAGCCCAAGTCTTTGCCAGATGGTTTCATTCACTACCCGCTTCTAAAAGCGCTCATTGCCACTGCCAGCCCCGACGAGGTCGAACTCACCTGTTACTCCCAAGCGGACAAGTACCCCACCTAGCGTGATGCAATGAACAGCAGTTTGATGTCCTTATCCAAAATGGTACTTGGAGTCTCATTCCTCTAACCTCCACAATGAACATTGTTGGTTGCAAATGGGTTTTGTCTCAAACGGAAAGCCAACGGATCCATCGATTGTCACAATGCTCGCTTAGTCTCAAAAGGATTCCATTAACAACTCGGCATTGATTTTGGCGATACTTATAGCTCGTGATCCTACCTACCACTATCGACTTGTTCTATCCTTAGCCATCTCCTCTGGTTGGCCCATTCAACAAATTGATGTACAAAACGCCTTCCTCCATGGCTGGATTTTCGAAGATGTCTACATGACCCAGCCCCTTAGCTTCATCCATCCTCGTTTCCTCGGCATGTCTACAAATTACACAAGGCCCTCTATGGCCTCAAACAAGCCCCTTGTGCTTGGTTTTCCCGCCTAAGTGATCGCCTTTTGGAGCTTGGTTTTGTCAAATCTCGATTTGACTCCTCATTGTTCATCCTCTATACGCCTCAATGCACCACCTACGTCTTCATTTATGTTGATGACATTCTTATCACCAGCTCCCAACCTCATGGCACAACTGATCTCCTAAACTCACTGTGTGCTGAATTCGCCATCAAGGACTTAGGGCCTCTCCATTTCTTTCTTGGTATGGAAGCTATAACCACTCTCAATGGTCTTCTTTTATCTCAACAACACTACATCCTTGAACTCCTTAAAAAGAGCGACATGTCCAAAGACAAGCCTATCAAGACCCCAATGTCCACCGCCCATACTCTCTCACTCTTCAATGGGGATCCCCTTCCTGACCCCTCCACCTATCGCAGTCTTGTCAACACTTTACAATACCTCTCCCTCACTCGACTTGACATCTCCTTTGCGCCAACAAAGTCCCTAGTTTTTGCATCGACCCACCTCTCTCCATCTTTAAGTTGTTAAACGGATCTTGCACTACCTCAAATCTACATTCACTTTTGGTCTCCTTCTTTGCAGGTCATCCTCTTGCACCCTCCACGCTTACTCTGACGTTGACTAGGCTGGCTACCCCGATTACAAGAAATCCATAAGGGGATTTTGTGTCTTTCTTGGCCCTAATATCATATCATGGTCCTCACGTAAACAACGGACTATTGCTCGATCCAGCATCGAATCCGAATATCGTACTCTTGCAACTACTGCCGTCGAGCTTATATGGCTCCAATCCCTACTCCGCGAACTTGGTGTCTTTCTCCCCACACCTCCCACTCTATGGTGTGACAACATTGGCACATACCTCTCGCCAACCCCGCCTTTCTTGCTCGAACCAAACATATTGAAATCGACTTCACTTTGTTCAGATCAAAGTCGCCTCAAAGACTCTCGACGTCTGATTCATCTCTAGCAAGGATAATCTAGTTGACATTTTCACCAAACCAACTGCCTCACCTCACTTCTTCACCATGCGGTCCAAGCTCCACATCGTGTGCACTAGGGGTGTTCAAGCAGTTATAACCTACGGTTATTTGCAATAATCGCAACCGCCTCCACCTTAGGCGGTTATCAAATTTTTAATAACATAACGAACCACAAACCGCCTCCCGCCTAGCAGCGTTAGCAGTTATTTAAATCGCTAACAAGCGGTTATAACCGGTTTTTTAAAAATGGGCTTTTGGATTTTTTTTTAATTTTGGACCTTCATTTTTCATATATTTTGGGCTTATTTTGCCATATTTTTTAGGCTTATTTTGCCCAATTGATCGAAAAACATGATATTTTTTGGGCTTATTTTACATACATAGTCATAATGCCCAAATCCATTAAATGGCTTGTGTGAATGTCTGAATGAGGGGTTGTAGCTTCGGGAGAATAAGATGAAACCCTTATCTTATTCTCTAACCAAAACGTTGTCGATGCCGTTTTGGATTTTTTTTTTAATTTTATATATATATTTAATTAATATAAATAATTAATATATATTTTTATATAATTATATATAAATAAAGCGGTTATAACTACTTTTTCATACCCTTAAAACCGTTAACAACAACTACCCTGGGCAATTAGCTGTTTTTAATAACTGCTTTACAAAGTGGTTAGTGGTTATTAAAAAGCGGTTATAAATGGTTAGCGGTTGACGAGAGGGTTATAACCGTCCGGCTTGAACACCACTAGTGTGCACCATGTCTCGCTTGTAGGGGCGTATTGAACCAACATGTGATCAGCAAGATACAACTCTCTCTTTACAAGGAAACTCAGGCAACGGCTAAAACCCAAAACAAGGAAACCCAATTAATCAAGAATAAATGTATCAACGGATAGAAATCTTTCTTTTAATTCATATTTGATTTGTATTTTCTTCCTATTATGTAAATGTTTTCTCACGTATATAAACCCATCATATCAATGAAAATATGCAAGGGCAAATTATTTTCATTACCTATTCTATATGGCTTCTTCTCTTCTACAGGGATGATCACATAGGTGCACTTTTTCTCCCAAAACCCTTCCTTCCTCTTATTCTCTCCCAACCCTTTGATTTGCGCTCACACCGCCACTCCCACCTCGTTCCTCACTTTTAACCAACTCCCGAACCATCGCTCCCCACTCTCTCTCTCGCTCTCTCGCCGACACGCAATGGCATCCAACTCTGGGATCTCCAACGGCATCATCGCCAACGCCATTCAAGATTCCGAGCTCGACCACTTACCTGTGTCGCCAACACGATCTCCGATGCGTCGCCAGAGAAGTCATTCAAGTACTTCCAAGAAGTTCGATATTGTCAACAAGGAGGATTTGAGCAAGGGACTATGCCCTTTATATCTTAGAGTGGGAAATGGGTTTGATTTTCAATTAGACTTTAGGAACCATACCATGTGCTTCAAATGACAAAATCAAGGAAATTGTTAAGAATTTAGAAATAATTATAATAAAAAACTCAAATTTCTGTAGCTTATGCTACTCTGGTGGTAAAATTTTTTCAATAACTAATTTATTTTTTTTGATAAGTCAGTAGAATTTATATAAAAAAAGTGCAAATTTAAAGTGGGCGCCACCCAATTATACAGAGAGTATAACTAAGAGCGCCTAAGTACACCCAAAGAAGACCCAAGCTCACTAAGAGCACCCACAAACAACCCACAGAAACAACCTAAACAAACACAACAAAACCCGCATAATCAACCCAAACAAACCCCACCAACACCACCCAGCAGCCCTAACCAAACACCTCGTGACCCTAACCCCAATCATTGTCCCCGAAATATACAGAGCAGGCAGTCAAAATCCTATGCTCTAGCTTTCTATGAGTTATCCTATACAACTGAATAGCTTTCCCCTTTGGAGTGGTCTTGGAACCAAAAGACCTTTTAGTGAGGCCGACGATAGGAGCCTCCTCTAAAACCGGAGGGAAAAAAAATGATTCCCTCACACTATTGGGACAACTGATGGAGCCGCATCATAACCAACCGCAGCAGAGGCCACCACAGCCGCCCCCTCCGTGGAACCAGCCTTGGGGCTTATTGCGATAGAAGCTACCAGAGAAGAACTCGAGGGTTTACTAGGCTTGGAGAGCCTCCCACGGTTTCTCTGATATACTTGGAGAGGTCTGGGCCCAGGCCCAATCTCTGGGCTTTTCGACCCAAGGGCATCACCCAATTCCAAAGCTTGATCCTCGACCCGTGGCTTCAGATCAAACTCCAGCACACTGACGCGCGTCAAAGGAACCATACTGCGTTAGTGAAGACGACACCGACGAAACCTCCCTGAAATGCTCGACCCGGCGCCTCCTCAGCGTGTAGCAAACCAGATATGAGCCAGAGCTTCATCGGAGAAGAGATAGAATCCTCACCGATGAAGCCTGCCAAACCAGAGACTGCATCCGTAACCAACTCCATCTTCTCTGATGGAGTCTACGCCTTCTTCGGAGACTGCTCCCCATGACGCAAATCTGATCCAACTTAGACCTCGGTCCAGAGCTTCGACAGAGCATAAATCCACGCCTTAGTATACCCTTCAAGCGCTATGACCACCGCAGCTTGATCGATCGGATGTCCAAAACCCATCTACGCCTCCTCCGACTCAGAGCCAAACCTCTACCCATCAACCCCGACGTTTGAATGTAACCCAACAGGGATACTCAAGGGGCCTGGCCTGCCTCACACCCACAAGCCTTGCGCCTCCCCTCCATTTTCACCAAACAAAGTTTGGGCTTGGCCCAATCGAGAGAACCCAGCCCAACCTTCTCCAATGCCACTCGATGCATTAACCTTCAAACCCAACCCAAGAAGATGATCCGGTCGACCTCCTCGATCTTTGCCAGAAAATCCTCGCCAGCTCCTCATCGCCTCCATCACATAGTCTAGCGAAGGCCATCAGAATCCTAAATTACTCCCACAATCATCATCGATGCCTGTTCCTTTAATGGTGACTTCAACGAGAGGCACAAGCCACCTCTCCACCTTTACAGCGGGATCCTCGAAGACTACATTTTACCCACTTCTTCGGCATTGATTACAGAACCAGCATAACCTCTCTCGCCAGCTGCACAACCAAAATCGTAGTTCGCCCACAAACCTTTGCCAGCCCCAACCACCACGTCCTTCCGGGATCCAGATGACCCTTTCCGCCACCTCCACGAAGACTGCCAATTCCAAAAAACCCGCTTTATTGCTCCCCAATCGGACCTTCAAAACCCTCACTTCATCCCAATGCATTCGTGAAACCCTCCTTCAGTTGAGCCTCCATCGCCTCCTCCACCACCGTCGGCCAACCAACTTGAGCACTTGATCCCCAACAAAATGAACCCACCGAACCCCTTCCTTTTTTCCTCCAAACAAATAACCGCGTTGCCCTTTTTCGCCGAGAATGAGAAGGTCGCCCCACCACAAATGCGCTCCATCGGTAGCTACCGAGAACGCCCATGGACCAGCCGAGCTCTAATGTCATACGTGCACACCGTTAGAGAGGAGACCTCAAGCGCTTTCAAGTCGAGAGACAAAATCTTCCTGGAAAAGAACCAAGTGCATGAGGCCGATGAACGAGAAAGTAGGCTATCAACAACGCTGGATACAACAGAAAATCTCCGAACGAAAACAAGATCTCGAGAAAATTTGAAAATTTGAAAAAAAAACTAGGAGAGAGAATGGAGGTTTTTTGCTTGTACGGTAAAGAACAAAGAAAAAAAACAAAGAGTGTGTGTAAAATTTCAGGCTGATAGTCTTGCAAGAGGAATGTATGATAATCTAAATAACAAAATCACCAAACAGAGAAAGTGCTCTGGGAACAGGTAAGAAAACTGCATAGTTGCAATGACATACTTGATGATGTCTCTGGAAGAGCTCTTTGATATAACTGCTTTTGCGGATGAATTACATTCTTGAATAACTCATATGAGATGTAAACATGGTTTATTATGCATTGATTAAGCAAAATTAATAGCTCACATCAATTGTAGTGGCAATATCTACCAGCAAGTGTTAGATAAGGATGATTAGGGTAACTTGCTGATAAGAAATATGAGGTTTAATGTGGTTCAAGTTCAACTAATATCCTGAAAACCCTTATTGGGTTTCTAAGAATATTGAGGAAAGTGAAATATGATCAAATCAAATTTCTAAATTTTCATGCTTTTATGCCATTTATTTCCTGAAACTGTGGTACTTGCATTCTAGTAGGCTTAGTTTTTTTATGATAATTAATAAAAAGCTTAAGGCACTCCCAAGTACATAGGAAGACCATAATTTTAGTAGACTTAGTTGAAGAGAGACTATTGCTTAGTTTGGTCCCGGAAGGCCATAGTTTTAAAGAATTGCAAATTGAAGTTCTTTTCTTTCTCTGTTTTTGTAAGCCTCCAGGCTAAGAATAATAGTTCGTGGCATATTTAAACTTAGTTGTCACATTAGGCCTTTTGTCTTATAGTTCCAGTCATATTTACTTGATTCGCTTGCAGGTCCTGTAACAATTGCAGACCAATCAGCAGAGGAATCTATGGTTTCAATTATACTAGAGAAATTTCCTTCTCGTGCAATGTAAGTTATGACCCTGGGCCCTTTCATTTACAGCTCTAATGATTTTTTTTTCCCTATCTCTTGCTGCTATGTTATCAAAATATTTGAAATTGAAATTGCAGTTATGGAGAGGAAAATGGGTGGAGGTGCAAAGGAGAAGTTTGTGGACTATGTTTGGGTTTTAGATCCAATAGATGGGACAAAGAGTTTCATTACTGGTACTTTTCTTTACATTTTTGAAATATTTTCACCATTGAGGTTAAGCTTTTCCAAGTATACACAAATAATTCTAAACTTGTATTTACCCCAGGAAAACCCTTGTTTGGTACCCTCATTGCACTGCTATACAGGAGTAAACCAGTAAAAATTCCAATTCTAAGCAGACCAAGTTTCTTAATAAGCATTCCTGAGCTACTGCATACAAGTCATTGCTTCTCTTCTCCATTTGTCATTCTCCAACCCACAACACAAACTACGATGAAAAGTATACACAAAGGAGATTGTACCCATAAGAATTGTAGAAAAATAAAATGGCTGCAGCCAGATTGGCTTCCCTTTTTGGACTATTGAAGCTTCCCAAGAAGGAACGCAGGCAAAGAAAACTAGGGACTTTTCTTGTGACAAGGACATTGGGGTAAAAATGTGTTGTATTGTTCGTCGGCCCAGAGCTTATATTTTTAAGAGGTGAAAAGACTTCAAATCTGTCCATCTGTCCTTTAAAGAGGTGAACAAAATTGAAGTAGAAGAGAGTAATTAGTGGTTCGGAGGAAGTTTTAAAATTCCCCCATGCACATGCGTAGGTCCGCCTCTGATAAGGAGAATGTTCAAGTCAAACTGATCGACACTTTCATTGTTGACCAATTTCCTGAGGTGTAGATTGTTGAATGGTCAGCAATCTTGCTGTAATTACCAACTTGTTACAGAGCACTCTTCTTCATAGCTGTTACAGAGCACGCTTCCTCATAGCTGCTGCCTGCTGCTGATACACTTTCAGCAGGCCACTCTCTTTTCCACGATTAGTTAGCAAACCATCTGTAAGGAATACTCAGCAATCATTTGAAAGCAAACTTGTAATCCATATTCCATGAAGATGAAGAGTAAGAAGCCATGGCTATTATTTGCTCTGCTTCTAATCCTATCCCGTTACAGAGCACGCTTCTCCATAGCTGCTGCCTGCTGGTGATACACTTTCAGCAGGCCACTCTCTTTCTCACGATTAGTCAGCACATCATCTGTAAGGAATACTCAGCAATCATTTCGAAGCAAACTTGTAATCCATAATCCATGAAGATGAAGAGTAAGAAGCCATGGCTCTTATTTGCTCTGCTTCTAATCCTATCTTCTTACACACCATGCTTCTCCATAGCTGCTGATTCCCTTTCTCCAGGTCAATCTCTTTCATTCAGTGAGACCATATTATCTCAAAGTAGCACTTTCGTGCTCGGTTTCTTCCAACCTGGAACTTCACGACAAATCTACCTGGGCATATGGTATATAATGTTGAATCGGACGGAAGTTCTTTGGGTAGCAAACAGAGAAAACCCTTTGTCTGACCCATTTTCAGCAAGACTCGACCTCTCAAAAGATGGCAATCTACTCCTGTCTCAAGATTCCTCCGACATCCCAGCTATTGACTTGGCAGGATGGGCAATGGAATTTGTATTGGTCTCCACCGAGGCTACAATCTGATGTCTATGCTTTCTGTGGTGCATTTGGTGTGTCCCGTGAGAATTTCTCGAGCCCCTGTGAATGTCTAACAGGTTTCAAACAATCTTCGATGGAAGACACCAGTCTAGATGATTGGTCAGGTGGGTGTGTGAGGAAATCTCCTTTGCAATTTGAGAATAATACGTATGCTAATGGCAAAAAAGATTGGTTCTTGAAAATATCAAACATGTGATTGCCTGTTTATACGAAACCATATTTGGCCGTGAGTGCTAGGAAATGTGAACAGACTTGCATGGAAAATTGTTCTTGCACAGCTTATGCTTATAATACTAGTGGGTGTATGATATGGGAAGGAGCTCTTTTGAACTTACAGCAACTCTCAAATGATAGCGAGACTGAACAAGATATCTATCTCAGACTTGCTGCTGATGATCGTCAAAGCTCCAAAGGTGAAATGAAAACTGTTAAACTAATGATTAAATTATTAAATTTACCTCTTCCTACACAAATTTATGCCATCTTTCTCTTTGAACTAATACAACATTAATTCTCTGTTATTATGTTGAGCTAATAGTGATTCTTGTCATCATAATCAGGCAAAAAATGGAAGGTATGGTTAGCTGTGCTGGTCCCAGCAACGGGGCTTCTCATATGCCTCTTCATTTATTTTTCATGCAAAGGAAAACTCAAACGCATACGTAATTGTAAGTTCATTGATTTTCTCAGACCAAGCACTCAATTTCCAAGCATAGTGAGCAATTCTTATCATTCTAGATCAAACAGGATCAAGCAATAATCTACTATTATTTGATTTCGATACGGAACTCCATCCAATCAATGATGGAATGAACACCAACAATAATCTAAATACAAGAGAGAAAAATGCAAAATTACCACTATTCAATTATGAGAGTGTATTAGCTGCAACTAACAATTTCTTAGCTGTGAATAAGCTTGGAGAAGGAGGCTATGGACCTGTTTACAAGTTACGTTATGTTTTCATGGTAAATTTGCTTTGAACACTATTAAAATAAGCCGACATTAATGGTACACCTTCATGAAAGTTTAAAGAGCTTATGGTTCTCATTCACAAGGGAAATTACTCCAAGGAAAAGAAATTGCAGTGAAGATGCTATCAAAAAGATTTGGACAGGGAATTGAGGAGTTCAGAAATGAGACAATACTAATTGCAAAACTCCAGCATAGAAATCTTGTTAGACTCTTAGGTTGTTGTATCAAACGAGAAGAAAAGATATTAATATATGAGTACATGCCCAATAAAAGTTTGGACTTCTACCTTTTTGGTGAGTGCATGTTTATCTATATACATGTATATATTTTCCTCTCTTATGTTTCTAGGTTCTCAAGTACTAACTAATTTCCTTAATTGTACTATTTAAATAGATCCAACCAAAAAACATATGTTAGGTTGGGAGACACGCATATGCATTATTGAAGGATTGCTTAAGGGCTTCTAATCTTCATCAATATTCAAGGTTATGAATCATACATAGAGATTTAAAACCAAGTAACATTTCTCTTGGATAGTGAAATGAATCCAAAAATATCGATTTGCATGGCTCGAATAGTTAGGCAATGAAACACAAGCAAACACAGATCGAATTGTTGGAACTTAGTAAGTATGCAACTCATTTTACATTTAATATTTTCAATTGCCAGTTAAATTCTTCTAGCAGGCTACTAAAGAGTAGTGTACTAAATTTTGGAATCCAGTGGATACATGTCTCCCGAATATGCTATACAAGGTTTATACTCGATAAAGTCCAATGTTTTTAGCTATGGAGTATTGCTACTGGAGATTATAAGCGGCAAAAAGAATACTAGCTTCTACAACCATAATTCACTTAGTCTTCTTATATATGTGAGTATCCTTTATATCCTCTCAATTTCTTTATGTTTTTTGTTAGTCTTTAAATTGCAATACTCTTAGTTTTCTTTAAAACTTACATTTATATGAAATGATACTAGGCTTGGGAGTTGTGGAGAGATGATCGAAGTTTTGAATTGATGGATCCAACAGTAGGGTATCCTTCTTCCAATTCTATTATGTTGAGATTCATTAACATTGGCCTTCTTTGTGTCCAAGAAAGTTTGACTGATCGACCTACCATGCTTGATGTAGTCTTAATGATTAGCAATGAGCATGCACTTCTACCTACCCCCAAGCAACCAGCGTTTATCACATTCCAGAATATCGACACAAATTCAATAGTTGATTATGCAGAAAATTGCTCAAAGAATAGCTTAACTATTTCAATAATGGAAGCCCGAAGACCGATTCCTATTCCAAATAAAATGAATGTTGTAGAACCAATCTTTTTGTATAATTTGTATGGATATTGATATGCTACATACTTGTCGCTAAATGTTGTCTTAGTTCACTTATATTTTATTTTCGTTTGTTAGAGAATATTAGGGAATTTGCACCTTTGTGAGACTTCCACTCATAGAGTCATCCCAGTTTGTTCCATAACCAAATTTCTGGCAATCTGCAGCCACAACAAGATAGAGTAGAAAGGTTCTGCATGTTCTATAAATTGGGAGAATAAAGTGAAGAGGAAGAAGGGTGTTAAAAAGGGTTACATTAGGCTCTAATTGAATGAATTATTTAACAATACATGATATTCCGAGAATTGAAGTAGATATTGTTACCATTAATACTATCCAAATACTTTTTTAACGTCAATTCTTTTTCAAACCAAAAATATCTATCATCATAATATTCTTTAATTTTTTTTTTTTTAAAAACCAAATCAATAAATGGTTTCCAATTCTAAGCAAGCCAAGTTTGTTAATAAGCATTCCTGAGCTACGACAGATACAAGTCATTGCTTCTCTTCTCCATCTGCTACTCTCCAACCCACCATACAAACAACTCAAACGAACCAGCGACCAAACCAAACCCAGACGCACTTTTCTTGTCGACGAAAGTACTCGAGGGAGAGTTCCAGATGAACTGTCTAATTGGCTTGCCTTTAGACTTTTGAAGCTTCCCAAGAAGGAACGAAGGCAAGAACTTAAGAGCATTTCTTGGAGCCTCACCAAAATTATTATTATTATTTTTATTTTGTTGAGGTAATTTAGTAGAAGTAGTTTTTTTTTTTTTGCAAAGGGGGGAAAGGGGAATAGGATTTAGTAGAAGTAGTTTAAATCTTTACTTTTCATACTCACAATTTTAATCAAAATAGTCCCTTAAGAGGTAGCTCAATTGACTAAAATCACGCATAATGAGGTAGATGTCACTATTTTGAATTCTCCTTTTTCTCTTATGCGGATATATCAAAATAAATAAATAAATAAATAAAATGGTGATTAAATAGTACTCACTATTTTTAGGTAGTACTATTCACTTATGACTCACCAACTGAAAAAGTTAAATATATATATATATATATATGTATTTGAAATAAATAAATAAATAAATGGAATAGTGAAAGTTGATAGTTAAAATAGTAAGGCTGTTAGAGTATTTTAAAAAAGTGGATAGTTAAAATAGGGAAAAATGTGTTTTTAATTATTTTGGTAAGTAAAATTTAGTAAGGCTGCTAAGAATGCTCTTATATAAGGACTTAGGTTGGTCAATATTCTCATAATTATGGGTGTTAAGTGAGCAAAGTACTCGCGAGCGAGCTAGGGCTCGGCTCATATAAGCTCAGCTCGACTCAGTTAGGCTTGTTAGGAGCTCATATAAGGTTCGAATAGGTAGTTATTCACATAATTGCTCATATTAATATTAAAATTGATTTTTTCCCCCTTCTAATAGCATCCTTTTATTATAAAAGGATGCATATCATCTTTCTACAAACTATATTGACTCAGGCTCCATACTCGGTTAGCCGAATTAAGCAAATACTCATATGTAATTTGGCTTCTTAAGCCATTTAAGAGTACTTAAAGTTTAAATTTATAGTAAACAAATTAAATTAATAAACAAAAATTCAATTCAATTCAATATAAGACTCTACTTGACTTATTATGAGCTTAAGCTCAATTAAGCTCAATTTTTTGGCTTGTTGAAAAGTTGGCTCATATTAATTAGTCAACAAAAAAAGATTTTTTCCTTTGTCAAAGTTGTCATGCTCCTTAGGCCACCGAATGAATCCGCTATGCTATTCCTTCGTCAAGCTTTGTTATTCATTTTGTCAACAAAGTTTGAATTATTCTGTGGGCTGCCTTCATTTTCTCCTAAAGCTGGGCCCAAATCCGTGAGGTGGCAAGTCTAAGATTTGAGACTATTAATGACTTTTGTTTTGTTATTTGATTGTCAACAAAAGAAGTACATCATTTATTTATTTATGTTGGGCGGCGTAAGAAGAATGGAATCATTTAGCTCATTCATTTCACATGCATCCAACCCAAACAAGAAAAAGCTTGCTGACTCGTTACACCCCTACTCATAATAAAAGAGAAATACAAAACCAAATCTAATTTGGATTACTGAAACAAAGGAAGACCAATCCTTTTAGGATAAGGAGTTACGGCTTGGCCCCACCGACTTGAATGTTCAAGGCTTCAAGTCAAACTAATAAACACTTCCACTTTCATTGTTGAAATAGTTGCACAATAAGTAGACCATTTACATTGTGTCCATCATATTCCGGTCTCTGGTAAGAAATGGTCAGCAATCTTTCTGTAATTACCAGCTGCGGTAGTGCAAGTTAAGAGAGGGAATTGGAGGGTGCCATGAAGACAAAGAAGCCGTGCCTCTTATTTGCTCTGCTTCTAATCCTATCCTGTTACAGAGCACGCTCTCCATAGCTGCTGCTACCCTTTCACCAGGTCACTCTCTTTCTCATTCAAAGTTCCAGAATTGTCATTTAATTCTGTTGACACAGTGGTTATTAGTTGTTTGACGTTTGTTGACTTGTGGAACTCCATTAGTGGGTTATGTAGAGCTTGATTGTCTGAATCGGTCGCTGAAAAAGAAAGGAATATGGATTGGAAGAAGTTTTCTTGTTCACCCATTCTTCTTCCAAGCATTTTTCTGTAATTACTAATTGCGGTTCTGCAAGTTAGAGAGGGAGGGGTACCATCATGAAGAGTAAGAAGCCATGGCTCTTATTTGCTCTGCTTCTAATCATGTCGTATTACAGAGCATGCTTCTCCATAGCTGCTGATACCCTTTCACCAGGTCAATCTCTTTCTCATTCAAAGAGAGAGACCATAATATCTCAAGGTGGCACTTTTGAGCTCGGCTTCTTCAAACCAGGCACTTCATCAAAAATCTACCTGGGCATATGGTATAAAAGGTTTCATGAGGAAATTGTTTGGGTAGCAAATAGAGAAAACCCTTTGTCTGACCAATCTTCCTCAACACTCTACCTCTCAGAAGATGGCAATCTACTGCTGTTTCAAGGTTCCTCCAAAATCCCATTTTGGTCCACAAATTTGACATTTCCCGGCTCAAATATAACTGAAGCAGTCCTTGGTGATGATGGAAATTTTGTTTTGAGAGGTAGATCGAACGCGTCTTCTATATTTTGGGAGAGTTTCGACCATCCAACCGATACATGGCTGCCAGGTGCAAAGCTTGGGATCGATAAGCTCATTTCATGGAAAAATTCAGAAGATCCAGCACCTGGTGTGTTCTCGTTAGGATTTCTGGAAAACCCAAATGGAAGCAATCGACCTTTCTTAGAGTGGAACAGATCCCAAATCTATAAGATTTCTGGACTTTTAATTCAATATATCTCAACTCAACTTCTGAAACGAGCATTCTCTTCAACTACACTTTTGTGTCAAGTAAAAATAAAAGTGAGAGATATTTTACTAGCTCTCTTTATAATCCTTCTAACCTTGCTAATTATCGGATTGTCCAAACAGGACAGTTCAGGGGACAGTTGTGGCTGACTGGCCTTTCCACTTGGAGTAGATTTTGGTATGAACCGAGGAACCTATCTGATGTCTACGCATTGTGTGGTGCATTTGGCGTGGTACAATACCCTGACAATTCCTCAAACCCTTGTGAGTGTCTAGAAGGTTTCAAACCATTTTCGATGGAAGACACCAAACTAAATGATTGGTCAGGCGGCTGTGTGAGGAAATCCCCTTTGCAATGTGAGAATAATACGCATGCTAATGTCAAAAAAGATTGGTTCATGAAAATATCAAACATGCGATTGCCTGTTTATTCCAAAGCATATTTGGCCTTGAATGCTAGCAGTTGTGAATTGGCTTGCATGGAAAATTGTTCTTGCACAGCTTATGCTTATAATAGGAGTGGGTGTATGATATGGGAAGGAGATCTTTTAAACTTATGTCAACTCTCACATGGTGGCAAGATTACACAAGATATTTATCTTAGACTTGCTGCTGCTGAGTATCAAAATACCAAAGGTGAAGTGAAATCTACACTAATTTATGCCATCTTTCTCTTCGAACTAATACTTCATTAATTCTCTATTATGATGGTTTAGCTAATGGTGATTATTGTCATCATAATCAGGCAAAAAATGGAAGGTATGGGTTGCTGTATTGGTCCCAACAATAGGGCTTCTCTTATGCCTCTTCATTTGTTTTTCATGCATAGGAAAACTCAAATGCATAGGTAACTATGATGTCAACTCAATTGATTTTCTTAGACCAAGCACTCCATATCCATGTATAGTGACCAATTCTTATCTTTCTATATCAAATAGGAGAGAGGGCTTCAAGAAATAATCTTCTATTATTTGATTTCGATACTCAACTCCATACAATCAATGATGGAATGAACACCAACAATAATATGAATAAAGAGAAAGATGTCGAGTTACCACTATTCAGTTATAAGAGTGTATCAGCTGCAACCAATAATTTCTTAGCTGTGAATAAGCTTGGAGAAGGAGGCTATGGACCTGTTTACAAGGTAAGTTACATTTTCCAAATGAATTTGCTTTGAACACTATTAAGAAAATCGACATTAATAGTACACCTTCATGAAAGTTTAAAAAGCTTATGGTTCTCCTTCACAGGGGAAATTACTCAAAGGAAAGGAAATTGCAGTGAAGATGCTATCAAAAAGATCTGGACAGGGAATTGAGGAGTTTAGAAATGAGACAATACTAATTGCAAAACTCCAGCATAGAAATCTTGTGAAACTCTTAGGTTGTTGTATTGAGCGAGAAGAAAAGATATTAATATATGAGTACATGCCCAATAAAAGTTTAGACTTCTACATTTTCGGTGAGTGCATGTTTATCTATATACATATATATTTTCCTCTCATCTCATATGTTTCTAGGTTCTTAAGTACTAATTAATTTCCTTGATTGTACTATTTAAATAGATCCAACCAAGAAAAAGATGTTGTGTTGGGAGACACGCATACGCATTATTGAAGGGATTGTTCAAGGGCTTCTCTATCTTCATCAATATTCAAGGTTACGAATCATACATAGAGATCTAAAACCAAGTAACATTCTCTTGGATAGTGAAATGAATCCAAAAATATCAGATTTTGGCATGGCTCGAATAGTTGGAGGCAATGAAACAAGCAAACACAAACGAATTGTTGGAACTTAGTATGCAACTCATTTTACATTTAATATTTTCAATTGCCAGTTAAATTCTTCTAGCAGGCTACTAAAGAGTAGTGTACTAAATTTTGGAATCCAGTGGATACATGTCTCCCGAATATGCTATACAAGGTTTATACTCGATAAAGTCCGATGTTTTTAGCTTTGGAGTATTGCTACTGGAGATTATAAGCGGCAAAAAGAATACTAGCTTCTATAACCACAGTTCACTTAGTCTTCTTATATATGTGAGTAGCATTTATATCCTCTCAATTTCTTTATGTTTTTCATTAGTCTTTAAATTGAAATGCTCTTAGTTTTCAGTAAAACTTACATTTATATGAAATGATACTAGGCTTGGGAGTTGTGGAGAGATGATCGAAGTTTGGAGTTGATAGATCCAATAGTAGGGTATCCTTCTTCCAGTTCTATTATGTTGAGATTCATTAACATTGGCCTTCTTTGTGTCCAAGAAAGCCCGACTGATCGACCTACCATGCTTGATGTAGTCTTAATGATTAGCAATGAGCATGCACTTCTACCTACCCCCAAGCAACCAGCGTTTAACACATCCCAGAATATGATGGATACAAATTTAACAGTTGACAATGCAGAAATTTGCTCAAAGAATAGTGTAACTATTTCAATAATGAAAGCCCGATGACTAATTCCTATACCAAATAAAATAAATGTTGTAGAACCAATCTTTCTGTATATTTTGTATGCATATTGATATGCTATGTACTTGTCACTAAATGTTGTCTAAGTTCACTCATATTTTAGTTTTGTTACCACTAATACTATCCTTTTTCTTTTTTATTTTTTTAAATTTTATATTATGTGCTGTGTGCAACCAATATTTTTAGGTGGGATTAGCTAGGGCTTACTGTACTCTTATTCTAAGGTGTGTGTTGGATGAATGGTGTCCTTTGGCCTTTTGGTCAATTCTTTAAGAGGAATTTTTTGGAAAGTTGTAGCTAAATTATCCTATTTATAAGAATGTTTTGGCCTCTAAATTATCCTATTGGAATTTTTTAAGAGGAATTTTGCCTCTACTCAACTATCCTATTTATAAGCAAATTCGGAAACACAATCGTAAATTACTGTAGCTAAATTAGGGACGATTGTTTATGATCTTAGAAACATTATCCCTTGCTAATCAAATTGGTTGTAACTGGGAAGGCTTCTCCATAGCTGCTGCCTGCTGGTGATACACTTTCAGCAGGCCACTTTCTTTCTCACGATTAGTCAGCAAACCATCTGTAAGGAATACTCAGCAATCATTTGGAAGCAAACTTGTAATCCATAATCCATGAAGATGCATCATTTTATTATAAAATGGTGTATATCATCTCTCTACGAAATTAAATACTTTACTTTATTAACTCAGGCTTCATACTTGGCTAACCAAGCTAAGCAAATGCTCATATACAAGTTGGCTTCTTAAGCCATTTAAGAGTACTTGAAGTTTAAATTTATAGTAAACAAATTAAATTAATAAACAAAATTCAATTCAATTCAATTCAATTCATAATAAAAGAGAAATGCAAAACCAAATCTAATTTGGATTGCTGAAACAAAGGAAGACCAATCCTTTTAGTATAAGGAGTTACGGCTTGGCCCCACCGACTTAAATGTTCAAAACCGATCAACACGTTCACTTTCATTGTTGAAATAGTTACACAATATGTTGACCATTTACATTGTATCTGGTAAGGAATGGTCAGCAATCTTTCTGAAATTACCAACTGCGGTAGTGCAAGTAAAGGGAGGGAATTGGAGGTTGCCACGAAGACAAAGAAGCCATGCCTCTTATTTGCTCTGCTTCTAATCCTATCCTGCAACAGAGCACGCTTCTCCATAGAATGGTAAGGAGTGGTTATTAGTTGTTAGACGTTGTTGACTTGTGGAACTCCATTAGTGGATTATGTAGAGCTTGATTTTCTGAATCGGTCGCTGAAAAAGAAAGGAATATGGATTGGTACAAGTTTTCTTGTTCACCCATTCTTCTTCCAAGCATTTTTCTCTGTAATTCCTAGCTGCGGTTCTGCAAGTTAGAGAGGGAGGGTTACCATCATGAAGAGTAAGAAGCCATGGCTCTTATTTGCTCTGCTTCCACTCATATCTTATTACAGAGCATGCTTCTCCACAGCTGCTGATACCCTTTCACCAGGTCACTCTCTTTCTCATTCAAAGAGAGAGACCATAGTATCTCAAGGTGGCACTTTTGAGCTGGGTTTCTTCAAACCAGGCACTTCATCAAAAATCTACCTGGGCATATGGTATAAAAGGTTTCATGAGGAAATTGTGTGGGTAGCAAATAGAGAAAACCCTTTGTCTCACCCATCTTCCTCAAGACTTTACCTCTCAGAAAATGGAAATCTACTCCTTTTTGAAGGTTCCTCTGAGATCGCAGTTTGGTCGACAAATTTGACATTTCCCCAGTCAAATATAACTGAAGCAGTACTTGGTGATGATGGAAATTTTGTTTTGAGAGGTAGATCGAACACGTCTTCTATATTTTGGGAGAGTTCCGGCCATCCAACCGATACATGGCTGCCAGGTACAAAGTGTGGGATCGATAAGGTTACTGGAAAACCACAGCAGTTCATTTCATGGAAAAATTCAGAAGATCCATCACCTGGTGTGTTCTCAATCGGGTTCAACCCAAATGGAATCAATCAGTTTGTCTTAGAGTGGAATCGATCCCAAATTTATTGGAGTTCGAAAGTTTGGAATGCAACACCTTTAAGCCCAGTCGCTGAAACGAGCTTGATCTTCGATCACACTTTTGTGTCAAGTAAAAATGGAAGTGAGAGATATCTTACTTACTCTCGTCGTAATCCTTCTACCCTTTCTAGATATCGAATTGACCAAACAGGACAAATTAGGGCACTGTTGTGGCTGCCTCTTGAATCTGTTTGGAATACATTTTATTCTGCACCGAAGAACCTATCTGATGTCTACGCTTTGTGTGGTGCATTTGGCGTGGTACAATACCCTGACAATTCCTCAAACCCTTGTGAGTGTCTAAAAGGTTTCAAACCATTTTCGATGGAAGAAACTAGACTAAATGATTGGTCAAGCGGTTGTGTGAGGAAATCTCCTTTGCAATGTCAGAATAATATGCATGCTGATGGCAAAAAAGATTGGTTCATGAAAATATCAAACATGCGATTGCCCGTTTATTCGAAAGCATATTTGGCCTTGAATGCTAGCAGATGTGAATTAGCTTGCATGGAAAATTGTTCTTGTACAGCTTATGCTTATAATAGGAGTGGGTGTATGATATGGGAAGGAGATCTTTTGAACTTACGTCAACTCTCACATGATGGCAAGATTGGACAAGATATTTATCTTAGACTTGCTGCTGCTGAGTATCAAAATACCAAAGGTGAAATGAAATCTACACTAATTTATGCCATCCTTCTCTTTGAACTAATACTTCATTAATTCTCTTTTATGATGGTTTAGCTAATGGTGATTATTGTCATCATAATCAGGCAAAAAATGGAAGGTATGGGTTGCTGTATTGGTCCCAGCAATAGGGCTTCTCTTATGCCTCTTAATTTGTTTTTCATTAAAAGGAAAACTCAAATGCATAGGTAACTATGATGTCAACTCAATTGATTTTCTTAGACCAAGCACTCGATATCCATGCATAGTGACCAATTCTTATATTTCTATATCAAATAGGAGAGAAGGCTTCAAGCAATAATCTTCTATTATTTGATTTTGATACTGAATTCCATGCAATCAATGATGGAATGAACGCCAAAAATAATCTGAATAAAAGAGAGAAAGATGCCGAGTTACCACTATTCAGTTATGAGAGTGTATCAGCTGCAACCAATAATTTCTTAGCAGTGAATAAGCTTGGAGAAGGAGGCTATGGACCTGTTTACAAGGTACGTTACATTTTCCGAATGAATTTACTTTGAACACTATTAAGAAAATTAACATTAATACTGCACCTTCATGAAAGTTTAAAGAGTTTATGGTTCTCCTTCACAGGGGAGATTACTCAAAGAAAAGGAAATTGCAGTGAAGATGCTATCAAAAAGATCTAGATAGGGAATTGAGGAGTTCAGAAATGAGACAACACTAATTGCAAAACTCCAACACAGAAATCTTGTGAAACTCTTAGGTTGTTGTATCGAGCGAGAAGAAAAGATATTAATATATGAGTATGTGCCCAATAAAAGTTTAGACTTCTACATTTTTGGTGAGTGCATGCTTATCTATATACATATATATAATTTCCTCTCATCTCATATGTTTCTAGGTTCTTAAGTTCTAACTAATTTCCTTGATTGTACTATTTAAATAGATCCAACCAAGAAAAAGATGTTGGGTTGGGAGACACGCATACGCATTATTGAAGGGATTGTTCAAGGGCTTCTTTATCTTCATCAATATTCAAGGTTACGAATCATACATAGAGATCTAAAACCAAGTAACATTCTCTTGGATAGTGAAATGAATCCAAAAATATCAGATTTTGGCATGGCTCGAATAATTGGAGGCAATGAAACACAAGCAAACACAAACCGAATGGTTGGAACTTAGTAAGTATATGCAACTCATTTTACATCTAATATTTGCAATTGCTAGTTAAATTCTTCTAGCATGATACTAAATAGTAGTGGACTAAATTTTGAAATCCAGTGGATACATGTCTCCCGAATATGCTATACAAGGTTTATACTCGATAAAGTCCGATGTTTTTAGCTTTGGAGTATTGCTACTGGAGATTATAAGCGGCAAAAAGAATACTAGCTTCTATGACCACAGTTCACTTAGTCTTCTTATATATGTGAGTAGCATTTATATCCTCTCAATTTCTTTATGTTTTTCATTAGTCTTTAAATTGAAATGCTCTTAGTTTTCAGTAAAACTTACATTTATATGAAATGATACTAGGCTTGGGAGTTGTGGAGAGATGATCGAAGTTTGGAGTTGATAGATCCAATGGTAGGGTGTCCTTCTTCCAGTTCTATTATGTTGAGATTCATTAACATTGGCCTTCTTTGTGTCCAAGAAAGTCCGACTGATCGACCTACCATGCTTGATGTAGTCTTAATGATTAGCAATGAGCATGCACTTCTACCTACCCCCAAACAACCTGCGTTTTCCACATTCTAGAAAATGATGGATACAAATTTAACAGTTGACAATGCAGAAAATTGCTCAAAGAATAGCGTAACTATTTCGACAATGGAAGCCCGATGACTAATTCCTATACCAAATAAAATAAATGTTGTAGAACCAATCTTTCTGTATATTTTGTATGCATATTGATATGCTACATACTTGTCACTAAATGTTGCCTTAGTTCACTCATATTTTAGTTTTATTACCACTAATACCAACGAATTTATTTATTTATTTTTTATGTGCTGTGTGCAACCAATATTTTTAGGTGGGATTGGCTAGGGCTTGCTGTAGTCTTATTCTAAGGGGTGTGTTGCTAATTTTTGTTAAAATACTTGAGTGTGTACGTATAGATTCCCATTAACGCATCCAAATGGTATCCTTTGGCCTTTTGGTCTATTTTTTAAGAGGAATTTCTTGTCTCTCTATTGGTTTCTGGTTTTTCTTTTTCTTTTTTTCTTTTTGGATGAATATACTTGTGTTGTGTGGGTGCATGTACATGTGTCCACTGTCTGACATGGAGTGCAATGAGAACACTGCTTAGTTGAGAAAGCACTATTAAACCAATGAGATCTTTCTTCCTTTCAAGAGGAATATCTAATAATAAAGCCAAAATATCAGAGCAAATGCTACCAAAAAACCTGGTTAAAACGTTTTATTTAGGTGAATTATGGGTGCAAAAATAAGCATTCTCATGAACTTTGGTGGCTGATTTCAATGATGCTTGCAATGGAGACCTTCCAATATGAAATTGGGTTGCGACTGTACTCAATATTCTTGCATAGATTCCACCCCACTCCATGCTGTGGATGGCCAATTGGCCATGGCATTTCAAAAGGTATTAATGATATCCTAAATAAGCCTAAGGCTCAGGCACAACTACAAACCTACATCTAATAAGAAATTTGTCTACCCTAAAAGTTAATTTTATTACATTTCTTTAACAAATATAGTAACTTAAATGTATGAGGCTCTCCTAGCTCATCAACCAACGTTACCCAGGATTTACTATTTAGTTTCATAGTTCAAAATCTACTTTTACAACTAGTCACACCATTTTAGTGGGGTTTTTTTTTTTCCTTGTTTTATGGGTGACCGTTGTCCGAGCAAACCGTCCAATCTACTACTTTTAGGCAACATAGGTATAAAAGGAAATGGATCCAATTTGAGATGGTGACTGTGGTCCTAATGTGCAATAACTAGTTGATATTAATGTACTCATGGTTCTTATGTTTGCAGGCAGAAGGTTTCTCTATCTAATGCTACTTTAGCTTCATGGCCTTAGCTTTGTGAAAGTTAAAATAGCCTTTATAAAACAGTTGGAGACAATAGTGAAATGCACCAAAATCCTTCTACAATCTCTTCCCCATTGTTGTTAGTGTTTGAGACAATGTTTTGTGGCTTCCATGGGTAAATCCATTGGTCTTTCCATCTAAATGTAAAGGGGAATGATATCTTAGACTCTAAGCATGACATTATCGTGTTACATGCAATATGGAAAATTAGTGCGAAAGAGCAGTTCTATGAGTATCTGTTTAGACTATTTGAACTTATGCCGACACAAGATTATCACTTCTAAGAACCCTAAAACTCTTTTTATAAAATAGTAATAAAAAGTTTGTATTTAACCTATTATATATCAAACACTATGTTTTTTTTTATTATTTAATTTTTAAATAGTCTTCTTAAAGTTTAGCAGAAGTTTGCAAAAACAATGTGAATAAGCTGTCGTCACTCTCTGGCCTCCAGTGTCTCCCACTTCTCTCTCTCTCGTTGCATATTTAAACCCTTTGGCTTATTGAACCAACACGTGATCAAGGCCTACCTCTATTTTAGGCCCTCGGCTCACTTGCCAAATATGTGGAAAATTGGGACACAATGACATGGCTTGTTATCACAGATTTGACCAAGCCTTTCAAATTACAAGGCCCAATCTCACTGCCTACATTGCTGCTCAGCCCCAAACCCAGGATCTCAATTGGTATCCGGACACTGGAGCTACTCACCACGTCACCTCCGTCCTCAACAATTTGAATCTTCACTCGGAGGCGTACGATAGACCCGATGAAATCCAAGTGGGCAATGGTACCCGACTTGACATTCAACATACGGGCAACTCTAAACTTTCTCCTAATTTTTATTTATGTTATGCCTTACATGTTCCTAACATAACCAAAAATTTACTTTCAATCCAAAAATTTACTTAGTATAATAATGTTTATATGAAATTTCACCCCTCTTGTTTCTTTGTCAAGGATCATACGTCCGGGAAAATTCTACACCACGGCTTGAGTAGACACGACCTCTACCATTGGTTTTCACCTACAGCTGCATCCCCTAGTATTTTCTCTAGAGAACATGCTAGCTACGTGGATTGGCACGCTCGCCTTGGCCACCTACTGATATTGTTCGCCTTTGTCAATAAATTTCAACTTGTAGTTACCAAAATAAGAAGCTCCCTATTTGTCCGGCACAATGTGAGGCAAAAGTCATCAACTTCCTTTTAACATATCTGAAAATAAATCAAGTGTCCCACTTGAACTTGTTTTTTCTGAGGTTTGGGGACCTTCCCCTATTTTATCCAATAATGGTGCACGCTTTTATGTTATTTTTGTCGATCATTTTAGCAAATTCACATGGTTTTATCCCATTGCATGCAAATTTGATGTCTTTTCTATTTTCCCTAAGTTTCAGGCTTATGTTGAACGCCAATTTAATCATAAAATCAAATCCATCCAAATAGATGGAGGTGGCGAATATCAAAAATTACATCACCACTTTGCATCTATGGAATCCATCATCGAATTATGTGCCCACACACCATCAACAAAATGGGTCTGTGGAATGTAAACACCACCACATTGTCGAAACAAGCCTCACCCTTTTGGCCCATTGCTCCACCCCTCTCACATATTGGGTTGAGGCTTTTCAAACCGTTTGCTATCTCATTAACCGCTTACCCTCACCCATCCTCAATAATGAATCACCTTTCAAAAACTTTTTTCTCTCCGACCTAATTATAGCTTTTTGCATGTCTTTGGATGTGCTTGTTGGAGTCATCTTCGCCTTTACAACAAACACAAACTCGATTTCCGCTCCGACACATGCATCTTCATTGGGTATAGTCCCTCTCACCGTGGCTACAAATGCCTTCATCCATCAACTGGTTGGATCTACATCTCCTGACACGTCATCTTTGATGAGTCAATTTAACCATTCACCACCCATTCGTCCTTCCCTCAAGCTCCCTCCCTAACTTCCCACACCACTATTTTTCCCCCCTTCACAAACCCTTCTAACCCAATCCGAGTATCTACTTCACCCTGCAATGCACTAGAGACAACTGCCACTCCTTCTCCTGACCCGTTATCCCCACCTACTTTTCACACACCAAACCTTACTAACACTAGTTTCTTTTTTGACTCTTTGCAGGTTCTTGTTCCCTCCCCAGCCTCTGCATCTCCCATGCCTTAGCTAGGACGTGCAATACAAACTCGGTCCAAGAACAAATATTCAAGCCCAAGTCTTTGCCAGATGGTTTCATTTGCTACCCGCTTCTAAAAGCGCTCCTTGCCATTGCCAGCCCCGACGAGGTCGAACTCACCTGTTACTCCCAAGCGGACAAGTACCCCACCTAGCGTGATGCAATGAACAACAGTTTGATGTCCTTATCCAAAATGGTACTTGGAGTCTCATTCCTCTAACCTCCACAATGAACATTGTTGGTTGCAAATGGGTTTTTTGTCTCAAACGGAAAGCCAACGGATCCATCGATTGTCACAATGCTCGCTTAGTCTCAAAAGGATTCCACTAACAACCTGGCATTGATTTTGGCGATGCTTATAGCTCTGTGATCCTACCCACGACCATTCGACTTGTTCTATCCTTAGCCATCTCCTCTGGTTGGCCCATTCGAAAAATTGATGTACAAAACGCCTTCCTCCATGGCTGGATTTTCGAAGATGTCTACATGACCCAGCCCCTTGGCTTCATCCATCCTCAGTTTCCTCAGCATGTCTACAAATTACACAAGGCCCCTCTATGGCCTCAAACAAGCCCCTTGTGCCTGGTTTTCCTGCCTTAGTGATCACCTTTCGGAGCTTGGTTTTGTCAGATCTCGATTTGACTCCTCATTGTTCATCCTCTACACGCCTCAATGCACCACCTACGTCTTCATTTATGTTGATGACATTCTTATCACCAGCTCCCAACCTCATGGCACAACTGATCTCCTAAACTCACTGTGTGCTGAATTCGCCATCAAGGACTTAGGGCCTCTCCATTTCTTTCTTGGTATGGAAGCTATAACCACTCTCAATGGTCTTCTTTTATCTCAACAACACTACATCCTTAATCTCCTTAAAAAGAGCGACATGTCCGAAGACAAGCCTATCAAGACCCCAATGTCCACCGCCCATACTCTCTCACTCTTCAATGGGGATCCCCTTCCTGACCCCTCCACCTATCGCAGTCTTGTCGGCACTTTACAATACCTCTCCCTCACTCGACTTGACATCTCCTTTGCTGTCAACAAAGTCCCCCAGTTTTTGTATCGACTCACCTCTCTCCATCTTTAAGTTGTTAAACGGATCTTGCACTACCTCAAATCTACATTCACTTTTGGTCTCCTTCTTTGCAGGTCATCCTCTTGCACCCTCCACGCTTACTCTGACGTTGACTAGGCTGGCTGCCCCGATTACAAGAAATCCATAAGGGGATTTTGTGTCTTTCTTGGCCCTAATATCATATCATGGTCCTCACGTAAACAACGGACTATTGCTCGATCCAGCATCGAATCCGAATATCGTACCCTTGCAACTACTGCTGTCGAGCTTATATGGCTCCAATCCCTGCTCCGCGAACTTGGTGTCTTTCTCCCCACACCTCCCACTCTATGGTGTGATAACATTGGCGCCACATACCTCTTCGCCAACCTTGCCTTTCTTGCTCGAACCAAACATATTGAAATCGACTTTCACTTTGTTCGTATCAAAGTCGCCTCAAAGACTCTCGACGTCTGATTCATCTCTAGCAAGGATAATCTAGTTGACATTTTCACCAAACCAATTGGCTCACCTCACTTCTTCACCATGCGGTCCAAGCTCCACATCGTGTGCACTAGGGGTGTTCAAGCAGTTATAACCTACGGTTATTTGCAATAATCGCAACCGCCTCCACCTTAGGCGGTTATCGAATTTTTAATAACCGCAACCACAACCGCCTCCGCCTCCGCCTAGGCAGTTAGCAATTATTTAAATCGCTAACAAGCGGTTATAACTTTTTAAAAATAGGCTTTTGGATTTTTTTTTTAATTTTGGACCTTCATTTTTCATATATTTTGGGCTTATTTTGCCATATTTTTTAGGCTTATTTTGCCCAATTGATCGAAAAACATGATATTTTTTGGGCTTATTTTACATACATAGTCATAATGCCCAAATCCATTAAATGGCTTGTGTGAATGTCTGAATGAGGGGCCGTAGCTTCGGGAGAATAAGATGAAACCCTTATCTTATTCTCTAACCAAAACGCTGTCGATGCCGTTTTGGATTTTTTTTAAAATTTTATATATATTTAATTAATATAAATAATTAATATATATTATTATATAATTATATATAAATAAAGCGGTTATAACTGTTTTTTCATACCCTTAAAACCGCTAACCGCAACCACCCTAGGCAATTAGCTATTTTTAATAACTGCTTTACAAAGTGGTTAGTGGTTATTAAAAAGCAGTTATAAATGGTTAGCGGTTGACGAGAGGGTTATAACCGTCCGGCTTGAACACTACTAGTGTGCACCATGTCTCGCTTGTAGGGGCGTATTGAACCAACATGTGATCAGCAAGATACAACTCTCTCTCTATAAGGAAACTCAGGCAATGGCTAAAACCCAAAACAAGGAAACCCAATTAATCAAGAATAAATGCAGCAACGGATAGAAATCTTTCTTTTAATTCATATTTGATTTGTATTTTCTTCCTATTATGTAAATGTTTTCTCACGTATATAAACCCATCATATCAATGAAAATATGCAAGGGCAAATTATTTTCATTACCTATTCTATATGGCTTCTTCTCAGTCTTTACAGGGATGATCACACAGGTGCACTTTTTCTCCCAAAACCTTTCCTTCCTCTTCTTCTCTCCCAACCCTTTGATTCGCGCTCACACCGCCACTCCCACCTCGTTCCTCACTTTCAACCAACTCCCGAACCATCGCTCCCCACTCTCTCTCTCGCTCTCTCGCCGACACGCAATGGCATCCAACTCTGGGATCTCCAACGGCGTCATCGTCAACGCCGTTCAAGATTCCGAGCTCGACCACTTTACCCAGGTCGCCAACACGATCTCCGATGCTGCCGGAGAAGTCATTCGGAAGTACTTCCAGAAGAAGTTCAATATTGTCAACAAGGAGGATTTGAGTAAGGGACTATGCCCTTTATATCTTAGAGTGGGAAATGGGTTTGATTTTCAATTAGACTTTAGGAACCATACCATGTGCTTCAAATGACAAAATCAAGGAAATTGTTAAGAATTTAGAAATAATTATAATAAAAAACTCAAATTTCTGTAGCTTATGCTACTCTGGTGGTAAAATTTTTTGAATAACTCATTTTTTTTTTTTTGATAAGTCAGTAGAATTTATATCAAAAAAGCGCAAATTTAAAGGGGGCTCCACCTAATTATACAGAGAGTATAACTAAGAGCGCCTAAGTGCACCCAAAGAAGACCCAAGCTCACTAAGAGCACCCACAAACAACCCACAGAAACAACCCAAACAAACCCAACAAAACCCCAACAAAACCCGCATAATCAACCCAAACAAACCCCACCCAACAGCCCTAACCAAACACCTCGCGACCCTAACCCCAATCCTTGTCCCCGAAATATATAAAGCAGGCAGTCAAAATCCTATGCTCTAGCTTTCTATGAGTTATCCTATACAACTGAATAGCTTCCCTCCTTGGAGTGGTCTTGGAACCAAAAGACCTTTTAGTGAGGCCGACGATCGTAGGAGCCTCCTCTAAAACCGGAAGGAAAAAAAATGATTCCCTCGCACTATTGGGACAACCGATGGAGCCGCATCATAACCAACCGCAGCAGAGGCCACCACAACCGCCCCCTCCGTGGAACCAGCCTTGGGGCTTATTACGATAGAAGCGACCAGAGACGAACTCGAGGGTTTACTGGGCTTGGGAAGCCTCGCACGGTTTCTCTGATATACTTGGAGAGGTCTGGGCCCAGGCCCAATCTCTGGGCTTTTCGACCCAAGGGCATCACCCAGTTCCAAAGCTTGATCCTCGAACCGTGGCTTCAGATCAAACTCCAGCACACTCGACGCGTCAAAGGAACTATACCGCGTTGGCGAAGACGACACCGGCGAAACCTCCCCTAAAATGCTTGACCCCGACGCCTCCTTAGGCGATGTAGTGAACCCAGATATGAGCCAGAGCTTCATCGGAGAAGAGATAGAATCCTCATCGTTGAAGCCCGCCAAACCAGAGACTGCATCCATAACCAACTCCGTCTTCTCCGATGGAGTCTACGCCTTCTTCGGAGACTGCTCCCTATGACGCAAATCTACAGGATCCAACTTAGACCCCGGTCCGCTTCGACGGAGCATAAATCCACGCCGTAGCATACCCTTCAAAGCAGCTATGACCACTGCAGCTTGATCGATCGGATGTCCAAAACCCATCTACGCCTCCTCCTGACTCAGAGCCGAAACCTCAACCCCATCAACCCCGATGTTTGAATGTAACCGAACAGGACAGTCAAGGGCCAGGCCTCATCAGCCCACAAGCCTTGCGCCCCTCCATTTATCACAAACAAAGTTTGGGCTTCAGCCCAACCGAGAGAACCCACCCAACCTTCTCGAATGCCACTCGATGCATTAACCTTCAAACCCAACCCCAAGAAGATGATCCGTCGACCTCCGCCTCGATCTTTGCTAGAAAATCCTCGCCAAGCTCCTCATCGCTCCATCACATAGTCTAGCGAAGGCCATCAGAACCTTAAATTACTCCCCACAATCATTATCGATGCTGTTCCTTTATCGGTGACTTCAACGAGAGGCACAAGCCACCTCTCCAGCCTTTACTGGGATCCTCGAAGACCATTTTACCCACTTCTTCGGCATTGATTACAGGAACCACCGGCATAACCTCTCTCGCCACCGCACAACCAAAAATCGTAGTTCGCCCACAAACCTTTGCCACCCTAACCATCGTCCTCCGGATCCAGATGACCCCTTTCCGGCCACCCTCCATGAAGACTGCCAATTCCAAAAAATAGCCTGCCTTATTGCTCCCTAATCGAACCTTCAAAACCCTCACTTCATCCCGATGCATTCTGGTGAAACCCTCCTTCAGTTGAGCCTCCATCGCCTCCTCCACCGTGTCGGCCAACCAACTTGAGCACTTGATCCCCAACAAAATGAACCCACCGAACCCCTTCCTTTTTTCCTCCAAACAAATAACCGCGTTGCCCTTTTTCACCGAGAATGAGAAGGTCTTCGCCTCCACCACAAATTGGCGCTCCATCGGTAGCTACCGAGAACCCCCCATGGACCAGAAGCCGAGCTCTAGCGGGGCGCGTCCATACGTGCCACCGCTAGAGAGGGAGACCTCAAGCGCTTTCCAAGTCAGAGAGACAAAATCTTCCCTGGAAAAAGAACCGCAAGTGCAGATGAGGCCGATGAATGAGAAAGTAGGCTATCAACAACGCTGGATACAACAAAAAAAATCTCCGAACGAAAACAAGATCTGAGAAAATTTGAAAATTTGAAAAAAAAAACTAGGAGAGAGAATGGAGGTTTTTTGCTTGTACGGTAAAGAACAAAGAAAAAAAACAAAGAGTGTGTGTAAAATTTCAGGCTAATAGTCTTGCAAGAGGAATGTATGATAATCTAAATAACAAAATCACCAAACAGAAAAGTGCTCGAATAGGTAAGAAAATCATAGTTGCAATGACATACTTGATGATGTCTCTCGAAGAGCTCTTTGATATAACTGCTTTTGCGGATCAATTACATTCTTGAATAACTCATATGAGATGTAAACATGGTTTATGCATTGATTAAGCAAAATTAATAGCTCACATCAATTGTAGTGGCAATATCTACCAGCAAGTGTTAGATAAGGATGATTAGGGTAACTTCGATAAGAAATATGAGGTTTAATGTGGTTCAAGTTCAACTAATATCCCGAAAACCCTTATTGGGTTTCTAAGAATATTGAGGAAAGTGAAATATGATCAAATCAAATTTCTAAATTTTCATGTGAAAAACGCTAAACAGATAAATATCACAGTTTATGCAGAATCAACGGATATTTAAATCTAAGCAAACAATCACCAAAATATGAAAATCAAACAAAAAAGATTTTGGTGACGAATAGAAACCTTTAGAAACAGATCTAAAGTAAAATCTCTAGTAAACAAACCCGGAAATCACTATCAAAAGATTATCCAGAGATTACTACACTAGGAACACTTACAACCCTTTGCAAGACCTTGGCTCTGAAGATCGACAAACTTACAACTTGTCTCCTTGCTCACAATCTTCTTCAACGTGATTCTCCTTTACCGGACCCTTTCGATAGACTTCTCAATTACGCTCACAAACAAACTAACAAAGATCCTCTAAGAGGAATAACAAGGCTCACAATAATTCTCTCTTTAAGCACAGCCTCTCACGAACTCTCTAAGGGTGAAAATTCGTACCTTTCTATTTCTATAAAGATGTATTTATAATAGCCTCACAATCCCTAGACCTAGGACACAGTTTGAAATCATTTAAAACGGTTATAGTACGGATGTTCGGATATTATGTTAATTGGATGTCCGGACATGGCCTTACGGAGCAAAAATCACTTCCTGGAATTTGTGTCCGGACACCCTAGTAGCATGTCCAGGACATCTGAGAGGGAAAATCGCGTGGAAATGATGTCCGTTCTTGATCACAGATCGATAAGCATTTGTGGTCCGATTGAGCTGAAACTTTTCAAGCATGTTCATGACACATGAATCCTCATTATGAACGGTGGAGATTGGATTCGGATCACTCTATATTAGTGTTTGATCCTGTGAACAGTAACCTCTGTATTTTGGAACCGAATTGAGCCAACAAAAAAGCTAACAAACTCCCCCTTTGGCAATTCGGTGACAAAACCAATATGTTGAGCCATCCCATCATCTCCCCATATTTACTCCCCCTTTTTGTCACAGAATGACAAAACGTCTCCATGATTCCCAAACACTTCACAAAACATCAAACATATGGAGACAGAATAAAAGTGTCACTAACACAAAAATACTTATGATCAAAACTTAGAAAAATACAAGAAGTATAAAATGGAAGATCATGAAGACATAAACAAAACTCCCCCTCAATGCATAACTTAATAAAAACTTGAAACTTGAAATGAACAAGGTTTCTCCCCTCAATAAGTCAAATGAACACACATGATACACATCAAAGACTCATGAATTCAGCAATGAATAACCCAAACATGCTCCAAATATACAAAATATACATGAGATTTGAAATGACAAAAAAAATTGAAATTGTTTAACCCAAGCCTAAATAAAAATGTTTCATTCAACCCAGCTTGTGTGTTGTGTGTGAGCCATACAAAATGAGTTTCACCACCATGAGGTTTTGACAAGTATCTCAAATCAAAAGTCAAACCTTATCATACTAGGCCTAGCCACTCTCATCCTATACATTTCTCATTGTAAAACAATTTGCACAAGTTTGACACAGTGAAATAAATTCCTTTTGGAATATGATCTTTTGATTTTATTTGTTTCACTATTTTGTTTCTTTTTCTCTATGAGAAAGTGTCTTTAAACATGTGGTGCTTATAACAACCAAGAAAGCAGGAAATTTTTAAGCCCTAGGTTCAACTAGCAAATGGTCAATTTGAAACAAATACTAGTCAAAAACCTCATATGGTTACCCAAAAAAATAAGCTTAAATGTGCACAAAAGATTAAGCATAGGCAAAACGTACCACATAAGCTCAGGCTTTAGGTAACCACAATAATAAGTCCATTGAACAAAAGTTCATCTCATGCATATTAAGAACATTCCAAGATGCAAGGAATTAAATCCATAAAGGCAACATGAGAATTTAATGGACTATCTAGGTGCATAAGACAAAAGAAGAAAGAAAAACAACTAACTAAACATATTTTTTTTTTTTTGATTTTTTTAACAACAACAAAAATGCACACACAAAAATTAAACAAAACAAAAACAAAGATAACATGCTCTAGGAAATGCAAGGATAAACATTAAAAACAATCCTAGACATGTTATTGGCTCACCTAAAATAAGGTGAGTTCATTACCACTCCCCTCAATGGGTGAATGGTATCATCCTTCCTAACCCACACTTGAGTGATCTTAGTCTAGGTTTATGGACTTTTTCAAACTGGTCTAACCTAGATAGCACTCCTTTCATCATCGTGACCAAACCCTCACAATCTTTCCTAGATACAGAATTTTTATTCTTACATGAGGTTTCAAATTAAAACAGTGAGGTCGAATGTGACCCACTTTTCCACAATGATGGCATGTAGGGACAAACCTTTGAGGTAATTTCCTAGGAGGATGCACAACTTTAGGCTTAGGGTAAGATGCATGAGATACAATAGAGTTTTCTTACCTTTCTTACCTTGTTGAGTCGAACACTGCGGCTTTCTTCACGAAGATTCTTCTACTTTACTGGTTTAACAAACACAATCTTTGAAGTAGAGGCATGGTTAGAAGAACAAGATGCAGTTTTATCAAATCCTAAACCAGATCTGTCACTAGAGCGCTTCTGAGCATGCAACATTTGATTAAGCTTTTCACTAGAGAAAGTACTCAAGTGATTTCTAGTTTCAATCAAATCATTTTGGAGGGATTTATTCTTAGCAATTAACACATGATTTTCAAATTTCAGAGAATTGCAAACAGCATGTGAATCACTCAATTCTTTCAGCAAATTATCCCTTTCAAGTTCAAGATTCTTGACATCTTTAACAAGTTTTAGGTTAGTATTTATAATTGTAGAAAAATTTTCCCTCAAATTGTCAAAGGAGTTTTGAAGGTCACTAACCCTATTTGATTCATTATCAAAAGCAAACTTATCATCTGATTGATTAGAATCATCAGAATCATAGGAAACCCCAAACGCAACATAATTAGGAGAATCATCAAGAACCTCCTCATCAGTGTTACTCATGGTAATATTGAAGGCTTTTTTATCATTTGGTTTATTACTCATGAGGTTAGCACAATCCTTGCATAAATGACCATAACGAGCACTCATAACATTTTGGACCACGTGGGTCTCTTTCATTTCTATCCTTGTAACTCTCTTCTAGCTTTTCAAGTCTCTTGGGAAATCGATGCCTAAACTTATAGAACTTTCTAGCTACCAAGGCAAGTTCCTCATCATCTGGTTCCTCATCAGATAACTCATCAGAGTTCTTTCTAAGAGTTCTAAGGGCAAGATCCTTATTATTCCTAGGTTTAGACAAAGAAAACTCATAAGTTTGCAAGGCACCAACTAACTCTTCTATCCTCATGGTTTCCAGATCGGTGCATGACTCAATGGTATTACCTTCATTTTGAATCTTTAGGGAGTGATCTCATAACCTTTTCTAACTATCTTAGTGTCGTAAACTTTCTTTCCTAGATTTATCATGGAGTTTCTAATTTCACTAAGTTTACCAAAGAAGTCATCAAAAGTCTCATCTTCTAACATTTCAATTTTCTCAAACTTAGAAACTAACATTTGAAGTTTTGCAGCTTTAACAAGATTTGTTCCTTCATAAGTAGTTTCTAGAATCTCCCAAGCATCTTTAGCACTATCACAATTTGAAATTCTAGAGTGCTCGGTTTGTGAAATTACTAAAACGGTCATTCATAGCTTTGTCATTAGCCACGAGATTTGTTTTCAGCAATAGACCATTCATTTGTTCTTATCTGGAGCTTGAAATCCAGATTCAATAACAGACCAAACGTCTATTGATTTTAAGAAAAATCTCATACGGGACTTCCAATAGCCATAATTCGATCCATCAAAATTAGGCACAGTATTAAGGGATTGAGACATGTTAGAAAATAAACAAGGATCACACTCAGGAATTTAATCCAAACAAAGTGAACCGCTCGATACCAATTGAAAAACGCTAAACAGATAAATATCACAGTTTATGCAGAATTAACGGATATTTAAATCTAAGCAAGCAATCACCAAAATATGAAAAATCAAACACAAAGATTTTGGTGACGAAGAGGAAACCTTTTAGAAACAGATCTAAAAGTAAAACCTCTCAAGGCCCAAACCCGAAATCACTATCAAAAGATTATCCGGAGATTACACACTAGGAACACTTACAACCCTTTGCAAGACCTTGGCTCGTAAGATCGACAAGTCTACAACTCGTCTCCTTGCTCACAATCTTCTTCAACGTGATTCTCCTTTACCGGACCCTTCGATAGACTTCTCAATTACGCTCACAAACAAACTAACAAAGATCCTCTAAGAGGAATAACAAGGCTCACAATAATTCTCTCTTTAAGCACAGCCTCTCACGAACTCTCTGGGGGTGAAAATTCGTACCTCTCTATTTCTATAGAGATGTATTTATAATAGCCTCACAATCCCTAGACCTAGGACACAGTTTGAAATCATTTAAAACTGTTACAGGTACGGGATGTCCGGACATGTTAATTGGATGTCCGGACATGGCCTTACGGAGCAAAAATCTGCTTCCTGGAATTTGTGTCCGGACACCCTAGTAGCATGTCCGGACATGGCCTACAGAGGGAGAAAATCGCATTCTGGAAATGATGTCCAGTCTTGATCAACCGCTCCAATCGATAAGCATTTGTGGTCCGATTGAGCTGAAACTTTGCAAGCATGTTCATGACACATGAATCCTCATTATGAACGGTGGAGATTGGATTTGGATCACTCTATATTAGTGTTTGATCCCGTGAACAGTAACCTCTGTATTTTGGAACCGAATTGAGCCAACAAAAAAACTAACATCATGCTTTTATGCCATTTATTTCCTGAAACTGTGGTACTTGCATTCTAGTAGGCTTAGTTTTTTTCTGATAATTAATAAAAAGCTTAAGGCACTCCCAAGTACATAGGAAGACCATAATTTTAGTAGACTTAGTTGAAGAGAGACTATTGCTTAGTTTGGTCCCGGAAGGCCATAGTTTTAAAGAATTGCAAATTGAAGTTCTTTTCTTTCTCTGTTTTTGTAAACTTCCAGGCTAAGAATAATAGTTCGTGGCATATTTAAACTTAGTTGTCACATTAGGTCTTTCGTCTTATAGTTCCAGTCATATTTACTTGATTCGCTTGCAGGTCCTGTAACAATTGCAGACCAATCAGCAGAGGAATCTATGGTTTCAATTATACTAGAGAAATTTCCTTCTCATGCAATGTAAGTTATGACCCTGGGCCCTTTCATTTACAGCTCTAATGACTTTTTTTTTCCCTATCTCTTGCTGCTATGTTATCAAAATATTTGAAATTGAAATTGCAGTTATGGAGAGGAAAATGGGTGGAGGTGCAAAGGAGAAGTTTGTGGACTATGTTTGGGTTTTAGATCCAATAGATGGGACAAAGAGTTTCATTACTGGTATTTTCCTTTACATTTTTGAAATATTTTCACCATTGAGGTTAAGCTTTTCCAAGTATACACAAATAATTCTAAACTTGTATTTACCCCAGGAAAACCCTTGTTTGGTACCCTCATTGCACTGCTATACAGGGGTAAACCAGTAAAAATTCCAATTCTAAGCAGACCAAGTTTCTTAATAAGCATTCCTGAGCTACTGCATACAAGTCATTGCTTCTCTTCTCCATTTGCCATTCTCCAACCCACAACACAAACTACGATGAAAAGTATACACAAAGGAGATTGCACCCATAAGAATTGTAGAAAAATAAAATGGCCGCAGCCAGATTGGCTTCCCTTTTTGGACTATTGAAGCTTCCCAAGAAGGAACGCAGGCAAAGAAAACTAGGGACTTTTCTTGTGACAAGGACATTGGGGTAAAAATATGTTGTATTGTTCGTCGGCCCAGAGCTTATATTTTTTAAGAGGTGAAAAAGACTTCAAATCTGTCCTTTAAAGTGGTGAAAAAGAGTGAAAGACTTCAAATCTGTCCTTTAAAGAGGTGAACAAAATTGAAGTAGAAGAGAGTAATTAGTGGTTTGGAGGAAGTTTTAAAAATCCCCCATGCACATGCGTAGGTCCGCCTCTGATAAGGAGAATGTTCAAGTCAAACTGATCGACACTTTCATTGTTGACCAATTTCCTGAGGTGTAGATTGTTGAATGGTCAGCAATCTTGCTGTAATTACCAACTTGTTACAGAGCACTCTTCTTCATAGCTGTTACAGAGCACTCTTCCTCATAGCTGCTGCCTGCTGCTGATACACTTTCAGCAGGCCACTCTCTTTTCCACGATTAGTTAGCAAACCATCTGTAAGGAATACTCAGCAATCATTTGAAAGCAAACTTGTAATCCATATTCCATGAAGATGAAGAGTAAGAAGCCATGGCTATTATTTGCTCTGCTTCAAATCCTATCCCGTTACAGAGCACGCTTCTCCATAGCTGCTGCCTGCTGGTGATACACTTTCAGCAGGCCACTCTCTTTCTCACGATTAGTCAGCAAACCATCTGTAAGGAATACTCAGCAATCATTTGGAAGCAAACTTGTAATCCATAATCCATGAAGATGAAGAGTAAGAAGCCATGGCACTTATTTGTTCTGCTTCTAATCCTATCTTCTTACACACCATGCTTCTCCATAGCTGCTGATTCCCTTTCTCCAGGTCACTCTCTTTCATTCAGTGAGACCATATTATCTCAAAGTAGCACTTTCGTGCTCGGTTTCTTCCAACCCGGAACTTCACGACAAATCTACCTGGGCATATGGTATATAATGTTTAATCGGACGGAAGTTCTTTGGGTAGCAAACAGAGAAAACCCTTTGTCTGACCCATTTTCAGCAAGACTCGACCTCTCAAAAGATGGCAATCTACTCCTGTCTCAAGATTCCTCCGACATCCCAGATTGACTTGGCAGGATGGGCAATGGAATTTGTATTGGTCTCCACCGAGGCTACAATCTGATGTCTATGCTTTCTGTGGTGCATTTGGTGTGTCCGTGAGAATTTCTCGAGCCCTGTGAATGTCTAACAGGTTTCAAACAATCTTCGATGGAAGACACCAGTCTAGATGATTGGTCATGGGTGTGAGAAATCTCCTTTGCAATTTGAGAATAATACGTATGCTAATGGCAAAAAAGATTGGTTCTTGAAAATATCAAACATGTGATTGCCTGTTTATACGAAACCATATTTGGCCGTGAGTGCTAGGAAATGTGAACAGACTTGCATGGAAAATTGTTCTTGCACAGCTTATGCTTATAATACTAGTGGGTGTATGATATGGGAAGGAACTCTTTTGAACTTACAGCAACTCTCAAATGATAGCGAGACTGAACAAGATATCTATCTCAGACTTGCTGCTGATGATCGTCAAAGCTCCAAAGGTGAAATGAAAACTACACAAATTTATGCCATCTTTCTCTTTGAACTAATACAACATTTATTCTCTGTTATTATGTTGAGCTAATAGTGATTCTTGTCATCATAATCAGGCAAAAAATGGAAGGTATGGTTAGCTGTGCTGGTCCCAGCAACGGGGCTTCTCATATGCCTCTTCATTTATTTTTCATGCAAAGGCAAACTCAAACGCATAGGTAATTGTAAGTTCATTGATTTTCTCAGACCAAGCACTCAATTTCCAAGCATAGTGACCAATTCTTATCATTCTAGATCAAATAGGATCAAGCAATAATCTACTATTATTTGATTTCGATACAGAACTCCATCCAATCAATGATGGAATGAACACCAACAATAATCTAAATACAAGAGAGAAAAATGCAAAATTACCACTATTCAATTATGAGAGTGTATCAGCTGCAACTAACAATTTCTTAGCTGTGAATAAGCTTGGAGAAGGAGGCTATGGACCTGTTTACAAGGTACGTTACGTTTTCATGGTAAATTTGCTTTGAACACTATTAAGAAATGCCAACATTAATGGTAACACCTTCATGAAAGTTTAAAGAGCTTATGGTTCTCATTCACAGGGGAAATTACTCCAAGGAAAAGAAATTGCGGTGAAGATGCTATCAAAAAGATCTGGACACGGAATTGAGGAGTTCAGAAATGAGACAATACTAATTGCAAAACTCCAACATAGAAATCTTGTTAGACTCTTAGGTTGTTGTATCAAACGAGAAGAAAAGATATTAATATATGAGTACATGCCCAATAAAAGTTTGGACTTCTACCTTTTTGGTGAGTGCATGTTTATTTATATACATGTATATATTTTCCTCTCTTATGTTTCTAGGTTCTCAAGTACTAACTAATTTCCTTAATTGTACTATTTAAATAGATCCAACCAAAAAACATATGTTAGGTTGGGAGACACGCATACGCATTATTGAAGGGATTGCTCAAGGGCTTCTCTATCTTCATCAATATTCAAGGTTATGAATCATACATAGAGATTTAAAACCAAGTAACATTCTCTTGGATAGTGAAATGAATCCAAAAATATCAGATTTTGGCATGGCTCGAATAGTTGGAGGCAATGAAACACAAGCAAACACAAATCGAATTGTTGGAACTTAGTAAATATGCAACTCATTTTACATTTAATATTTTCAATTGCCAGTTAAATTCTTCTAGCAGGCTACTAAAGAGTAGTGTACTAAATTTTGGAATCCAGTGGATACATGTCTCCCGAATATGCTATACAAGGTTTATACTCGATAAAGTCCGATGTTTTTAGCTATGGAGTATTGCTACTGGAGATTATAATCGGCAAAAAGAATACTAGCTTCTACAACCATAATTCACTTAGTCTTCTTATATATGTGAGTATCCTTTATATCCTCTCAATTTCTTTATGTTTTTTGTTAGTCTTTAAATTGCAATACTCTTAGTTTTCTTTAAAACTTACATTTATATGAAATGATACTAGGCTTGGGAGTTGTGGAGAGATGATCGAAGTTTGGAATTGATGGATCCAACAGTAGGGTATCCTTCTTCCAATTCTATTATGTTGAGATTCATTAACATTGGCCTTCTTTGTGTCCAAGAAAGTCCGACCGATCGACTTACCATGCTTGATGTAGTCTTAATGATTAGCAATGAGCATGCACTTCTACCTACCCCCAAGCAACCAGCATTTTTCACATTCCAGAATATCGACACAAATTCAATAGTTGACAATGCAGAAAATTGCTCAAAGAATAGCTTAACTATTTCAATAATGGAAGCCCGATGACCGATTCCTATTCCAAATAAAATGAATGTTGTAGAACCAATCTTTTTGTATAATTTGTATGGATATTGATATGCTACATACTTGTCGCTAAATGTTGTCTTAGTTCACTTATATTTTAGTTTCGTTTGTTAGAGAATATTAGGGAATTTGCACCTCTGTGAGACTTCCACTCATAGAGTCATCCCAGTTTGTTCCATAACCAAATTTCTGGCGATCTGCAGCCACAACAAGATAGAGTAGAAGGGTTCTGCATGTTCTATAAATTGGGAGAATAAAGTGAAGAGGAAGAAGGGTGTTAAAAAGGGATACATTAGGCTCTTATTGAATGAATTATTTTACAATACATGATACTCCGAGAATTGAAGTAGATATTGTTACCATTAATACTATCCAAATATTTTTTTAACGTCAATACTTTTTCAAACTAAAAATATCCATCATCATAATATTCTTTAATTTTTTTTTTTTTTTTAAAAAACCAAATCAATAAAAGGTTTCCAATTCTAAGCAAGCCAAGTTTGTTAATAAGCATTCCTGAGCTACGACACATACAAGTCATTGCTTCTCTTCTCCATCTGCTACTCTCCAACCCACCACACAAACAACTCAAACGAACCAGCGACCAAACCAAACCCAGACGCGCTTTTCTTGTCGACGAAAGTACTCGAGGGAGAGTTCCAGATGAACTATCTAATTGGCTTACCTTTGGACTTTTGAAGCTTCCCAAGAAGGAACGAAGGCAAGAACTTAAGAGCATTTCTTGGAGCCTCACCAAAATTATTATTATTATTATTTTTTTTAATTTTGGTGAGGTAATTTAGTAGAAGTAGGTTGGTTTTCTTTTTTTTTTTTTTTTTTAAGCAAAGGGGGGAAAGGGGAAGAGGATTTAGTAGAAGTAGTTTAAATCTTTACTTTTCATACTCACAATTTTAATCAAAATAGTCCCTCAAGAGGTAGCTCAATTGACTAAAATCACACATAATGAGGCAGAGGTCACTAGTTTGAATCCCCATTTCCCTCTTATGCGGATATGTCAAAAAAAAAAAAACCAAAATAAAATGGTGATTGAATAGTACTCACTATTTTTAGGTAGTACTATTCACTCATGACTCACCAACTGAAAAAGTTAAATATATATATATATATATATATGTATTTGAAATAAATAAATAAATAAATGGAATAGTGAAAGCTGATAGTTAAAATAGTAAGGTTGTTGGAGTAATTTAAAAAAGTGGGTAGTTAAAATAGGAAAAAAATGTGCTTTTAATTATTTTGGTAAGTAAGATTTAGTAAGGCTACTAAGAATGCTCTTATATAAGGACTTAGGTTGGTCAATATTCTTATAACTATGGGTGTTAAGTTAGTGAAGCACTCGCGAGCGAGCTAGGGCTCGGCTCATATAAGCTCAGCTCGACTCAATTAGGCTCGTTAGGAGCTCATATAAGGTTCGAATAAGTAGTTATTCACATAATTGCTCATATTAATATTAAAATTGATTTTTTTTCCCTTCTAATAGCATCCTTTTATTATAAAAGGATGCATATCATCTTTCTACAAACTATATTGACTCAGGCTCCATACTCGGTTAGCCGAGTTAAGCAAATGCTTATATGTAATTTAGCTTCTTAAGCCGTTTAAGAGTACTTAAAATTTAAATTTATAGTAAACAAATTAAATTAATAAACAAAAATTCAATTCAATTACTCTACTTGACTTATTATGAGCTTAAGCTCAATTAAGCTCAATTTTTTGGCTTGTTGAAAAGTTGGCTCATATTAATTAGTCAACAAAAAAAGATTTTTTCCTTTGTCAAAGTTGTCATGCTCCTTAGGCCACCGAATGAATCCGCTATGCTATTCCTTCGTCAAGCTTTGTTATTCATTTTGTCAACAAAGTTTGAATTATTCTGTGGGCTGCCTTCATTTTCTCCTAAAGCTGGGCCCAAATCCGTGAGGTGACAAGTCTAAGATTTGAGACTATTAATGACTTTTGTTTTGTTATTTGATTGTCAACAAAAGAAGTACATCATTTATTTATTTATGTTGGGCGGCGTAAGAAGAATGGAATCATTTAGCTCATTCATTTCACATGCATCCAACCCAAACAAGAAAAAGCTTGCTGACTCGTTACACCCTACTCATAAAAGAGAAATACAAAACCAAATCTAATTTGGATTACTGAAACAAAGGAAGACCAATCCTTTTAGGATAAGGAGTTACGGCTTGGCCCCACCGACTTGAATGTTCAAGGCTTCAAGTCAAACTAATAAACACTTCCACTTTCATTGTTGAAATAGTTGCACAATAAGTAGACCATTTACATTGTGTCCATCATATTCCGGTCTCTGGTAAGAAATGGTCAGCAATCTTTCTGTAATTACCAGCTGCGGTAGTGCAAGTTAAGAGAGGGAATTGGAGGGTGCCATGAAGACAAAGAAGCCGTGCCTCTTATTTGCTCTGCTTCTAATCCTATCCTGTTACAGAGCACGCTCTCCATAGCTGCTGCTACCCTTTCACCAGGTCACTCTCTTTCTCATTCAAAGTTCCAGAATTGTCATTTAATTCTGTTGACACAGTGGTTATTAGTTGTTTGACGTTTGTTGACTTGTGGAACTCCATTAGTGGGTTATGTAGAGCTTGATTGTCTGAATCGGTCGCTGAAAAAGAAAGGAACGTGGATTGGAACAAGTTTTCTTGTTCACCCATTCTTCTTCCTATATTGCATTTTTCTGCAATTACTAACTGCGGTTCTGCAAGTTAAGAGAGGGAGGGGTACCATCATGAAGAGTAAGAAGCCATGGCTCTTATTTGCTCTGCTTCTACTCATTTCTTATTACAGAGCATGCTTCTCCATAGCTGCTGATACCCTTTCACCAGGTCACTCTCTTTCTCATTCAAAGGGAGAGACCATAGTATCTCAAGGTGGCACTTTTGAGCTCGGCTTCTTCAAACCAGGTACTTCATCAAAAATCTACCTGGGCATATGGTATAAAAGGTTTCATGAGGAAATTGTTTGGGTAGCAAATAGAGAAAACCCTTTGTCTGATCCATCTTCCTCAACACTCCACCTCTCAGAAGATGGCAATCTACTGCTGTTTCAAGGTTCCTCCAAAATCCCAATTTGGTCCACAAATTTGACATTTCCCGACTCAAATATAACTGAAGCAGTCCTTTGTGATGATGGAAATTTTGTTTTGAGAGGTAGATCGAACGCGTCTTCTATATTTTGGGAGAGTTTCGACCATCCAACCGATACATGGCTGCCAGGTGCAAAGCTCGGGATCGATAAGCTCATTTCATGGAAAAATTCAGAAGATCCAGCACCTGGTGTGTTCTCGTTAGGATTTCTGGAAAACCCAAATGGAAGCAATCAATGTTTCTTAGAGTGGAACAGATCCCAAATCTATAAGATTTCTGGACTTCTTAATTCAATATATCTCAACTCAACTTCTGAAACGAGCATTCTCTTCAACTACACTTTTGTGTCAAGTAAAAATGAAAGTGAGAGATATCTTACTTACTCTCTTCGTAATCCTTCTACCCTTGCTAGAATTCGAATTGACCAAACAGGACAGCTTAGGGGACTGGTGTGGCTGGCTGGCGTTTCCAATTGGAGTACATTTTGGTATTCACCGAAGAACCTATCTGATGTCTACGCTTTGTGTGGTGCATTTGGCGTGGTACAATACCCTAACAATTTCTCAAACCCTTGTGAGTGTCTAAAAGGTTTCAAACCATTTTCAATGGAAGACGCCAGACTAAATGATTGGTCAGGCGGCTGTGTAAGGAAATCCCCTTTGCAATGTCAGAATAATATGCATGCTGATGTCAAAAAAGATTGGTTCATGAAAATATCAAACATGCGATTGCCTGTTTATTCGAAAGCATATTTGGCCTTGAATGCTAGCAGATGTGAATTGGCTTGCATGGAAAATTGTTCTTGTACAGCTTATGCTTATAATAGGAGTGGGTGTATGATATGGGAAGGAGATCTTTTAAACTTATGTCAACTCTCACATGGTGGCAAGATTGGACAAGATATTTATCTTCGACTTGCTGCTGCCGAGTATCCAAATACCAAAGGTGAAATGAAATCTACACTAATTTATACCATCTTTCTCTTTGAACTAATACTTCATTAATTCTCGGTTATGATGGTTTAGCTAATGGTGATTATTGTCATCATAATCAGGCAAAAAATGGAAGGTATGGGTTGCTGTATTGGTCCCAGCAATAGGGCTTCTCTTATGCCTCTTCATTTGTTTTTCATGCAAAGGAAAACTCAAACGCATGGGTAACTATGATGTCAACTCAATTTTTTTTTTCTTAGACCAAGCACTCGATATCCATGCATAGTGACCAATTCTTATCTTTCTATATCAAATAGGAAAGAAGGCTTCAACCAATAATCTTCTACTATTTGATTTCAATACTGAACTCCATGCAATCAATGATGGAATGAACACCAACAATAATTTGAATAAAAGAGAGAAAGATGTCGAGTTACCACTATTCAGTTATGAGAGTGTATCAGCTGCAACCAATAATTTCATAGCTGTGAATAAGCTTGGAGAAGGAGGCTATGGACCTGTTTACAAGGTACATTACATTTTCCGAATGAATTTGCTTTGAACACTACTAAGAAAATCGACATTAATACCTTCATAAAAGTTTAAAGAGCTTATGGTTCTCCTTCACAGGGAAAATTACTCAACGGAAAGGAAATTGCAGTGAAGATGCTATCAAAAAGATCTGGACAGGGAATTGAGGAGTTCAGAAATGAGACAATACTAATTGCAAAACTCCAGCATAGAAATCTTGTGAAACTTTTAGGTTGTTGTATCGAGCGAGAAGAAAAGATATTAATATATGAGTACGTGCCCAATAAAAGTTTAGACTTCTACATTTTTGGTGAGTGCATGCTTATTTATATACATATATATAATTTCCTCTCATCTCATATGTTTCTAGGTTCTTAAGTACTAACTAATTTCCTTGATTGTACTATTTAAATAGATCAAACCAAGAAAAAGATGTTGTGTTGGGAGACACGCATACGCATTATTGAAGGGATTGTTCAAGGGCTTCTCTATCTTCATCAATATTCAAGGTTACGAATCATACATAGAGATCTAAAACCAAGTAACATTCTCTTGGATAGTGAAATGAATCCAAAAATATCAGATTTTGGCATGGCTCGGATAGTTGGAGGCAATGAAACACATGCAAACACAAACCGAATTGTTGGAACTTAGTAAGTATGCAACTCATTTTACATTTAATATTTTCAATTGCCAGTTAAATTCTTCTAGCAGGCTACTAAAGAGTAGTGTACTAAATTTTGGAATCCAGTGGATATATGTCTCCCGAATATGCTATACAAGGTTTATACTCGATAAAGTCTGATGTTTTTAGCTTTGGAGTATTGCTCCTGGAGATTATATTCGGCAAAAAGAACACTAGCTTCTATAACCACAGTTCACTTAGTCTTCTTATATATGTGAGTAGCATTTATATCCTCTCAATTTCTTTATGTTTTTCATTAGTCTTTAAATTGAAATGCTCTTAGTTTTCAGTAAAACTTACATTTGTATGAAATGATACCAGGCTTGGGAGTTGTGGAGAGATGATCGAAGTTTGGAGTTGATAGATCCAATAGTAAGGTATCCTTCTTCTAGTTCTATTATGTTGAGATTCATTAACATTGGCCTTCTTTGTGTCCAAGAAAGCCCGACTGATCGACCTACCATGCTTGATGTAATCTTAATGATTAGCAATGAGCATGCACTTCTACCTACCCCCAAGCAACCAGCGTTTAACACATTACTGAATATGATGGATACAAATTTAACAGTTGACAATACAGAAAATTGCTCAAAGAATAGTGTAACTGTTTCAATAATGGAAGCCCGATGACTGATCACTATACCAAATACAATAAATGTTGTAGAACCAATCTTTCTGTATATTTTGTATGCATATTGATATGCTACGCACTTGTCCCTAAATGTTGTCTTAGTTCACTCATATTTTAGTTTTGTTACCACTAATACTATCCCCCTTTTTCTTTTTCTTTTTTTTCTTCTTTTATTTATTTATTTCTTTTTATGTGTTGTGTGTGCAACCAATATTTTTAGGTGGGATTGTCTAGGGCTTGCTGTAGTCTTATTCTAAGGCGTGTGTTGCTAATTTTTGTTAAAATACTTGAGTGTGTACCTATAGATTCCCATTAATGCATCCAAATGGTATCCTTTGGCCTTTTGGTCAATTTTTTAAGAGGAATTTCTTGTCTCTCTATTGGTTTCTAGTTTCTAGTTTTTCTTTTTCTTTTTCCTTTTTGGATGAATATACTTGTGTGGGTGCATTTACATGTATCCACTGTCTAACATAGAGTGCAATGAAAACACTGCTTAGTTGAGAAAGCACTATCAAACCCATGGGATCTTTCTTGCTGTCAAGAGGAATATCTAATAATAAAGCCAAAATATCAGAGCAAATGCTACCAAAAAACCTGGTTAAAATGTTTTATTTAGGTAAATTATGGGTGCAAAAATAAGCATTCTTATGAACTTTGGTGGCTGATTTCAATGATGCCTGAAATGGAGACCTTCCAATATGAAATTGGGTTGCAACTGTTCTCAATATTCTTGAATAGATTCTACCCCTCTCCATGTTGTGGATGGCCAATTGGCCATGGTATTTCAAAAGGTATTAATTATATCCCAAATAAGCCTAATGCTCAGGCACAATTACAAGCCTACACCTAATAAGAAATTCTTCTACCATAAAAGTTAATTTTATTACATTTCTTTAACAAATATAGTAACTTAAACGTATGAGACTCTCCCTGCAGTTGTCAACCAACATCACCCCGGTGATTTATTATTTGGTTCCACAATTTAAAAATCTACTTTTACATCTTGCTGTCACCATTTTAGTGATATTTTTTTTCTTGTTTTGTGGTTGACCATAAATTTAGTAGGCTTTGGAGTTGTGGAGAGATGATCGAAGTTTGGAGTTGATAGATCCAATATTAGGGTGTCCTTCTTCCAATTCTATTTTGTTGAGATTCATTAACATTGGCATTCTTTGTGTCCAAGAAAGTCCGGCTGATCGACCTACCATGCTTGATGTAGTCTTAATGATTAGCAATGAGCATGCACTTCTACCTACCCCTAAACAACTTGCGTTTACCACATTCCCGAAAATGATGGATACAAATTTAACAATTGACAATGCAGAAAATTCCTTAAAGAATAGTGTAACTATTTCAACAGTGGAAGCCCGATGACTGATTCATATACCAAATAAAATAAATGTTGTAGAACCAATCTTTTTGTATATTTTTTATGCATATTGATATGCTACGTACTTGTCACTAAATGTTGTCTTAGTTCACTCATATTTTAGTTTTATTACCACTAATACTATCAAATTTATTTATTTATTTTTTATGTGCTGTGTGCAACCAATATTTTTAGGTGGGATTGGCTAGGGCTTGCTGTAGTCTTATTCTAAGGCGTGTGTTGCTAATTTTTGTTAAAATACTTGAGTGTGTACCTATAGATTCCCATTAACGCATCCAAATGGTATCCTTTGGCCTTTTGGTCAATTTTTTAAGAGGAATTTCTTGTCTCTCTATTGGTTTCTGGTTTTTCTTTTTCTTCTTTTTGGATGAATATACTTGTGTTGTGTGGGTGCATGTACATGTATCCACTGTCTGACATGGAGTGCAATAAAAACACTGCTTAGTTGAGAAAGCACTATTAAACCTATGGGATCTTTCTTCCTTTCAAGAGGAATATCTAATAATAAAGCCGAAATATAAGAGCAAATGCTACCAAAAAACCTGGTTAAAATGTTTTATTTAGGTGAATTATGGGTGCAAAAATAAGCATTCTTATGAACTTTGGTGGCTGATTTCAATGATGCCTGCAATGGAGACCTTCCAATATGAAATTGGGTTGCGACTGTTCTCAATATTCTTGCATGGATTCCACCCCACTCCATGCTGTGGATGGCCAATTGGCCATGGCATTTCAGAAGGTATTAATGATATCCTAAATAAGCCTATGGCTCAGGCACAACTACAAGCCTACATCTAATAAGAAATTCGTTTACTCTAAAAGTTAATTTTATTACATTTCTTTAACAAATATAGTAACTTAAATGTATGAGACTCTCTTGGCGGTCATCAAGTAATGTTACTCCGGTGATTTACTATTTGGTTCCATAGTTCAAAAATCTACTTTTACAGGTAGCTGCCACCATTTTAGTGGGGTTTTTTTTCCCTTGTTTTGTGGGTGACCTGTTGTCTGAGTAAACCATCCAAAAATCTACTTTTAGGCAACATAGTTGTAAAAGGAAATGGATCCAATTTGAGATGGTTACTGTGTGGTCCTAATGTGCAAGAACTAGTTGATATTAATGTACTCGTCATGGTTCTCATGTTTGCAGGCAGATTGTTTCTCTATCTATTGCTTCTTTTGCTTCGTGGCCTTAGCTTTGTGAAAGTTAAAATTAATAGCCTTTATAAAATAGTTGGAGATAATAGCAAAATGCACCCAAATCCTTCTACAATCTCTTCCCCATTGTTGTTAGTGCTCGAGACAATGTTTTGTGGCTTCCATTGGTAAATCCATTGGTCTTTCCATCTAGATGTAAAGGGAAATGATATCTTAGACTCTAAGCACGACATTATCGTGTTACATGCAATATGGAAAATTAGTGTTACAAAGCAGTTCTCTAAGTATCTATTTAGACTATTTGAACGTATGTCGACACAAGATTATCACCTCTAAAAACCCTAAAAATCTTTTTGTAAAATAGTAATAAAAAATTTGTATTTAACCTATTATATATTGAACACTATGTTATTTATTTATTTTTTATTTCTTGTTTAAATAGTCTATTTAATGTTAAGCAAAAGTTTGCGGAAAACAACAGAATAAGAAGGTCACCTCTGTCACTCTCCTGCGTCCAGTGTCACCCACTTGTCTCTGTCTCGTTGCGTATTTAAACCCTTTGGCTCCCTCTCAGTATCTGTAAGGATGATCACACAGGTGCACATTCTCACCCAAAACCCTTTCTTCCTCTTCTTCTCTCCCAATCCTTTGATTTGCGCTCACACCGCCACTCTCGCCTCGTTTCTCACTTTCAAGCAACTCCCGAACCGTCGCTCCCCACTCTCTCTCTCGCTGACACGCAATGGCATCCAACTCTGAGCTCTCCAAAGGCGTTGTCGTTGACGCCGTTCAAGATTTTGATCTCGATCACTTTGCCTAGGTCACCAACATGGTCACCGATGCCACTGGAGAAGGAGAAGTCATTCGGAAGTACTTCCGGAAGAAGTTCAATATTGTCGTCAAGGAGGATCTGAGTAAGCCCCTATGAATTTGCCCTTCATATCTCAGAGTGGGAAATGGGCTTGATTTTTCATTGGACTTTAAACACCCACCATGTGCTTCAAATGACAAAATCGAGGAAAGGAAAGCTTTATTTTATTTTTTTGTGTTGCGGTTTTCTTACCAGATATCAAGAAATGGCATCAACCAATCCAAGTGGTAGGTGGGTTGTGTTCAATGTTCTTGAAAAATCTAGAAAATTGTTAAGATTTGAGATATAATTATAATTACAATAAGAATTGTAGAAAAATAAAATGGCCGCAGCCAGATTGGCTTGCCTTTCCAGACTTTTGAAGCTTCCCAAGAAGGAACGCAGGCAAAGAAAACTTGGGACTTCTCTTGTGACAATGACAGCGGGGTAAAAATGTGTTGTATTGAGCTTATATTTTTTAAGAGGTGAAAAAGACTTCAAATCTGTCCTTTAAAGAGGCGAAAAAAATTGAAGTAGAAGAGAGTAATATATGGTAAAGTTTACAGTGCTTTAGAGGAAGTTTTAAAAGTCCTCCATGCACATGCGTAGGTCTGCCTTTGATAAGGAGAATGTTCAAGCCAAACTGATCGACAGTTTCATTGTTGGCCAATTGTACCCATATGAATTTGTGCCATTCATATTCCGGTCTCTGGTAAGGAATGGTTAGCAATCGTGCTGTAATTACCAACTGCGGTAGGTAATTGAAGGGTCCCATGTAGAGTAAGAAGCCATGGCTATTATTTGCTCTGCTTCTAATCCTATCCTGTTACAGAGCACGCTTGTCCGTAGCTGCTGCCTGCTGGTGATACACTTTCAACAGGCCACTCTCTTTCTCACGATTAGTGAGCAAACCATATGTAAAGAATACTCAGCAATCATTTGAAAGCAAACTTGTAATCCATAATCCATGAAGATGCATCATTTTATTATAAAATGATGCATATCATCTCTCTACGAAACTAAATACTTTACTATTGACTCAGGTGTCATACTCGACTAGCCAATCTAAGCAAATGCTCATATGCAAGCTGGCTTCTTAAGCCATTTAAGAGTACTAAGTTTAGATTTATAGTAAAAAAATTGAAAAAATTTGTATTTGTATATTCAAAGGTGGTAAATATTAAAAGAGGTTAGTGTAGTATATATAGTACTACAGCTAAACCTAATACACAAGTTAAACCTAATACAATCAGAAATCCTTTTACATTAAGGAGAGGGAAATCTTTTGCTTGTTGTCCAAGGCAACCAATGGTTGAGTTTCTTTCATTCCACAAATAGCTAGGGTTACTTGACATGCACTCAAAGGAGGTTGAGGGACATAGTGGGTCTTTCCATATTGGGTTTTAGCTTTCCTACAGCTGTATCCTTTAACACCCCCCCTCAAGTTGATGGGGGTAGGAACCACCAACAACTTGGACTTCAGAGCAAGAAATTGAGCTGATGGAAGCCCCTTGGTAAACAAATCCGCTACTTGATCATGGGTGGAGATGAAATTAAGCAAAATGTCTCGGTTAAGGACCTTTTCTCTCACAAAATGATAATCAACTTCTGTATGTTTAGTCCTGGCGTGGAAAACTGGATTAGAAGCTAAGGCTAATGCACTGACATTATCACACCACAGTATTGGAGGAGAGGCTAAGTAGATTCGGAGTTCTTTAAACAACATTCTATCCAGAATAATTTTGCAACAATGATAGAAAGGGACCTATACTCGGCTTCCGTACTGGATCTGGACACAACAGCTTGCTTCTTTGCACTCCAAGCTATGAGGCAGTCACCCAAGAATAATACAAACCCAGTGGTAGACCTTCTATCATCAAGACAACCTACCCAATCAGAGTCACAAAATGGATTTACCTGTAGATTGCTTTTGGTATAATAAAGGCCATGATCAGGAGTGCCTTGGAGATATCTCAAAACCCTCTTGGCTGCAATCCAATGAATGGAGGATGGAGCATGCATGTGTTGACACAATTGATTTATTGAGTATGCTATCTCTGGTCTGGTAAGTGTGCAGTATTGGAGTGCCCCCACTACTTGTCGATAAATGGTAGGATCATTCAAAAGATCTCCATCAAGCTTGGAGAGTTTGGAGCCAGTGGTACAGGGAGTCTTGGATGGTTTGGCCTTAGTCATGTGTGTCTTGTGTAGCAATTCAGATATGTATTTGGTTTGGCAGGCATGAAGTCCCGAAGCATCTCTGGTCACCTGTATGCCAAGAAAGTAACTCAAGGTACTAAGGTCCTTAAGAGGGAATTCAGATTGAAGTTGAGCAATAATACTGTAAATGACCCTTGGGTGAGTGCCTGTGATTAGAATATCGTCAACATAGACAAGCATATAGATTTGAATGTTTCCATGAACATAAATAAACAGAGAGGTATCCACCAAAGACCCCTTAAACCCCAACTCAAGTAGAAAATTAGAAAGCCTAGTGAACCATGCACGTGGAGCTTGCTTTAAGCCATAGATAGCTTTATACAGTTTGTAGACCATATCAGGATGCTCCTTATCAATGAAACCAGGAGGCTGCTCCATATAAACCTCTTCAATTAAGTGGCCCTGCAGAAAGGCATTTGAGACATCAAGTTGTCTAATGGGCCAATCAAAGTGAACAGCTAAGGCTAAAATAATACTTATGGTGGATGGTTTAATTATTGGGCTAAATGTATCAGTATAGTCTATCCCACTCTTTTGATCAAATCCTTTGGCAACTAATCTTGCTTTGAATCTCTCCACAGTTCCATCAGCTTTTCTTTTAATTTTGAATACCCACTTGTTTCTAATAACATTATGGTGTATAGGTCTAGGGCACATAGTCCAAGTTCGATTGGACAATAAGGCATCAAATTCCTGTTGCATAGCTTCCATCCATCTAGAATCAATAGCAGCTTGGCGATAGGACACTGGTTCAATGTCAACTAGTTTGGTGTGATAAAGGTGAAATTCAGGAAAAGTTTTAGGTTTGAGGAATCCTGTTCTAGATCTAGTTACCATGGTATGACCTGGAGGGTTTAAAGATGAGGATGTAGTAGGTATAGGCGAGGATGTGGTGACAGATATGGCTTCGGGTGACAGAGATTGTTTTGCATAGTTGGATATAGCTGAAGGGTTAGAAGTGCTAGGGGAAGGGTGGTTGACTGTTGTAGGTGACGTTGGAGATGGACTTTGTTCAAGTGAAGTGGCTGTAGTATTAAAAGACATTCAAATGGTAGTGAAACAGGAGAAAAGAAGCATCACCTTGAGCATTGACCTTGGAAGGAAGTGGTGCAGTAGCTTGATCTTTGGCAGGGAAAGAATCTTCATCAAAGATAACATGTTTAGACAAATAAGCTTGATTAGTTACAGGGTCCAAGCACTTATAGCCGGCAAAGTTATAACCTAGGAAGATGCAAGGTTTGGACCTATACTTTAACTTATGTTTACCATCATGTCTAAGAAGTGGGTAACACAAACAACCAAAGACTCTAAGCTTTTGGTAATCTGGATCATGTTTGTAGAGCTTTGAATAAGGAGACTGATTTTTCAAGACAAGTATAGGTAACCTATTAATTACATAGACTCATAAGAAAGGCATCAACCCAAGTACCTATTGGATAGATGAGAGTGAGCTAGAAGGGTCAGTCCAGTCTCAAGGATATGTCTAAGTTTGTGTTCAGCTAAGCCATTTTGTTGGGAAGTGTATGGGCAAGATTTTATGTGCACAATTCCATTGCTAGAAAGAAAGGATTGAAACTGAATTGAGGTATACTCTCCTCCACCATCCGATTGGATTTGTTTGATTTTTGTTGAGAATTGATTTTCAACAAGAAGTTTGAATTTAATAAAGTTCTCAAATACTTCAGATTTACGATGTAGAGGATAAATCCAAGTGAATCTAGACCAATCATCAATAAACACCACATAATGTTTAAAACCACTGATAGATTGCATAGGAGATGTCCATATATCACTATGAATTAACTCAAAAGGTTGCAATGAGACTTGAGTAGAAGCATGAAAAGGCTGTCTTTTGCTTTTGCCTAATTGGCATGAAGCACAAGAAGTAGTTTTATTGAAATTATGACTGGAAACAGGAAGAGATTGTTCTTTGACAACTCGATTAACAATTTCTAAAGAAGGATGTCCTAACCTAAAATGCCACACTAAAGAGGTGGCCCTTATTCCTAAAAAAGCAGTAAATGTCTTGTTTTCTTTGCAAAGTTTCCTTCCAAGCTTGAGAGGATACAAACCATTTTCACTCCTCCCCTCCAAGAGTATTGTATGGGTTAGCAGGTCCTTGACAAAGTAATGAGATGAGGTTAGAATAAAATAGCAAAAGTTATCCTTACAAAATTTTTGTATGGAAAGCAAATTGGCTGAGGCTTGTGGACAATGTAATATATTAGACATTTTAAAGGAAGAATGAGGTGAATGTAAAAGGGTTGAACCAGTATTTTCAATTTGAATTCCAGTGCCATTGCCTACTGCCACCTCCTCTTTCTGTTGAAATGGTTGCTGAATTTGTAGGTTCTCCAACTGATTTGTAATGTGAGCATTGGCTCCACTGTCGGCTAGCCATTGCTGCTCCTTATAGGCAGAATTTGTGTGTGCTACCATGGTTGCTAGTTGTGTAGGTGGATTTCTTCCATGAAAAACATAATCCATATGGTGAAAACAATCAATAGCATGATGATTAATTCTACCACATATTTGGCAAGGTGCTCTTGAGCCACGGGAGAACAGATTGTCATGTTGCATGGAGGCTTGATTGTTATTCTACCTTGGGAAGGTGTTGTTTCCCTGTTGATTGTTCTGCATTGAGTTTCTTGGATAGTAGCCTTGAGGAGAGTTTCTATTATAGCCTCTATCATAGTATCTGTTGTACTGAGGAGGTCCCCTACTAAATTGGTGAGAATAAGGTCTGGGAGATGGATAGCCATTGTTTGGTCTAGGTGAAAAATTTCTTTGAGGGAATCTATTTGGCAGAGGTGTCTTGCCTTTGAATGTTTGGAACTGATGAGGACCCTGGGCGGTGAGAGCAAAGGAGGAGTGGTCAGTTGCTTGTTGTTGCTATTGGTTGAGCATTAACTCATGGCTTAGGAGTTCATCTTGGAAGTCTTTAAAACTGATTTCATTAGCTCTGGTATGGAAAGAGTAAGTAGTAATAAAGTGGGTAAATGAGGAGTTCAAACCATGGAGAATTGAGGTGATGATTTCTTTTTCAGGTATAGGGTTTCCTGCTGCACTGAGTTGGTCTACTAGGTGTTTGGCCGACTGTAGGTAGTCAGCACATGATCTGGGACCTTGGGTGAGGCTCTGTAGTTGCTTCTTCAAGTTGGAGATACGAGATTTGGACTTTGAGGCAAATTTTGTAGCCAAAGTTGTCCATGCTTGTTGAGAAGTGTTGAGACCATAAACAGTTGCTAAATTTTTTTCCGAAAGAGATCCTGTAATACACTCAGTAGGTATTGATCCTTCTTGTTTCAGGTATGATATTCTAGATTAGGAGTAGCTTTTCCTTCATCATCAATGATTGTCTTTGGAGGGCAGGGTTCAGACCCATCAACAAAGCCCATTAATTCATGAGTACGTAGAATAGGATTGATTTGAGTTAACTAGCTGGTATAATTGCCGAAATCAAGTTTCAAAAGGGTGTTTTGAGTGGTATTTGGTGGAACAAAGGGTGTTGCTACTGCCATTGAATAAGTTTGAAGATAAGTGTTTGAAGGTATGAGATTGAAATATATGTTTGAAAAGATCTATGGCGTTGGCCGATATGACTCTGATACCATGAAAAACTTTGTATTTATATATTCAAAGGTGGTAAATATTACAAGAGGTTAGTGTAGTATATATAGTACTATAGCTAAACCTAATATACAAGTTAAACCTAATACAATCAGAAATCCTTTTACATTAGGGAGAGGGAAATCTTTTGCTTGTTGTCCAAGGCAGCCAATGGTTGAGTTTCTTTCCTTCCACAAATAGCTAGGGTTACTTGACATGCACTCAAAGGAGGTTGAGGGACATAGTGGGTCTTTCCATATTGGGTTTCAGCTTTCCTGCAGGTGTATCCTTTAACACAAATTAAATTAACAAATATAAATTCAATTCAATTAAATTCATAATAAAAGAGAAATGCAAAACCAAATCTAATTTGGATTGCTGAAGCAAAGGAAGACCAATCCTTTTAGGATAAGGAGTTACGGCTTGGCCCAACCGACTTGAATGTTCAAAAACTGATCGACACGTTCACTTTCATTGTTGAAATAGTTACACAATATGTTGACCATTTACATTGTATCTGGTAAGGAATGGTCAGCAATCTTTCTAAAATTACCAACTGCGGTAGTGCAAGTAAAGGGAGGGGATTGGAGGGTGCCATGAAGACAAAGAAGCCATGCCTCTTATTTGCTCTGCTTCTAATCCTATCCTGTTACAGAGCACGCTCTCCATAGAATGGTTAGGAGTGGTTATTAGTTGTTAGACGTTGTTGACTTGTGGAACTCCATTAGTGGATTATGTAGAGCTTGATTTTCTGAATCGGTCGCAGAAAAAGAAAGGAATATGGATTGGTACAAGTTTTCTTGTTCATCCATTCTTCTTCCTATATTGCATTTTTCTCTGTAATTCCTAACTGCGGTTCTGCAAGTTAGAGAGGGAGGGTTACCATCATGAAGAGTAAGAAGCCATGGCTCTTATTTAGGGGTGAAATTTAAAACCGCCTAACCGCATCCGCTAACCGCACTAACTGCTAACCGTTATATGCACTAACCGCTAACCGCTTTGAAAGCAGTTAGTAAAAACCGCGGTTAGTGGATTTTAGAAAACCGCCTAACCGTTAACCGCTAACCGCCTTTTTTAAAAAATATAATATATATTTATATTATATATATTTCATATAATAAATAACAATAAGTTATTGTAATCTAGTGATTATTGTGCGCCTCTTTTACTTAGGAGTTCTAATTTCAATTCCCACCACCTTTGACTTTTGTTTGAATTTTATACTTTTATTATTTATATAATATAGAATTGCAAAATGACGTAGTTTTGCACTTCTATATATTCATTTCTTCCTAACCCAAAACGATAATTTTATTGTAATTTTATTCGTATGTTATATGTTGTAGAATGTGACCAACAAGATTTTGATATAATGGTCCAACATATAATGCTCACTTTAAACCAACAATTTTTAATGCTAAAATGGCCATGAAAAAGGAAAAAAAATGTTTAAAGTGAGCAAAACAAGGGTTTAAAGTGAGCCCAAAACCGGTCCAACATAAAAAACCCAATAAAAAGCCCAATAAAAGCGGTTAATAGAAAAGCGGTTAACCGCATCTGGTTAACCGCCTAGGCGGTTAACCGCTAGTGGTTAGCGGATGCGGTTAGTAGAATCTACTAACCGCCTAGGCGGTTAGCAATTAGCGGTTTTAGCCACTAACCGCTAACCGCAATCGCTATTTTACCCCTACTCTTATTTGCTCTGCTTCTACTCATGTCTTATTACAGAGCATGATTCTCCATAGCTGCTGATACCCTTTCACCAGGTCACTCTCTTTCTCATTCAAAGAGAGAGACCATAGTATCTCAGGGTGGCACTTTTGAGCTGGGTTTCTTCAAACCAGGCACTTCATCAAAAATCTTCCTGGGCATATGGTATAAAAGGTTTCATGAGGAAATTGTGTGGGTAGCAAAGAGAGAAAACCCTTTGTCTCACCAATCTTCCTCAAGACTTTACCTCTCAGAAAATGGAAATCTACTCCTTTTTGAAGGTTCCTCTGAGATTGCAGTTTGGTCGACAAATTTGACATTTCCCCAGTCAAATATAACTGAAGCAGTACTTGGTGATGATGGAAATTTTATTTTGAGAGGTAGATCGAACGCGTCTTATATATTTTGGGAGAGTTTCGACCATCCAACCGATACATGGCTGCCAGGTGCAAAGCTTGGGATCGATAAGGTTATTGGAAAACCACAGCAGCTCATTTCATGGAAAAATTCAGAAGATCCAGCACCTGGTGTGTTCTCATTCGGGTTCAACCCAAATGGAATCAATCAGTTTGTCTTAGAGTGGAACAGATCCCAAATTTATTGGAGTTCGATATTTTGGAATAGAACATATTTCAGCTCATTCCCTGAAGCGAGCCTTATCTTCGACTTCACTTTTGTGTCAAGTAAAAATGAAAGTGAGAGATATCTTACTTACTCTCTTCGTAATCCTTCTACCCTTTCTAGATGTCGAATTGACCAAACAGGACAGATTAGGGCACTGTTGTGGCTGCCTCTTGAATCCGTTTGGAATACATTTTTTTCCACACCGCAGAACCTATCTAATGTCTACGCTTTGTGCTGTGCATTTGGCGTGGTACAATACCCTGACAATTCCTCAAACCCTTGTGAGTGTCTAAAAGGTTTCAAACCATTTTCGATGGAAGAAACTAGACTAAATGATTGGTCAAGCGGTTGTGAGAGGAAATCTCCTTTGCAATGTCAGAATAATACGCATGCTAATTTCAAAAAAGATTGGTTCATGAAAATATCAAACATGCGATTGCTTGTTTATTCGAGAGCATATTTGGCCTTGAATGCTAGCAGATGTGAATTAGCTTGCATGGAAAATTGTTCTTGCACAGCTTATGCTTATAATAGGAGTGGGTGTACAATATGGGAAGGTGATCTTTTGAACTTACGTCAACTCTCACATGATGGCAAGATTAGACAAGATATTTATCTTAGACTTGCTGCTGCTGAGTATCAAAATACCAAAGGTGAAATGAAATCTACACTAATTTATGCCATCTTTCTCTTTGAACTAATACTTCATTAATTCTCTTTTATGATGGTTTAGCTAATGGTGATTATTGTCATCATAATCAGGCAAAAAATGGAAGATATGGGTTGCTGTATTGGTCCCAGCAATAGGGCTTCTCTTATGCCTTTTAATTTGTTTTTCATTAAAAGGAAAACTCAAACGCATAGGTAACTATGATGTCAACTCAATTGATTTTCTTAGATCATGCACTTGATATCCATGCATAGTGACCAATTCTTATATTTCTATATCAAATAGGAGAGAAGGCTTCAAGCAATAATCTTCTATTATTTGATTTTGATACTGAACGCCATGCAATCAATGATGGAATGAACACCAACAATAATTTGAATAAAAGAGAGAAAGATGCCGAGTTACCACTATTCAGTTATGAGAGTGTATCAGTTGCAACCAATAATTTCTTAGCTGTGAATAAGCTTGGAGGAGGCTATGGACTTGTTTACAAGGTACATTACATTTTCCGAATGAATTTGCTTTGAACACTACTAAGAAAATCGACATTAATAGTATACCTTCATGAAAGCTTAAAGAGCTTATGGTTCTCCTTCATAGGGGAAATTACTCGACGGAAAGGAAATTGTAGTGAAGATGCTATCAAAAAGATATGGACAGGGGAATTGAGGAGTTCAGAAATGAGATAATACTAATTGCAAAACTCCAGCATAGAAATCTTGTGAAACTTTTAGGTTGTTGTATCGAGCAAGAAGAAAAGATATTAATATATGAGTACGTGCCCAATAAAAGTTTAGACTTCTACATTTTCGGTGAGTGCATGCTTATCTATATACATATATATAATTTCCTCTCATCTCATATGTTTCTAGGTTCTTAAGTACTAACTAATTTCCTTGATTGTACTATTTAAATAGATTCAACCAAGAAAAAGATGTTGTCTTGGGAGACACACATATGCATTATTGAAGGGATTGTTCAAGGGCTTCTCTATCTTCATCAATATTCAAGGTTACAAATCATACATAGAGATCTAAAACCAAGCAACATTCTCTTGGATAGTGAAATGAATCCAAAAATATCAGATTTTGGCATGGCTCGAATAGTTGGAGGCAATGAAACACAAGCAAACACAAACTGAATTGTTGGAACTTAGTAAGTATGCAACTCATTTTACATTTGATATTTTCAATTGCCAGTTAAATTCTTCTAGCAGGCTACTAAAGAGTAGTGTACTAAATTTTGGAATCCAGTGGATACATGTCTCCCGAATATGCTATACAAGGTTTATACTCGATAAAGTCCAATGGTTTTAGCTTTGGAGTATTGCTACCGGAGATTATATGCGGCAAAAAGAATACTAGCTTCTATAACCACAGTTCACTTAGTCTTCTTACATATGTGAGTAGCATTTATATCCTCAAAATGTCTTTATGTTTTTCATTAGTCTTTAAATTGAAATGCTCTTAGCTTTCAGTAAAACTTACATTTATATGAAATGATACTAGGCTTGGGAGTTGTGGAGAGATGATCGAAGTTTGGAGTTGATAGATCCAATTGTAGGGTATCCTTCTTCCAGTTTTATTAGGTTGAGATTCATTAACATTGGCCTTCTTTGTGTCCAAGAAAGCCTGACTGATCGACCTACCATGCTTGATGTAGTCTTAATAATTAGCAATGAGCATGCACTTCTACCTACTCCCAAGCAACCAGCGTTGAACACATTCCTGAATATGATGGATACAAATTTAACAGTTGACAATACAGAAAATTGCTCAAAGAATAGCATAACTGTTTCAATAATGGAAGCTTGATGACTGATCACTATACCAAATACAACAAATGTTGTAGAACCAATCTTTCTGTATATTTTGTATGCATATTGATATGCTACGCACTTGTCACTGAATGTTGGCTTAGTTCACTCATATTTTAGTTTTGTTACCACTAATACTATCCTTTTTCTTCTTCTTCTTCTTCTATTTATTTATTTATTTTTATGTGCTATGTGTGCAACCAATATTTTTAGGTGGGATTGTCTAAGGCTTGCTGTAGTCTTATTCTAAGGCGTGTGTTGCTAATTTTTGTTAAAATACTTGAGTGTGTACCTATAGATTCCCATTAACGCATCCAAATGGTATCCTTTGGCTTTTGGTCAATTTTTTAAGAGGAATTTCTTGTCTCTCTAGTGGTTTTTGGTTTTTCTTTTTCTTTTTCCTTTTTGGATGAATATACTTGTGTGGGTGCATGTACATGTATCCACTGTCTAACATGGAATGCAATGAAAACACTGCTTAGTTGAGAAAGCACTATCAAACCTATGGGATCTTTCTTGTTGTCAAGGGGAATATCTAATAATAAAGCCAAAATATCAGAGCAAATGCTACCAAAAAACCTGGTTAAAATGTTTTATTTAAGTAAATTATGGGTGCAAAAATAAGCATTCTTATGAACTTTGGTGGCTGATTTCAATGATGCCTGAAATGGAGACCTTCCAATATGAAATTGGGTTGCAACTGTTCTCAATATTCTTGCATAGATTCTACCCCTCTCCATGCTGTGGATGGCCAATTGGCCATGGCATTTCAAAAGGTATTAATGATATCCTGGATAAGCCTAATGCTCAGGCACAATTACAAGCCTACATCTAATAAAAAATTATTCTACCCTAAAAGTTAATTTTATTACATTTCTTTAACAAATACAGTAACTTAAACGTATGAGACTCTCCCTACAGTTGTCAACCAACATTACTCCGGTGATTTACTATTTGGTTCCACTGTTCAAAAATCTACTTTTACATCTAGCTGTCGCCATTTTAGTGGTATTTTTTTTCTTTCTTGTTTTATGGGTGACCATAAATTTAGTAGGCTTGGGAATTGTAGAGAGATGATCAAAGTTTGGAGTTGATGGATCCAATAGTGGGGTATCCTTCTTCCAGTTCTATTATGTTGAGATTCATTAACATTGGCCTTCTTTGTGTCCAAGAAAGCCCAACTGATCGACCCACCATCCTTGATGTAGTCTTAATGATTAGCGATGAGCATGCACTTCTACCTACCCCTAAGCAATCAATGTTTACCACATTTCAGAATATGGTGGACACAAATTCAACAGTTGATAATGCAGAAGATTGCTCAAAGAATAGCATAACTATTTCAACAATGGAAGCCCGATGACTAATTCCTATACCAAATAAAATAAATTTTGTAGAACCAATCTTTTTGTATATGACTTCTTTAACGGTCCAGAAGGCCCATGATACTAATTTGGATAATTAAGCTCAAGAAGAGTTGTTATTGGAAATGTTTTTAGATTTCAAGAAGACCCACTTGGTTTAATTTGTGAAAAAAAAAAATTAGAGGCTTTGAAACAGTGGTCAATAAAAGGTTTCCAATTCTAACAAACCAAGTTTCTTAATAAGCATTCTTGAACTACGGCGACTCGTACAAGTCATTGCTTCTCTTCTCCATTTGCCACTCTCCATCCCACCACACAAACAACTCAAACGAGCTGTCTGATTGGCTTGCCTTTGGACTTTTGAAGCTTCCCAAGACGGAACACAGGCAAGAACTTAGAATACTCTTGGAGCCTCTCCAAAATTATTATTATTTTTTAATTATTTTGGTGAGGTAATTTAGTAAAAATGATTTATATCTTCACTTTTCGTGCTCACAATTTTAACCAAAATAAAATGGTGAGTAAATAGTACTCACTATCTTTAGCGAGTACTATTAGCTCGTGATTGTACTTTTAGTTAAAGTTTGGACTTTTCTGTTTGTTTGGTTGTTGAGAAAATGTGGGAAAAAAGTTAATAAAATTTTATGTGGCGTTCTTTGATTGGCTCGAGAAAGGTGGGATCTTTGCTCAGAGATGTGTAATGCATCTAATTGGGATAGTAAAGTTTCTGAACTTTCCAGGAATACAATGTCGCGTTGGTTATAGAGTTTGCGTGTCAGTTAGTGCTCCGTTTGGTCACTCAGAAAAAAGTGGGGAAAGCAAATAAATTAGTGATTCTTAATCATTTCATAATTTGGGACTGGGGGAAAGTATATAGCTCAAAATTAGCTTAGAGAGTTGACCGTACGTGTTTTTGGTTTATAGGAATTTCAACCAAGAGAACATAATATGTTTCAGAATTTTGCCGGAGCGTCTCTGCAAAAAAACAGAGAACTACATTTATTTTAACTTGTTTGAAAAGGTTGGCATCTGCTTCTGAATATCTGATCTGTTAGTTTTAAGTCTTGTTCATTTCCCTTATGTTATGTTTCTGGGTTTTGATGTGTGGGGTATGTTGGGCAGAGGAAATCCCCATACTTGATATATTTTTTCTGGAGTTGATTAACCCACAAGCAATCTGTGTTTGATAGTAATTTCCAACCAAGCTTTGCAACAAGAGCTAGATTGAAGCCATGCATCCTTTTAAAGCCAAGGCCACCCTCATCTTTCGGAGAACAAATGGAGCTCCAAGATTTTAACGATAAGTTTCTTGATCTATCTTTCGGGAAACCCCACCAGAAATTTTTGAAAAGCTGATCCAAGGAGGAGGAAATAGAGATTGGAAGAAGAAAAGAGCTCATAGCATATGAAGGGATAGTAGAAGCCACTGATCTGATGAGCACAGTGTGACCTGCCTGAGACAAGGTTTTTGCACGCCAACCCTCAATTTTACCAGAGAAAAATGTACTTTTAATTATTTTGGTGAGTAAAATTTTGTAAGGCTGCTAAGAATGCTCTTAAATAAGGACTTAGGTCGGTCAACATTCTCATAATTATGAGTGTTAAGTGAGCAAAGTCTTCGCGAGCTAGCTCGAACTCGACTCATATAAGCTCGGCTTGACTCAATTAGGCTTGTGAGCAGTTCAGTATAAGGCTCAAATTTGTAGTTATTCACACAGCTGCTCATATTAATATTAAAAATTGATGATTTTTGTTTTTTGTTTTTTTCTCAAATAGCATTCTTTTATTATAAAATGGTGCATATCATCTCTTTTCGAAACTAAGTGTCTTACTATATTGAGTCATGCTCCATACTCTGTTAGCCAAGCTAACAGAGGCTTTGTGAAAAAAAATAGAGGCTTTGAAATAGTGGTCAATAAAAGGTTTCCTATGCAAACCATGTCATTGCTTCTCTTCTCCATTTGCCACTCTCCAACCCACCACATAAACAACTCAAATGAACCAGCGACCAAACCAAGACACGCTTTTCTTGTCGGCAAAAAGTACTCACAGGAGAGTTCCAGATGAGTTGTCTGATTGGCTTGCCTTTGGACTTCTGAAGCTTCCTAAGAGCATTTCTAGTAGACTCCCTATAGGGGAGTTTGTTCCCTATGTATAAGGAATAGGTCCAAAAATTCACAAAAAGGTCCTACAACAAATTCCCTAATCAACAATATGCTATAGTGGAGCCTTAATTATATATAAGGCTCCACTGTAGCAATCTGATGCGTTTATTATATTAAAAAAAATTTTTTAAAAAAAAAACTCTTTCTCTCTCTCTCGTCACAGCACATCCTGCGGCAAAACTCACCTAACCTCTCACACAACCTCTCTCTGCAAAACATCAAAACTTCATCTTCTTCAACCTCTCAACTTTCATCCATGTTCTACACAAGGTAGAGAGGAGATTGGAAAGAGAGGAAGATCAAGATTGAGAGAGAATGGTGAGTGTTTTGTTCAAGCCGAGAGAGAGAAACTGAAGCACGGTGGTTGAGCCACCGTCGTTGAGCAATGGGCAACGCCTGGGCAAAGCTAAACCAGCCCTCTTCCGGCGAGTGTAGTGCATTTGGTTATTCCCAGTGTCCATATTAGAATCAATTAAAAGAAAGGTTCATTCTTCCGTTTTACTCAAATACAATGACAATTGTTTTTCTTTCTTTTTGGGTATTATCTTGCCTTTTGTGTGTCATGGCAGATTGGGTATTAAGAAATGGAAAATTTGCCTCTTGGGTATTAAGAAATGGAAAATTTTGTCTCTTGGGCATCAAGAAATGGAAAATTTGATCTCTTTTTTCATTTCAATTTGGTGAAATGTTTGAACTTGGGTGTCAGCCTGGTTTAAGTTTCTATACCTGCACAATACCTCATTTTGTAGGGAAAATAAGCCCGAGGAATAAAAACTATTTTTACATAAACAATTCTGTAGGAACAAAAACTATTTTTACAGAAGGAATTTAGTTTTAGCTTCCAAATGGAACATGCCTGCATAACTGTTTCTATAAAAATAGTTTCTGTTGGTCTGGTTTGGAGTGTGGATGTGAGGTTTTTGCCTTACTGTAGTTTGCTGTTAGTTTCTTTAGTGCTGTTCAATTTCTGCAGCATGCTGCTTCTTTTGATTTGGTTGTTTTGATTAGGCCTCTGTCTGGTTTAGAGAGTGGATTTGAGGATTTTTTGCCTTACTGTAGCTTGCTTTTAGTTCTTTTGTGTTGTTCAATTTCTGCAGTATTTTGCTTCTTTTGGTGTGGTTGTTTTGTTTTGGCCTCTATAAGGTCTCTTTTAGCCTTTTGGAAAAGGCTTGTAATGGTGATAATTTGTAGTTTGAATTGTTTGGTTATAAAATTCTCTAATTCATCGGATAGAAAAAATAAGCCCGAGGAGGGAATTAGGTTGGAGCCTCTATTGCTCCTATTTTTCTATGCATTTTCTTGGAACTCAAAGCCCCTTCTTTGTGATTTTTGGAAGGATGATTGTAGATAAAGAGTCGAACCTTCATCTTGACCACAATTTCCAAATCTCAAACTTAAGCCTACTAAGAAACTATCATTATGCCTCTAATCCTTCTTCATATCTTTCAATGGCCCTTCTGGAGTTTTGCTTAAAACCTTTGCATCAAACACCACATGCTGCTTTTTGATCTCAACCGTTGCCTTCTCAGCAAATGAATCAACATGGTCTTCATATTTCTCTTAAAGGACAAGTAGTGTGTGTAGTAAGACAAAGGCTATTTTAAAAATGTCAAGTTAACAATAAAAGTTAATTAGAAGTCCTTTATAATCAAATATATTAACAAGTAACAATTAAAGATGATAGATATCCTCACCTATGTAGAACAAGGTCAGGAAGTTGAACCATTTCCCAACAAGTGACAGAACCCACAATTAAAGATAATAGATATCCTCACCTATGGGAATCATTGGAATGATAGGATTGAAGAGGCTTAAGCTCTTTGACAGAGTTGCTTTTCAGAAGTCCTTTGAATTTCATGGCTTCAAGTATTTTCTTGATAAAAATTTTACTGTTACACGGCTCCATGAATGGTACCAATTAATGATATTTTTAGTTCCTTTTTTTTATTCAGCTACTTCCATTCATGGATTCACAAGAGGGATTGGAAGAATTCAATGAAACTCATACTCAAAGCTTTACCATGCTCTTACAAGGGGGCGTCAATACAGCAATGAAAATCCACATCAACCTTAAAAGAAATCTACTACTAAAAACACAAACTTCTCAATGGAGGAAGACATTTTACTAGTAGAGGCTTGGCTCAATACTGGCCTTGATCCAATTCAAGGGAATTCTCAAAAAAGCACCAAATTTTGGGATAGGATTTTGGAGAACTATAATGAGAACAAGAAAGAAACCAATGTAGAATGGACTTCGATTCTTTATCAAATCGGTGGTTTTTCATCCAAAAAGCTATCAAAAATTATGTGGGTACTTTGACCAAGTTGAATCTAGGAATCAGAGTGGTATTGGTAAGCAAGATAAGGTATAAATGATTTCTTACTAGTAGTGTAAATTAGTCATTTATTTGATTCAAGATTTTAATTATTTTAATTTTATGAATTTTCTTTCAGATCAATATGGCAAAGGATATGTACTGGGAGTTTAATAACAAGGCCATATTTCAATTTGAATATTGTTGGAATAAGTTGAAGACAATACTGAAATATAAGAAATATATGTTGGCTCAATCAGATTTGAAAAGGAAATGCCTTGATACAAGTACTTCTTATCATCGAGATGTTATACATTTAGGGGAAGTTAACGATGATCAAAATGTACCTGTAGACTTGGAGAGACCTATAGGCAAGAAGGCCACAAAAGAGAGAGAGAGAAAGGAAGAAAGAAAAAAGAACAAAGATTGTGGAGATAAAGAGATTGTAATGGAGGTTTTGAGTGGATTAGCGGAAGCGAAGAAGAGATCATATGAGGAGAGAAAGAAAGAGATCGATACGACAAAGGAGAAGATCATTTGTGTTGAGAAAGAAAAGCTTGAGATTGAACTTAAGAAAGAAGAAAGGGAACAAAAGAAGGAAGAATTTGATAAACAAAAGCTAGAGGTTGAACTTAGGAAAGAGGAAAGTGAACAAAAGAAAGAAGAATTTGAAAAACAAAAGCTTGAAGTTGAACTTAGGAAAGAGGCAAGGGAACAAAAGAAAGAAGAATGAGAAATTATGTAACGACCTAGATTTTAAATTATTATTTAAATAATATTTAAAATATTAAATAATAATAATAGTAATAATAAATGATATATGGATTAATGATATTAAATAGCTATTTGGTGTTAAGGTTTTATGTTGCATTGATTATTGACCGTCTTTGAGTGTCACTTTAATTATCAAATTTAGTTTCATAAGTATGTGTGTGGGCATGATTAAACACAATTTAGTGAAATAAATTACTTATGTTAGTGTTTGGTGAAATCAAAAATTGATTTGAAGTGTTTTAGTTTTGGCTTAAAAAGCAGTGTCTTAACTTTTATACTGTCTAGTAAAGATTAAAATTACTAAGAAATGGTAGGCTAGCCACTTTGGTAGAACTCTTGAAAGCTTCTAGTAAGTATGATTGGTTAGAAATATCAAGGGAGTTTAATGGAGCAAGTGGGCAAGTGGAAGTGTGAATGCAAAGTGTGAATGCAACTAGTTTAAGGTCTAATTTCGTGGGATATTTTGCAAGGGCCAGAAACTGCATCAAACGAACTCGGATGAAGTCGAACCAAAAATATAAAATGTTTGTCTCGGAGTCCTCTATCTACCCTCAAAATTTCATGTCAATCGGAGTACGTTTGGATACAAAAAAATAGATCGGAGTGCACTGCCCTCATGTTGGACGAAAAATGACAAGATAGACTAGAATCTTGGAATGTTGACTAGGTTTATGTTTTTAGTTGAATACCTCTCAACCCTTGGATTAAAAGTAGGAAAATGAATCCTAGCCATCCATTCTTTAATAGATAGAAGCTTGAGTTTAACCATTGGATCAAAAGTGTTAGGATTAATCCTAACCACCCATTTTCTTATAAATAGGAGGCCAAGTGATTCATTATTTTCACTTAGCTCTTTCACTTTCCTAGCAAGAAAATACTACTTGCACTCTTTCCTTCTCTCTCTCTCTCTTCCTTAGCTCTAAATCAAAAATCATATAACTTAGATCATTCTTCTAGTCTTCAAGTGTTCTTAGTTTGATAAATAGTTACATAGAGAAGATTGTGTGGAGTTCTACTTCAAGGCTATTGGGTAAGTATTCCTTGTGTAATTATAATGATTTATTGTTTATATTACTTGTTCTCATTTAATTGTTTAAGACCCAATAAGCTTATGTTGTAAAATAAAGTAATAAAGAATTGATGGTAAACAAATGGATTAAAGGCTTATGAAATTATCTATATTTACTTTACAGTTCTTTCATTCAGTCATTTATCTTATTGTCATTTAAATTTAATTCATATTTTTGGCGGTACGGATCATTGATCTCAACCCCTAAATATGAATTTAGTATTTACATTCAGTTATTTATTTTATTGTTATTTAAATTTTAATTCATATTTTTGGCGGTACGGACCATTGGTCTCAACCCCTAAATATGAATTCAGTATTTATATTCAGTTATTTACTTTATTGTCATTTAAATTTTAATTCATATTTTTGGCGGTACGGACTATCGGTCTTATCCCCGAAATATGAGTAATGTTTTATATATATTAATTATAATACTAGTTTTTATTTTGTGATATTGGCCATTAGCCTCGTCACCAAAAACGAATTCAGGAATAAAACTATGTATAAGTAAATATCTCAGATTTATATGATAAAATGAGTAAGTAAAGATGAAGTGACGGATAATAAATAAATATAAAAAGATGAGGGTCTTTAAACAATGCTATTATTTGAGAATGAACTAATATATATATATGGTTTGTATGTATGTATTTGTATGCAGAAGTGGAGCAGAAATTATACACTAAGGAGAGTAAGTATGGATGTACTTACTGAGTATTAGCTTTATTTTGTGGGTATAGGAATTCTTATTTTACCTTATTGATATAATTTTCGCATTACAACTGTTGCATAATGTGTCTAATAATATGGTGATAAGATAGCCACCTTAAGAACAAGGGTAGATTGTCATGAGGAACTGCCGGTATCGCTGGATGGGGTATATAACCACAACAGCCTAATATATAATTGTCGTGTAGTCGCCAAAGACCAAACAGTGTAAAACTCTAAAGTGTGAGGGACATAACGGACGTGAACGGGCTGAGAGCTCATTACGAGAGGTCTGAAGAAAGATTATCATAAAACACAAACTAATATGTCACTACACTGCATTCGCATTTCATTCATCATTATATATTTTATTTCATAATCTTACTTTGTCTCAAACTAGTCTTTTAGTCTTTATTTCTAAGAAAATAGATTACTCACTTGTTTGGCTATGTAAATATGATAACGCCATATTTACATAGACTTTGATGCAGGAATAGAAAGTGAGGACGATGGTCCTTTTGTTGGTTTTGATGGTTGATAGAATATCTGCTACGAGATTGATGCTTACTCTATGAAGCCAGTCTCATTTATGTTAATTGCTTTCATTAGATGATATGATGTGTGCGAACTTGAGAAATATTATTATATTAATTTTGGTGCCATCTGTGGCTTATATTTGGTATACCTAGTGTGTACATATGTTGTAATGAAATCATATTTCTATTTTCATTAAATAATATATCACCTCGAGGTATTTCAGTCCGCTCAATTGTGTTGTGCAAGTTATTCCTAAGCCATAGAAAGGAAAAAAAAAAAATTATATGCATATTCCGCTGTAAAATTGTATTTATAAAGTTGCAGCGTAATGGCTTCGATATTTGCTAGTTCAAATATCGGGGCGTTACAAATTATGATGATGGATACAAGCCACTTGTCTAATGTGCAACTTGAATATATTTAATCTCTCTAAATGGAAATCATTGAGAAGCGTAGGAGTAAATAGTCATTGGTATTTGCGTATGAATGTATTTAAGTGAACTAATCATGTCATTTTGTAAATAGTCATTGATTTTGTCATCTTTTTGTTCAATGACTATTTTGTTATAAACTGAATATGACTGACCTCTTGATGAGGTTCTAATTGAAGGTGTAGCTAAGAATCCTTCTCTGTTTGTGTAATTTTCAAGTTACTTTAGAGTCTTCTCAACGCTAAGAATCCTTCTCTTGTTTGTGTAATTTTGTCTTCTCAAATTATCAAGTTACTTTTCTTTATGGAATCTTTATGAAATCTGCCTATTGATGTTGTGATATTAGGAATGTGCATAAATCTGCATATAAAAGTTACTATTGTGCTGAGGAGACGAGTATGGAATCTACCTATTGATGTTTTTATTGGTATTTTTTTATCTGTTTAGTGAAGTTGAAAGTTTGGAATTTGCATTAAGTTCCGTTTGGTTCCTGAGAAAATGTTGACAAAAGACAGAATATTCATGATTATTTTGAAAATTTAGAACTGTTTGTTGCTACTGTGGTAAGGAGACGAGTAAAATCCATGTCTTATTAGAGTAGTAGAGCTATTAGGTTGGCCTATTGTTTCTTTGTTTTATAATATTTTTTTATTTTATTTATTTGTTCTTTCGCAACTAGGCAAAGAGTGCAACAAAAAGATTTTTGTTTGATGTATCTTTTGGTCCATTTCTTTGGTGATCAAACATAACACTTAGTTTTATACAGTTTTCAATAAATTAAGGAAGTTGGTTGGTAATGGAAAGAACCTCATGAGCTCTCATAACTTTTATATGCAGATTTATGCACAACTACATGAACTGGAACAACAATAGACATATTTGGAAATTGAATGTGCAATCATACGAAATTACAATTTGATAAGCATAATACTGCAGTCATATGAAATTATAGTTTTTTTAATACATTGGTTAATGGATTGGGTATTGAAGAAAATAAAAACAAAAGAACTTGAAGAAAAAAACACACACACACACACACACACAATTTAATAGCCATGGTGCAATCATACAAAATTTAAAATCAGAAGTTCTTATTAGCCATATATTTGCCATAAATGCTCAACAAGGTCTGATTAGAGTTGAGAATGAGTGTCTCAATCTCTAATACGATGATAATTTTGTATGAAGTCCAAAAATTCAATTGTATGCTCATGTGATGGTGGTTCAAGGGGAGTCTCATTGATTTGATCATAATCAAAAGCATCTGCTATAAATCTCGTTCGTCTTCAATGATCATATTATGCAATATTATGCACGCCATCATAATCTCTTTAAGCATTTTAGGTTTGTGTAAACGTGCAGGGCCACGTACAATAGCAAATTGAGCTTGAAGAACTCGAAATGCCCGCTCTACATTCTTCCTTGTTGACTCTTGAGGTACAGCAAAATTTTTTCTTTTATTTCCTTGTGAAGCATGAATTGTTTTTATGAATGTTGCCCATGGAGGATATATACCATCGCAAGATAATATCTCATCGTATAGTCGTGATCATTGAGTGAGTACTCTATTGGAGGTGCACGCCCTTCAACTAGATTACTAAATACAGAAGACCGTTCTAACACATTGATATCATTGTGAGACCCTGGTAACCCAAAAAACGCATGCCATATCCAAAGATCATAAGATGCCACTGCTTCCAAAATAATTGTTCATTCATGGATATGGCTAGAATGCATACATTTCCAAGCATTTGGACAATTCTTCCACTTCCAATGCATGCAATCAATGCTTCCCAACATACCTGGAAATTCACGACTTTCGCCAATTACTAACAATCTAGCAATGTCATCCTGGGTTGACGACATCAAGTACTCGGCGAAAAATTTTGAATTCACTGCTTGAACAAATAGTTTAAAACTATCCATTGCAATGGCTTCTCCAATTCATAAGTATTCATCCATAAGATCTGCCGTACACCATAAGCGAGCATTCTAAGTGCGGCAGTCATTTTTTGTAGGGAAGAGTGCCCAAGCTTGCCAGCAACATTTCTTTTTTGGACAAAATATGGCTTGTGATCTACTATTACGTCGTGAATGTAGACAAAAAGTTCACAATGCATACAAAACCTCCTCCAAAATTTTTTGGTAGGATAAACTGGCGATGCAACAAAATAGTCGTGGAAAAGGTTTTCTTGACCTTGCAAAGAATTACAGTAAATGGTATTGTGGCTTTTACCAGAATCACGACGTGATATTGATCCTCTTTCACTATGAAATTGTTCTTTTGCCAAATTACTTCTAACTCATCATCATCATAAGAATCATATAAAAGGTCATTGAGATTAAAAATATAATTCATAGTGAAAAAAACTTATCACGCAAAGGTCAAAAACAAGACTTCAACCTCTATATTATCACTGCCAGCCAGCCAGCCAACCAACCGTCAAAAATCACTGCCAACCTCTATATTATCACTAGCAACTTAACAATTAGAAACAAGACTTCAAAATTAGTAAATATAGCCTTTGGAAGAAGAAGAAGAAGAAAAAAAAAAAGGCACTACCATTACATGCCAATGGTCAAAAACCAGCCATAAAAAAGTAGTTGTTGATTCATTAACAAATATAGCCGTTGGTTCATTAAAAAAAAATCAAAAACAAAACAAAAGACAATGAAAATGAATTTGACAAAATAGCAATTGGTTGGTAGTTAAAAGAGAATCATTAAAAAAAGTAGAGAAATAAAGAATTAAAAAAGAAAAGAAAAGTAAAGAAATCGTATTTAATTGCTAAAGGAAAGTTGTTGTGGGGCGTATATCGATAGGGAAGCAAAAAGTAGTTTGGATCTCTAAACTTAGGGAACAACACGAGGAAGCTGTTGGGAATGCTCTAAGAAGGACCTCAGGCAAGAACTTAAGAGTAATCCTTGGAACCTCGTCCCCAAGGGTTAAATCAATCGGATGTGAACCACGCCTTATGATGCGGAGGTCACAAATTCGAATCCCCTCTCCCTCTTCCCTTGTGTGGATATGTCAAAAATTTAAAAATAAAATAAAAAATAAAATTCCTTGGAACCTCACCAAACTTTTTTTTTTTTTTTAATTATTTTGGTGAGGTAATTTAGTAAACCAAAATAAAATGAGGAGTGAATAGTACTCACTATCTTTAGCAAGTACTATTCGCTCATGATTCACCAAATGAATAAAAAATTATATAATTTTTTTCTCTTTCCCTATTCTTTGAAAAGGTTATATATATATATATATAATGAAGACGAAGATGAAGAAGATTCAATGGGTTTGAAACCGAAGACAAAGGCGAAGATTCAGTGGATACGGGTTTATGCTCAACCCAGATGGAGACGCCGATCGAGTCCGATTTGAAACCCAGATGGATTTCTTATTCTTCCGGTTCACCATTTGTTGAAGCTAGGCGGTGGAAAAGAGTGAGAAGAGGATGATGGACCCTGGTGTTGCTGAGGTGATGGCCTTCTTTCATGGTGTTTCTCTTTGCATTTCTTTGGGTTTCTAGAATGTTTTTTTTTGGAAAGAGATGCAAAAACAGAGGGGGAAGAAAAAAAAAAGAGGAAGAGAATGGTTTTCGGAATGTTCTTTGGGATGCAACAAAAAAAAAAAAGATGGGGAAGAAAATGTGCAGTTGAGAGAGAGATGGGGAAGAAAATGAAAAGATAAAAAGTAATAAAATAATATTAAAAATGATATTTAATTAAGAGAGATGGTTAAAATAGATGCTCTGCTGACTAGAGTGTGTAGTGAAAAACTAGTAGCTAAAATGAAAAAATCATATATATATATATAAAAGTTGAATCACTCTCATAAGTGCCTTAATATTGCGACATGTGGCATGAACCATTTTTATTTTAATGTTGAACCGGTTTTTTAAGGCATAATTTGTAAACCGGTTTTTTAAGAGTGAACCGGCTTTCTAAGAAAAAACCGGTCATTAATTAGCGTGTTAATTGCATTAATTATATTTCAAGAGTTTTTCATATATAAATTATTTCCAGTCAAATAAGGAAACAAATAGTATAAATCTAATTATTACGTTTAGTCAATTTAATATGTATATTAATACGTTTAGGATTCTCCAAAAAAAAGACATCATATATATATAATCAATCATTAATTAGTGTCATTAATTGTGATAATTATATTTCAATATAATCTTAGTGTCACTAACTACGTTAACTAAATTATAATCCATGTATTATTCTTGCTAATTTTTTTTTTCTTTATACTACTCATTTTAAATCATATATACTTATAGGAACAAAGATTTATTTATTTTATTCAAAGAGGTGATATATATATTAATACGTTTTTTTAACTTATAATGAAAAATGACATGTTTAAATTATAATAAAGAATCCTGTGCATAGCACCTGTTATAAAAATTGAACTGGTTCATGTGTTTTAAGTGAAAAATAGAGTGTTTTATATTTTTGAAACTATGCGTTTAATATCACATTGAACTCTCACACAGACTTAGTCTCTATATATAACTCAAACATTCAAATCCCTTCAAAAAAAAAAACCCAACCATTCAAATAAGATTTTCTCCATTCTCTACCGTCTCTTTTATCCATCTCTGTTTCTCTTCTTACTTCTAGGTTATCTTTTTTTTTTTTTTTTTTTTGACATGTCCACACAAGGGTAGGGGGAGGGGGGATTCGATCTTGTGACCTACGCTTCATAAGGCGTGGTTCACAGCCGATTGAGCTATCTCTTGGGGACATTACTTCTAGGTTATCTATGTTAGCAATATACTATTGTATAACCTTTAGTTTTTTTTTTAATTGAAATAGGCGTAATAGATATTTTTACACAACTTTTTTAATCTATAATAATAATAATAATAAAATGATGGAGATGTGTTAAGTTTTGAAATTAAATTATAAGGAACGATGTCCCCAAGAATTGTGAAGGTTATGACCAGTTTTTTAAGAGTGAACCGGTTTTTTCTTAAAAACCCGGTAATTAATTAGCGTAATTATATTTCAAAAGTTTTTCATATTTAAATTATTCAATAAATCAAATCCTATTAATGGCTGAATCAAATAAGGAAATAAATAATATAAATCAAATTATTATGTAATAATACGTTTAGGATTCTCAAAAAAGAAAAAAAGACATCACATATATACATAACCATTTTTTTCTAAAAAAATTAGCGTCATTAATTGCGTTAATTATATTCAATGTAATTAATTATATTTCAATATAATTCATGTCATTAGTTGTGTTAATTATATTATAATCCATGTATTCTTCTTACTAATTTTTTTTTTACACTATTTATTTTAAATAATATATACTTATAAGAACAAAGATTTATTTATTTTTTACTTAAATAGGTGAGATATATTTGTATATGTCATTTTAACTTATAATGAAAAATAATGTTTTTAAATTTTAAAATTAAATTATAATGAAGAATTCCGTGCATTTAGGATTAGGTTATAAGAATTCCGCAGGTTATAAGCTCGTGTGTATAGTAAGTGGCTAAAATAGTCATTCTTGCTGGAGATGCTTTTAGGATAAGGAGTTACGGCTCGGCCCCACCGACTTGAATGTTCAAGGCTTCAAGTCAAACTGATCAACACTTCTACTTTCATTGTTGAAATCGTTACACTATTTGTTGACGATGCACATTGTGTCCATCGTATTCCGGTCTCTGGTAAGGAATGGTCAGCAATCCTTCTGTAATTATCAACTGCGGTAGTGCAAGTTAAGAGAGGGAATTGGAGGTGCCATGAAGACAAAGAAGCCATGCCTCTTATTCTGCTTATAATCCTATCCTGTTACAGAGCACGCTTATCCATAGCTGCTGGTGATACATTTCAGCCGGCCACTCGCTTTCAAACTGGATTGCCTGTTTCTTCTAAAACATATTTGGCTGTGAATGCTTGCAGATGTGAATTGGCTTGCATGGAAAATTGTTCTTGCACAGCTTATGCTTATAATAAGAGTGGTTGTATGAAATAGGAAAGAGCTCTTTTTTTTTTAAATGAAAGGGGTACATTTTAATTATACTACTACCATTTGATGGCCTTATTAGAGGCCTTAGGCATTGCCTAATTGGCCTAATAGAAGAGGCGGCAGTGCAGCTCTGTTCCAGGGACACAAATTTTCTCTAAATCAGTATGAAAAAAATATTTTTTAACCCATTTAAAATAGTATCAAGTATCTATAAATATTTAAAAAACACATTAAATTTAGTCTAAGCTAGTAAATTACTATTAATGATGTTAATAATTAAATGTGTCTTGTACAGTGGTTGGATCAATACATTTTTAGACTTAGAAAGAAAGAAAAGTCAAGATTCAAGAAGTTGAAGATCTCGTTCACATGAAATACTGCACAAAGTTCCAGAATACATCGTTTGCTATATATCTCGGTCGCTTCTCGTTCGGTGCCATGTTTAGTGGTTCATTCGAACGAGTGGACCATAAAATGCTTCTGTCGAAAAAAATGCTATGATAATGATGCAACAAGGTGCAGGGAGCCAGAGACTAAGTCAGACGCCAGAGTGGTTATGTGATATACAATGGAGAGAAGGTGTCAACTACGAACAACGCCATGCTTAGATCCAATCAAGCTCCTGAAAACGAATTATCATTTAATTCAGTTGACAGCTTCTGAAAAAGAATGCTCATTTAATTCTGTCGACAGAGTAGGTATTAGTTGTTAGACTTTGTTGTGGAACTCCATTAATGGGTTATGTAGAGCTTGATTATCTGAATCGGTCGCTGAAAAAGAAAGGAATATGGATTGGTACTCAGTCTTCTTAAATATGTGAGTAGCTTTTATTTCCTCTGAATTTCTTTATGTTTTACATTATTATTATAAATTGAAATGCTTTTAGTACATTTATTTGAAATAATACTAGGCTTGGGAGTTATGGATAGATGATTGGAGTTTGGAGTTGATCGATCCAACGAAATGGTATCCTTCTTCTAGTTCTATTCCGTTGAGATTCATTAAAATTGGCCTTCTTTGTGTCCAAGAAAGCCCAAGTGATCCACCTACCATGCTTGATGTAGTCTCAATGATTGGCAATGAACATGCAGCTCTACCTACACCCAAGCAACCAGCATTTATCACATATAAGAATATGAACACAAATTTTACAACTGATAGCGGAGGAAATTGCACAAAAAATAGTGTAATTATTTCAACAAAGGAAGCTCGATGCCTGATTCCTATATCAATGAAAACAAATGTTCTATAACAATTTGTAACATGAGTTTTTGTATAATTTATGCCTTTGGAGTTGGCTCGCTCCCAAAGTTGTTTTACGTTTTGAAGAGTTGTTCAAAAATGTTTATACTTCATCACTAAAATTGTATTAATTTAATTGTCTCGTTCCTCCTCTCTTCTTTTCTTTTCTTTTCTTTTTCCTTGTAGACTTTTGTTGATTGTTTTGGATGATCCATAAGTAAAATGTCCTTAAATTGAAAGGGTATAATGAAAAATAATTAATATATGCACGCCTCTAATTTAGTTTGTTGATTTAAAACTAAAACTAATAATTATTGATACCTTCCCTAAGAGAAAACTCAATCAGATGGGATTATGCCTAATAAAGCGGGATCACTAGTTCGAATCTCCCTCTCTCTTCTTACGCAGACATGTCAAATAATAATAATAATTATTATTATTATTAATGATACTGATGAGAATTAAATTTGAGTGGAATCCATACTCTTTGACTTCCAAGTACTGCCAAGGAAGTTAACATCTCTTTATGAAATGTAAGCCATGGCCGATCGAACTCATATTGTCTACTTTTCTTTTTTGATAAATTCAACTGAGGTATTTAAATACTAATTCATGATATTTTTTAAATCAATTATATGAGATGTAACTAATTTAACAGCTTTTTTTTTAATTGATAATACGGCTAGCTAATTCACTTAATCTTTCTTGTGACATAGTGTAGGATTTTATCAATTTTAATTTCGAAAAACTTCTCTCTACATAGTCAACTATAACAGATATGGAATGACTGATTCAATGAAGTGAACCTATTAAAGGCAAAAGAAAATCATGAAATTGGATAAAGATTTCCAAGTTTTGACTGACACAAGAGTTTATGGCTTACTGAACTTGGCAGACCCATCGTTTTACTTCGTTAATTCCATCCTCCCAACTTTAATTAGGGAGCATTCAACCACTTTGATTGTTACAGAGAGGAATCCCTCAGATTCTTTCAATTTGAGGGGATTTATTAGATTTTGTTAGTCAAACTTACCCTCACGTAAGTTTGACTAACAAAATCTAATAAATTCCCTGTAACACTCAAACGTTCTCGTTCAAACAATCCACCTTTCTTAAGAGTACTCACAGGCCAAATGCTATGATAATGATGCGACAATGTGTAGAGACTAATTAACTAATGCAATCTTAATCTAACATTAATTTCGACGAATCAGAGCAGATGTTATTGAGAGTTTTCATTGACATTTAACTCTTAACATTTATTTCAAAACTAGTAATTATGTTGACTGGTAAAGTCAACCGGCAGAGTGGTTGGATCCAATCAAGGTGTCAACTATGATCAGCGCCATGCTTAGATCCAATCAAGCTTCTGAAAACGAATTATCATTTAATTCAGTTGACATGCAGCGTCTGAAAGAATTTGATTTAATTCTGTCGACAGAGTAGGTATTAGTGGTTAGACTATGTTGTGGAACTCCATTAATGCATGGGTCATGTAGAACTTGATTGTCTGAATCGGTCGCTGAAAAAGAAAGGAATATGGATTGGAACAAGTTTTCTTGTTCACCCATTCTTCTTCCTGTATTGCATTTTTCTGCAATTACTAACTGCGGTTCTGCAAGTTAAGAGAGGGAGGGGTACCATCATGAAGAGTAAGAAGCTATGGCTCTTATTTGCTCTGCTTCAACTCATGTCTTATTACAGAGCATGCTTCTCCATAGTTGGTGATACCCTTTCACCAGGTCACTCTCTTTCTCATTCAAAGAGAGAGACAATAGTATCTCAAGGTGGCACTTTTGAGCTGGGTTTCTTCAAACCAGGAACTTCATCAAAAATCTACCTGGGCATATGGTATAAAGGGTTACATGAGGACATTGTTTGGGTAGCAAACAGAGAAACCCCTTTGTCTCACCCATCTTCCTCAAGACTTTACCTCTCAGAAAATGGCAATCTACTCCTTTTTGAAGGTTCCTCTGAGATCCCAGTTTGGTCGACAAATTTGACATTTCCCCGGTCAAACATAACTGAAGCAGTACTTGGTGATGATGGAAATTTTGTTTTGAGAGGTAGATCGAACACGTCTTCTATATTTTGGGAGAGTTTCGACCATCCAACCGATACATGGCTGCCAGGTACAAAGGTTGGGATCGATAAGGTTTCTGGAAAACCACAGCAGCTCATTTCATGGAAAAATTCACAAGATCCATCACCTGGTGTGTTCTCGTATGGGTTAGACCCAAATGGAAGCAATAAATTTGTCTTAGAGTGGAACAGATCCCAAATTTATTGGAGTACTGAAGTTTACACTGCAACATCTTTCAGCTCACTTTCTGAAAGGAGCATTATCTTCAACTACACTTTTGTGTCAAGTAAAAATGCAAGTGAGAGATATTTTACTTACTCTCTTCGTGATCCTTCTACCCTTGCTAGATATCGAATTGACCAAACAGGACATATTAGCATACTGGTGTGGCTGCCTGGCGTTTCCATTTGGAGTATGGTATGGTCTGTACCGACGAACCTATCTAATGTCTACGCCTTGTGTGGTGCATTTGGCATGTTACAATACCCTGACAATTTCTCGAACCCTTGTGAGTGTCTAAAAGGTTTCAAACCATTTTCAATGGAAGACGCCAGACTAAATGATTGGTCAGGCGGCTGTGTGAGGAAATCCACTTTGCAATGTGAGAATAATACGCATGTTAATGTCAAAAAAGATTGGTTCATGAAAATATCAAACATGCGATTGCCTGTTTATTCCAAAGCATATTTGGCCTTGAATGCTAGCAGCTGTGAATTGGCTTGCATGGAAAATTGTTCTTGTACAGCTTATGCTTATAATAGGGTGTATGATATGGGAAGGAGATCTTTTGAACTTACAGCAACTTCTATATGGTGGCGATATTGGACAAGATATCTACCTTAGACTTGCTGCTGATGAGTATCCAAATCCAAGTACAAAAGGTAGGATAAGCGAAATGGAAAGCATGGCTGAGCTAATACTTAATTATGTTATCTTTCATTCTGAACTAATACTTAATTCTCTAATATGATTGAGCTAATAGTGATTCTTTTACATCATAATCAGGCAAAAAATGGAAAGTATGGGTAGCTATGCTAGTCCCTGCAACAGGGCTTTTCCTATGCCTCTCAATTTTCTTTTCATGCAAAGGAAGGCTCAAACGCAAAGGTAAGTGCATTTAAATGTTCTAACCGAACATAAAAATCACTTAAAAAAATTACAAGGAATTCTACCTTAATCTAAGACAAGAAAATTGTCAAAAGTCCTTGTACTTAACAAACTTTTGTAATGGCCTAACAATGAATAGCAAATAGTATCATTAGTATTTGGTTAAGTTAGTTGGGATCCTCCTACATACTTCACCATGTCTTCGAGAAGGAGATTTGTAGTTATTTGGTCATTTTACTAAAATGGGAATGAATTACCAAATTATTAGTTCTTATTTGCGAAAATGACTAAATAAACTTACCTTTAGATACTGGCATTGTTCATAGTGGTTGAACTTTGGTAAACCTAATGATGTCACCTCAATTTTTCTCTGACCAATCACTACATTTCCATGTATAGTGACCAATACTTATCATTCTAGATCAAACAGGAGAGAGCCCTTCAAGTAATAATCTACTATTATTTGATTTTGATGATGAACTCCATGCAATCAATGATGAAATGAATACCAACAATAATATGAAGAAGAGAGAGAAGGATGTCGAGTTACCACAATTTAGTTATGAGAGTGTATTAGCTGCAACAAATAATTTCTCAGCTATGAATAAACTTGGCGAAGGAGGCTTTGGACCTGTTTACAAGGTATGTTACATTTTCCTTTTCCTGATGAATGTGCTTCAAACACTATTAAGAAAACCAACATTAATGGTAAACTTTCGTTAAAGTTTAAAGATCTTTCGGTTCTTCTTCATAGGCAAAATTACTCAGAGGGTATGAAATTGCAGTGAAGATGCTTTCAAAAAGATCTGGACAAGGTATTGAGGAGTTCAGAAATGAGACAATACTGATTGCAAAACTCCAACATAGAAATCTTGTCAGACTGTTAGGTTGTTGTATCGAGCGAGATGAAAAGATATTAATATATGAGTACATGCCCAATAAAAGTTTGGACTTCTACCTCTTTAGTGAGTGCACGTTTATGTATATATGTGTGTATATATATTTTTTTCTCATATGTTTCTAGGTTCTTAAGCACTAATTTCCTTGGTTGTACTCTTTAAATAGATCCAACCAAGAAAAGATGTTAGGTCGGGAGACACGCATACGCATTATTGAAGGGATTGCTCAAGGGCTTCTTTATCTCCATCAATATTCAAGGTTACGAATCATACATAGAGATTTAAAGCCTAGTAACATTCTCTTGGATAGTGAAATGAATCCAAAAATATCGGATTTTGGAATGGCTCGAATAGTTGGAGGCAATGAAACACAAGCAAACACAAACCGAATTGTTGGAACTTAGTAAGTATACAACTTGTTTTACATCTAATATTTTCAATTGCCAATTAAATTCTTCCAGGAAGCTACTAAAGAGTAGTGTACTAAATTTTGGAATCCAGTGGATACATGTCTCCCGAATATGCTATACAAGGTTTATACTCGATAAAGTCCGATGTCTTTAGCTTTGGAGTATTGCTACTGGAGATTATAAGCGGCAAAAAGAATACTAGCTTTTATAACCATAGTTCACTAAGTCTTCTTATATATGTGAGTAGCATTTATATCCTCTCAATTTCTTTATGTTTTTCATTAGTCTTTAAATTGAAATTCTATTAGTTTTCAGTAAAACTTAAATTTATATGAAATGATACTAGGCTTGGGAGTTGTGGAGAAATGATCGAAGTTTGGAGTTGATGGATCCAACAGTAGGCTATCCCTCTTCCTGTTCTACTATATTGAGATTCATTAACATTGGCCTTCTTTGTGTCCAAGAAAGCCCGACCGATCGACCCACCATGCTTGATGTAGTCATAATGATTAGCAATGAGCATGCACTTCTACCTACCCCCAAGCAACCAGCGTACTACATTCCGAATATGATGGACACAAATTCAACAGCTTGACAATGTACAAAAATGCTCAAAGAATAGCGTAACTATTTCAACAATGGAAGCCCGATGACTAATTCCTATACCAAATAAAATAAATGTTGTGGAACCAATCTTTTCAGATAATTTGTATGCATATTGATATGCTACATACTTGTCACTAAATGTTGTCTTAGTTCACTCATATTTTAGTTTTGTCACCACTAATACTATCCAAATATTTATTTTATGTGTCTTGTGCAACCAATATTTTTAGGTGGGATTGGCTAGGGCTTGCTGTAGTCTTATTCTAAGGTGTGTTGCTAATTTTTGTTAAAATACTTGAGTGTGTACCTATAGATTCCCATTAACGCATCCAAATGGTATCCTTTGGCCTTTTGGTCAATTTTTAAGAGGAATTTCTTTTCTCTCTATTGGTTTCTGGTTTTTCTTTCTCTTTTTTCTTTTTGGATGAATATACTTGTGTGGGTGCATGTACATGTATCCACTGTCTGACATGGAGTGCAATGAAAACACTACTTACTTGAGAAAGCACTATACCCATGGGATCTTTCTTCCTTTCAAGAGGAATATCTAATAATAAAGCCAAAATATCAGAGCCACTGCTACCATAAAACTTGGTTAAAAAACATTTTATTTAGGTAAATTATGGCGGTGCAAAAATAAGCATTCTTATGAACTTTGGTGGCTGATTTCAATGATGCCCGAAATGGAGACCTTCCAATATGAAATTGGGTTGCAACTGTTCTCAACATTCTTGCATAGATTCCACCCTCTCCATGCTGTGGATGGCCAATTGGCCATGGCATTTCAAAAGGCATTAATGATATCATAAATAAGCCTAAGGCTCAGGCACAACTACAAGCCTACATCTCATAAGAAATTCTTCTACCCTAAAAGTTCTTTTTATTACATTTCTTTAACAAATATACTAACTTAAACATACAACTTACAAGGCTCTCCGTAAATCAACCAATGTCACTCCTGATCTACTATTTGGTTTCACAATTCAAAATCTACTTTTACAACTAACTCTCACCACTTTAGTGGTTTTTTCTTGTTTTGTAAGTGACATGTTGTCCGACCAAACCGTCCAAAATCTACTTTTACATGTTTATACTAAATGATCTTTTATGCAACAAAGGTGTAAAAGACAAAAAGGAAATGGATCCAATCTGAGATGGTGACTGTGTGGTCCTAATGTGCAAGAACTAGTTGATATTAATGTACTTGTCATGGTTCTCATGTTTGCAAGCAGAAGGTTTCTCTATCTAATGCTACTTTAGCTTCACGGCCTTAGCTTTGTGAAAGTTAAAATAGGGAAAAATTACATTTACCTCAAGTATCATGATTTTACTTTTGTTCAAAGTTTAAAAAGTGACACTTAACCCCCCCAAAGTTTCAAATTGTGGCAATTTAACCCATTTGGCTTTATTATTCCCAAAATGCCCCCATCACATTTTTTCTTAAAAAACAAAAAAAAATCCAAAAAAATAAGAAAAAGCTAAAAAAATATATATATAAATATATACTGGGGTGGCCAAACCACCCCATAGGTGGTGGCCAGCCACCCCGTTTGGATTTTTTTTTTAAAAAAAAAAAAATGTGATGAGGGCATTTTGGGAATAAAAATGTTAAATGGGTTAAATTGTCACAATTTGAAAGTTTGGGGGTTAAGTGTCACTTTTTAAACTTTGGAGGCAAAAATAAAAATGGGTAGATACTTTAGGGGGTAAAAGGTAATTTCCCCTTAAAATAGCCTTTATAAAACAGTTGGAGACAATAGCGAAATGCACCCAAATCCTTCTACAATCTCTTCCCCCTTGTTGTCGGTGTTTGAGACAATGTTTTGTGGCTTCCATGGGAAAATCCATTGCTCTTTCCATCTAGATGTAAAGGGGAATGATATGTTGGACTCTAAGTACCATATTATCTTGTTACAAGTAATATGGACAATTAATGTGAAATAGCAGTTCTTTGAGTATATGTTTAGACTGTCAGAACGTATGCCGACACAAAATTATCACTTCTAAAAACCCTAAAACTCTTTATAAAATAGCAATAAAAAATTTGTATTTAACCTATTATATATTAAACTATGTTTTTTTTTTTTTTTAGTTTTAAATATATATATATATATATATATATATTATTGTTTAAATAGTCTATTTAAAGTTGAGCAAAAGTTTGCGGAAACAACAGAATAAAAGAAGCTCATCTCCGTCACTCTCCGGCCTCCAGTGTCTCCCACTTCTCTCTCTCTCGTTGCGTATTTAAACCCTTAGGCTCCCTCTCAGTATCTGCAGGGATGATCACACAGGCGCACATTCTCTCCCAAAACCCTTCCTTCCTCTTCTTCTCTCCCAACCCTTTGATTCGCGCTCACACCGCCACTCCCGCCTCGTTCCTCACGTTCAACTAACTCCCGAACCGTCGCTCCCCACTTTCTCTCTCGCTCTCTCATCGACACGCAATGGCATCCAACTCCGAGCTCTCCAACGGCGTCATCGCCGACGCCGTTCAAGATTCTGAGCTCGACCACTTTGCCCAGGTCGCCAACACGGTCGCCGATGCCGCCGGAGAAGTCATTCGAAGTACTTCCGGAAGAAGTTCGATATTGTCGACAAGGAGGATCTGAGTAAGCCCTATATGACTATGCCTTATATTTCAGAGTGGGAAATGGGTTTGATTTTCGATTGGACTTTAGGAACCATACCATGTGCTTCAAATGACAAAATCGAGGAAATTGTTAAGAATTTAGAAATAATTATAATAAAAACTTAAATTTCTGTAGCTTATGCTGCTCTGGTGGTAAACTTTTTGAATAACTCATATGGGATGTAAACATGGTTTATTATGCATTGATTAAGCTAAATTAATAGCTCACATCAAGAGTAGTGGCAATATCTACTAGCAAGTGTTAGATAAGGATGATTAGGGTAAGTTGCTGATAAGAAATATGAGGTTTAATGTGGTTCAAGTTCAACTAATTCTTTGTGATCAGCAGTTCAATTATCCAGAAAACCCTTAATGGGTTTCTGAGAATACTGAGGAAAGTGAAATATGATAAAATCAAATTTCTAAATTTTCATGCTTTTATGCCATTTAGTTCCTGAAACTGTGGTACTTGCATTCTAGTAGGTTTAGTTTTTGTGATAATTAATAAAAGCTTAAGGCACTCCCAAGTACATAGGAAGACCATAATTTTAGTAGGCTTAGTTGAAGAGAGAATATTGCTTAGTTTGGTCCCGGAAGGCCATTGTTTTAAAGAATTGCAAATTGAAGTTCTTTTCTTTCTCTGCTTTTGTAAACCTCCAGGCTAAGAATAATAGTGCGTGGCATATTTAAACTTAGTTATCACATTAGGTCTTTTGTCTTATTGTTCCAGTCATATTTACTTGATTCGCTTGCAGGTCCTGTAACAATTGCAGACCAATCAGCAGAGGAATCTATGGTTTCAATTGTACTAGAGAAATTTCCTTCTCATGCAATGTGTTATGACCCTGGGCCCTTTCATTTACAGCTCTACTGATTTTTTTATTTTTTATAATTTTGTTTCCCTATCTCTTGCTGCTATGTTATCAAAATATTTGAAATCAAAATTGCAGTTACGGAGAGGAAAATGGGTGGAGGTGCAAAGAGAAGTTTGCGGACTATGTTTGTCATTATTTTGGAGTTGCATTATTTGGGTTTAATAGAAAAGGTTTTTTTTTTTTTTTTTTTTTTTTTAAATTTACATTTGAAAGGTAAAATGCTATTTTCAGAAAATTTTAAAACATAAGGGAGGAAAGGAAAGTAGTCCTCGTCACTTCAGTATATATTGCTGTCGGTTGACAAGGTTTCTCTCTAATTAAGCATGCAACATGAACATATAATCTCTGGGGCATGTGAGTTGTATTACCTGTCAAATATTCTTGTACTTGATTTTGTTCATTTAATTTGTCACGTTTTGTCTCATGAGTGGAAATGTGCAAATTGAGTTTAGATAATTGCATGGTTAGTTCATCTTGTGAAATTAGTCATAAACTTCTAAAAATTATAAGCATGTTTTTCAGATTCTTGGCATAATCAATCAGCCTATTCTAAGAGAAAGATGGATTGGGATAAGTGGAAGGAGAACAACACTAAATGGACAAGAATTGTCTACGCGCTCTTGTGCAAAACTGTCACAAGCCTACTTGTATGATTACTATATTTCTTCTGAAGCAGAAAAAATAATGAAATAAATAAAGTGCAGGAAATAGAACATGTGATGTTTTTTCCTTGCATCTGCATTTTTGGAAGGACATTGAAAATGTTCATGCATAAGTTTTGTAAGTAGTGGATCTATAACCCGTTTTCTTATCGCGTTTCTTCTCTATCATTTTCTCTGTTTAGGTACACTACAAGTCCTCATCTATTCAGCGGAGATGCGGTAGATGCATTTGCTTGTGTTAGAAACAAGGTCTGCATTTATCTGCTTAAAATTGATTTTGAAAGGAGGTTGCTTGTGGTATTAAGAATATTTCCCAGTAATATCTGATGCTGCTGTGACTTATCCAAAAAAAAAAAAATCTGATGCTGCTGTGATGTGCTTATGATGTGATAAATCTGTAAGAAAATCATGATAATTTGGTTAGTTTGACTGTTTCTGATAGTGTTTTGTTTACTCTTTTTTTCCTCTTTACTTCATTTTATGTTTATGCTACACCAGCCTTCCTGACAAAATTTTGGGCCAATTTTAAGTTCTGTCACCGGTGCCTTGCAGTGTACAAGTTTATATTTTGAGCAAAATGAGACTTTTGACCAAATTTAATGGTTTCAGTAAACAATTACATAACACCTCTTATACTGCAAAACAAAATGAAATATAGATTGATTGATAGCCAATTTTCTTTTCCAACTCTTCTATGATCTGCAGGTAAAAGTGCCATTATATGGCCGTGACTGCTATGCTTATGCTCTTTGGCTTCTGGTTTTGTGGACCTTGTTGTTGAGTCTGGTCTAAAGGTAAGCTGCGGACATTTTCATTTCACATTGTTGATATATGACTAGGGCACTCTGGACCTATGGGTATACCTCTGTCTCATTGAGGACAAGTAAAGTGTTACTAGGTATTCAAACAGAGGCACGGAGTAACATGGTATGGCTAGCACCTTTCAAGTAGATAGTTGTGTCCAGGTTTTCCCAAGAAAACAAATAGGCTGGAAAATAAATTCTGATAATTTTGGTGGTTACTAGGAAACTACTTCGGAGACATATTTTCTGTAATATTGACACCAGAGTTTCTCCTTTTCTGTTATCTTTTGGTTTGTTAATGAAATAATGCAGAAAATATATCTACCTTTCAGTTTTTATCTTTTGTCACAAAACTTGTGGACAAGATTGGAACCCCAGAGGAATTCTATTTATGGACAAGATTGAAATGCTTTTAAAATTGCATGTGAGAATCATTTCTTTTAAGGACATGTCAACTGGGTTGAAAGAATTCTTTCTAAGCTAGTTTAGAGTTGTCATCAAGCATCAGGCTGATCAAGCCGTCTACAAAGTCCATGGTGTTATTAATGGTATGAAATGAGCAAACATTAAAACATTAAGTGAAAGGATAGAGATTTTCTCCAAACTAGATTAGAGAAAATTTCTTCAACCATGTCTATAACATAATCATGTATTCCTACTTTCTTCAACCCAGTTAATAAAATGGTTATATATCTCGAGCATGTGAGAAGCACATGCTTTTTGATAACATGATTGATAGCGGGCATCGCCCCACAACCAAATGGTGCCCATCTACGGCTTTTCCAAAGAGGTGGAGGTAGCTTAGAATCATCTCAAACAGAAGTGATGTTTTTCAACTATTCTAACTCTAGTGAAAGCAAAAGCCAAATTCTGAGTCAAATGCAGTGTGTCACCTTCTATAAGTGTGTCAACCTCAATGGCTGCATTAAATCCTACTAAAGCCTCTCTTTTTTTGGCAAAGAATTTTTCAACATTTCATACGTATGTTAAAATGAAAATTTTAGCTATCCTCAAATTAAGCTCATGGTATGAGAGAAACAATTAAGAAGCATTGTGAAACACCGAAAACATTCTAAAATCCACTTAGCAACCTCATATTATAGAAATTGCTAGAGTTTTCTTAAGATAATTACAAATCAATATTGTTCTACTTTGGACAAACCAAAATAGGGCGTCTTTTTTAACGTGCTGCCTAAGGTTTCAATTTCAACAATTAGGTCTTTTCGTTTCTCTCTAGTTTCAAATAGGTCTTTTCATCGATATACCATCTAATTAATTAATAGTATGTCACGTCAAACTAAGCAATTAATGTCACGTGGTTCTCACCATGTTCCAATTGTCGCATTTACATAGCACATATATTTTAAAATACTACAAATATACACTAAATAAAGATTTTTTTTTTTTTTAACTAATGAATCATACTTGATTGTAATTTTGTTTTAAGAGTCAATTTTTAATAGAGCATGTGATTCTCACATACATATGCTTTGAAAACATATGTCAGTTTGATAGATTAAATTGAAGAAAATTCTTCAAACCTAGATCAAGAAAAAACTTGTCGTCTAAAGCAGAATCAATAGAAGTACACGAATAAATGTAACCTCATTATATATTACAAAGATTAACACAATGCACTTCATGTAGTTCACTATTGCTATACACATGCAACATAACTAAATTTGACACACATTCTTCTAAAGAAACTACATATATATAACACATATGAGGGTTCAAAACTTAGGTATATATTTTAATATTCCATATAATATAATATAGAAGTTTGCTTCATTTATTTAGGTACTACCACTCAGACTGCCAATCTGTAAGGCTAAAGCATCAGTTGGGATTCCTGGGAATGAGTTTGAAAGGAGGCTTAACAAAGCTGGTGATGGATCATATCTTCCATAGTCTTTGGTGTTCACCTTGAGAAGCCTTTCATGTATGGTGTCCTCTTCATTGTAATGGTAATTAATCCTCTGCCTTATGAAAGAACAAATAAATGTTTGGTCGACTCTGAAATGGTAATTAATCCTCTGCCTTATGAAAGAGGAGGTTCAAGGACAAAGATTATGTCTCTTTGTGAGGAATTTGGGATTCCTTCTGGTTTAGGTTTAAGGTTTCTTCTGATGGGTTGGTCGAGATTAAGGCTATGTTTATTTGTGCTTATCTTGAAATGATTCTTCAATAAATTCAGGAAAGCCCTCTAGACATATCCTCTTATTGGTGCAAAATATGACTTCTTCAACATTCTGAAGGAACCCAGATACTAATATATATATATATATATATATACATGAAAAAGATAAAACTACGCCTATAGGAATAAATATTTTAATATTTTTTATGGGTCTTATGTTTTAACTCATTTCAAAGTTTTTTTTTTGGGGGAGGGGGTTTGTTTGTATGATTTACTATTATTTTTTAATGTGCTTAAATTAAAATTAATTAAGGTTCTTATGTTTAAATTCATTCCAGGTTTTCTTCTTGCTATTTTCTTTTTTCTTTGCACTTCTTTCTATTTTAAATTACACATATGGGAATTTTTTAATATGTTTTAATTTATATGCATTAAAGCTAAAATTTTATATAGTTCTTGTGATTGTATATTTTTATGTAATTTATATATTTATACAATCTTATGTGTAATTGTGTCAGTAAGTTCAATAATATACTATTGTATAACTTTTAGTATTTTTTTTTTAATTATTGAAATAGGCATGATAAAATTTTTACATAACTTTTTGACTTATAGTAAAAATATAATGGAGATGTGTTTTAAGTTTTAAAATTAAATTATAATGAATAATCTCGTATGTTCTAAACTAGTTTTGAGTAATTAAGCTGAATAAGAGTCATTATTAGAAATGTTTTTAGATTTAAAGAAGACCCATTTGATTTAATTTGTCAATAAAAGGTTTCCGATTCTAAGTAGACCAAGTTTCTTAATAAGCGTTCCAATTTCCAGAGTTACGACGCAGGGCATTCCCTTTTCAACCCCAACACTGCATACAAGTCATTGCTTCTCTTCTCCATTTGCCACTCTCCAACAACCCACCGTTGAAATATGCTAAAATACTAAAACACTAAAATATGAAAGAGAAAGAAAATAGAGCGGAAGCAGGGAGAGAGACATTTAGACTACATTTCGTATATTCACTATATCAAACAATATATATTACATAACTATTTATTTATGGGGTTGCTAGGGTTCTTCCAGTAGTGTTTTCTTTTTCTCCCCGCCTTACGTAATACGTGATTTAAAAAAAAAATTTGCAGTATCGTTTTTTTGCCAATAGATTAATTTTTATGAGTTAATAATTAGGTTCTAATGCTTTAAATTTTGTTTTTGGATTTAAAACTAAAATCTAAGGGTGGAAGGTTAACCCTTTAGGAATGATATCATCAAAAATGAATTTAATCATCCTAAATTTGGTGCTAATGCCTCAATTTTGATGTCAATGCCTCAAATTTGATGTTAATGCCTCAAATTTGATGCTAATGATTAAAAAAACCGATGGTGGAGGCCACTATAATTTTATTTTTTCTTAAATCATATTTTAGTAAGACTGAGAGAACGTCAGGAGAACACTACGAGGAGAACCCCTAATATTTTCTTTTATTTATAAAAAGATAATGAATAGTGATCAAGAAACCGATAATAAAAATATTTTAACATAAAGAAAAATGACTTATTAAAAAAAATATTAATAAACCTAATTTAAAAAATATAAAATATTTCAACACCCACCAGTGACCAAACCAAACCCAGACGCGCTTTTCCTTGTCGACGAAAAGTATATTCAAAAGGAGAGTTTCAGGAGTGGGCCGGAGCCATAAGAGCTGTCTGATTGGCTTGCCTTTGGACTTTTGAAGCTTCCCAAGAAGGAACGCCGGCAAGAACTTAGGTCAGTCAACATTCTCATAATACATACAAAGAGAAATACGAAACCAAATCTAATTTGGATTACTGAAACGAAGGAGGACCATACCTTTTAAGATAATGTTCAAGTCACACAACACTTTCATTGTCGAAATAATTTCCTGTAGTGTCAATCATTGCATTTGTGTCCATTTCTATCTGACGTCTACGCTTTGTGTGGTGCATTTGGCGTGGTAAAATACCCTAACAATTTCTCAAACCCTTGTGAGTGTCTAAAAGGTTTCAAACCATTTTCAATGGAAGACGCCAGACTAAATGATTGGTCAGGCGGCTGTGTAAGGAAATCCCCTTTGCAATGTCAGAGTAATATGCATGCTGATGTCAAAAAAGATTGGTTCATGAAAATATCAAACATGCGATTGCCTGTTTATTCGAAAGCATATTTGGCCTTGAATGCTAGCAGATGTGAATTGGCTTGCATGGAAAATTGTTCTTGTACAGCTTATGCTTATAATAGGAGTGGGTGTATGATATGGGAAGGAGATCTTTTAAATTTATGTCAACTGTCACATGGTGGCAAGATTGGACAAGATATTTATCTTAGACTTGCTGCTGAGTATCAAAATACCAAAGGTGAAATGAAATCTATACTAATTTATGCCATCTTTCTCTTTGAACTAATACTTCATTAATTCTCTGTTATGATGGTTTAGCTAATGGTGATTATTGTCATCATAATCAGGCAAAAAATGGAAGGTATGGGTTGCTGTATTGGTCCCAACAATAGGACTTCTCTTATGCCTCTTCATTTGTTTTTCATGCAAAGGAAAACTCAAACGCATAGATAACTATGATGTCAACTCAATTGATTTTCTTAGACAAAGCACTTGATATCCATGCATAGTGACCAATTCTTATCTTTCTATATCAAATAGGAGAGAAGGCTTCAAGAAATAATCTTCTATTATTTGATTTCGATACTCAACTCCATACAATCAATGATGGAATGAACACCAACAATAATATGAATAAAGCGAAAGATGTCGAGTTACCACTATTCAGTTATAAGAGTGTATCAGCTACAACCAATAATTTCTTAGCTGTGAATAAGCTTGGAGAAGGAGGCTATGGACCTGTTTACAAGGTACGTTACATTTTCCTAATGAATTTGCTTTGAACACTAGTAAGAAAACCGACATTAATAGTACACCTTCATTAAAGATTAAAAAGCTTATGGTCCTCCTTCCTAGGGGAAATTAATCAAAGGAAAGGAAATTACAGTGAAGATGTTCAGAAATGAGACAATACTAATTGCAAAACTCCAGCATAGCAATCTTGTAAAACTCTTAGGTTGTTGTATCGAGCGAGAAGAAAAGATATTAATATATGAGTACATGCCCAATAAAAGTTTAGACTTCTACATTTTCGGTGAGTGCATGTTTATCTATATATATATTTTCCTCTCATCTCATATGTTTCTAGGTTCTTAAGTACTAACTAATTTCCTTGATTGTACTATTTAAATAGATCCAACCAAGAAAAAGATGTTGGGTTGGGAGACATGCATACACATTATTGAAGGAATTGTTCAAGGACTTCTTTATCTTCATCAATATTCAAGGTTACGAATCATGCATAGAGATCTAAAACCAAGTAACATTCTCTTGGATAGTGAAATGAATCCAAAAATATCAGATTTTGGTATGGCTCGAATAGTTGGAGGCAATAAAACACAGGCAAACACAAGGCGAATTTTTGGAACTTAGTAAGTATGCAACTCATTTTACATCTAATATTTGCAATGGCTAGTTAAATTCTTCTAGCAGGCTACTAAATAGTAGTTGACTAAATTTTGGAATCCAATGGATACATGTCTCCCGAATATGCTATACGAGGTTTGTACTCGATAAAGTCCGATGTTTTTAGCTTTGGAGTATTGCGAGATTATAAGCGGCAAAAGAATACTAGCTTCTATAACCACAATTCACTTAGTCTTCTTATATATGTGAGTAGCATTTATATCCTCTTAATTTCTTTATATTTTTCATTATTCTTTAAATTGAAATGCTCTTAGTTTTCAATAAAACTTAAATTTATATGAAATGATACTAGGCTTGGGAGTAGTGGAGAGATGATCGAAGTTTGGAGTTGATAGATCCAATAGTAGGGTATCCTTCTTCCAATTCTACTATGTTGAGATTCATTAACATTGGCCTTCTTTGTGTCCAAGAAAGCCCGACTGATCGACCTACCATGCTTGATGTAGTCTCAATGATTAGCAATGAGCATGCACTTCTACCTACCCCCAAGCAACCAGCATTTACCATATACTAGAATATGATGGATACAAATTTAACAGTTGACAATGCAAAAAATTGCTCAAGAATGGTGTAACTATTTCAACAATGGAAGCCCGATGACTGATTCCTACACCATAAAATAAATGTTGTAGAACCAATCTTTTTGTATATTTTGTATGCATATTGGTATGCTATGTACTTGTCGCTAAATGTGGTTTTAGTTCACTCATATTTTAGTTTTGTTACCACTAATACTATCCAATTTTATTTTATTATGTGCTGTGTGCAACCAATATTTTTAGGTGGGATTGGCTATGGCTTGCTGTAGTCTTATTCTCCGGCGTGTGTTGCTAATTTTTGTTAAAATACTTGAGTGTGTACCTATAAATTCCCATTAACGCATCCAAATGGTATCCTTTGGCCTTTTGGTCAATTTTTTAAGAGGAATTTCTTGTTTCTTTTTCTTTTGGATGAATATACTTGTGTGGGTGCATGTACATGTATCCACTGTCTAACATGGAGTGCAATCAAAACACTGCTTACTTGAGAAAGCACTATCAAACCCTTGGGATCTTTCATCCTTTCAAGAGGAATATCTAATAATAAAGCCAAAATATCAGAGCAAATGCTACCAAAAAACCTGGTTAAAACGTTTTATTTAGGTAAATTATGGGTGCAAAAATAAGCATTCTTATGAACTTTGGTGGCTAATTTCAATGATGCCTAAAATGGAGACCTTCCAATATGAAATTGGGTTGCGAGTGTTCTCAATATTCTTGCATGGATTCCACCTCTCCATGTTGTGGATGGCCAAATGGCCATGGCATTTCAAAAGGTATTAATGATATCCTAAATAAGCCTAATGCTCAGGCACAACTACAAGCCTACATCTAATAAGAAATTCGTCTACCCTAAAAGTTAATTTTATTACATTTCTTTAACAAATATAGTAACTTAAACGTATGAGGCTCTCCTGGCAATCATCAACCAACGTTACTCCGGTGATTTACTATTTGGTTCCATGGTTCAAAAATCTACTTTTACAGCTAGCTATCACCATTTTAGTGGGTTTTTTTTTCCTTGTTTTGTGGGTGACCTGTTGTCTGAGCAAACCGTCCAAAAATCTACTTTTAGGCAACATAGGTGTAAAAGGAAATGGATCCAATCTGAGATGGTGACTGTGTGGTCCTTATGTGCAAGAACTAGTTGATATTAATGTACTCGTCATGGTTCTCATGTTTGCAGGCAGAAGGTTTCTCTATCTAATGCTACTTTTGCTTCATGGCCTTAGCTTTGTGAAAGTTAAAATAGCCTTTATAAAACAGTTGGAGACAATAGCGAAATGCACCCAAATCCTTCTACAATCTCTTCCCCATTGTTGTTAGTGTTTGAGACAATGTTTTGTGGCTTCCATGGGTAAATCCATTGGTCTTTCCATCTAGATGTAAAGGGGAATGATATCATAGACTCTAAGCACGACCTTATCATGTTACATGCAATATGGAAAATTAGTGTGAAAGAGTAGTTCTCTGATCTGTTTAGACTATTTGAACGTATGCCGACACAAGATTATCACCTCTAAAAACCCTAAAAATCTTTTTATAAAATAGTAATAAAAAATTTGTATTTAACCTATTATATATTGAACACTATGTTTTTTATTTAATTTTTATTTCTTGTTTATATAGTCTATTTAAAGTTAAGCAAAAGTTTGTGGAAAACAACAGAATAAGAAGCTCACCTCCGTCACTCTCCAGCCTCCAGTGTCACCCACTTCTCTCTATCTCATTGCGTATTTAAACCCTTTGGCTCCCTCTCAGTATCTGTAAGGATGATCACATAGGTGCACATTCTCTCCCAAAACCCTTCCTTCCTCTTCTTCTATCCCAATACTTTGATTTGCGCTCACACCGCCACTCCTGCCTCGTTCCTCACTTTCAAGCAACTCCCAAACTGTCGCTCCCCACTCTCTCTCTCTCGCTGACACGCAATGGCATCCAACTTCGAGCTCTCCAATGGCGTCATCATTGACGCCGTTCAAGATTTTGATCTCAATCACTTTGCCTAGGTTGCCAACACGGTCACCGATGTCGTTGGAGAAGAAGTCATTCGGAAGTACTTCCGGAAGAAGTTCAATATTGTCGTCAAGGAGGATCTGAGTAAGCCCCAATGACTAAGCCATTGGGAACAAAAGAGGCTTTGAAACATTGGTCAATAAAAGGTTTCCAATTCTAAGCAGACCAAGTTTCTTAATAAGCATTCCTGAGCTACTGCATACAAGTAATTGCTTATCTTCTCCATTTGCCATTCTCCAACCCACAACACAAACAACGACGAAAAGTATACACAAAGGAGATTGTACCCATAAGAATTGTAGAAAAATAAAATGGCCGCAGCCAGATTGGCTTGCCTTTCTGGACTTTTGAAGCTTCCCAAGAAGGAACGCAGGCAAAGAAAACTTGGGACTTTTCTTGTGACAATGACAGCGGGGTAAAAATGTGTTGTATTGAGCTTATATTTTTTAAGAGGTGAAAAAGACTTCAAATCTGTCCTTTAAAGAGGCGAAAAAAATTGAAGTAGAAGAGAGTAATATATAGTAAAGTTTACAGTGGTTTAGAGGAAGTTTTAAAAGTCCCCCATGCACATGCGTATGTCCGCCTCTGATAAGGAGAATGTTCAAGTCAAACTGATCGACACTTTCATTGTTGACCAATTTCCTGCAGCGTAGATTGTTGAATCTGTGCCATTCAAATTCCGGTCTCTGGTAAGGAATGGTCAGCAATCTTGCTGTAACGTAGGGAATTGAAGGGAATTGAAGGGTCCCATGCAGAGTAAGAAGCCGTGGCTATTATTTGCTCTGCTTCTAATCCTATCCTTTTACAGAGCACGCTTGTCCATAGCTGCTGCCCGCTGGTGATACACTTTCAGCAGGCCACTCTCTTTTCCACGATTAGTTAGCAAACCATCTGTAAGGAATACTCAGCAATCATTTGAAAGCAAACTTGTAATCCATATTCCATGAAGATGAAGAGTAAGAAGCCATGGCTCTTATTTGCTCTGCTTCTACTCATGTCTTATTACAGAGCATGCTTCTCCATAGCTGCTGATACCCTTTCACCAGGTCACTCTCTTTCTCATTCAAAGAGAGAGACCATAGTATCTAAAGGTGGCACTTTTGAGCTGGGTTTCTTCAAACCAGGCACTTCATCAAAAATCTACCTGGGAAAGGTTTCATGAGGAAATTGTTTGGGTAGCAAATAGAGAAAACCCTTTGTCTCTATCTTCCTCAAGACTTTACCTCTCAGAAAATGGAAATCTACTAAGGTTCCTCTGAGATCGCAGTTTGGTCGACAAATTTGACATTTCCCAAGTCAAATATAACTGAAGCAGTACTTGGTGATGATGGAAATTTTGTTTTGAGAGGTAGATCGAACATGTCTTCTATATTTTGGGAGAGTTCCGACCATCCAACCGATACATGGCTGCCAGGTACAAAGTTTGGGATCGATAAGGTTACTGGAAAACCACAACAGCTCATTTCATGGAAAAATTCAGAAGATCCAGCACCTGGTGTGTTCTTATTTGCGTTAAACCCAAATGTAAGCAATCAATTTCTTTTAGAGTGGAACAGATCCCAAATTTATTGGAGTTCAGAAGTTTGGAATGCAACAACTCTCAACTTACTTTCTAAAAGCAACTTTGTCTTCAACTTCACTTTAGTGTCAAGTAAAAATGAAAGTGAGAGATATTTTACTTACTCTCTTCAGAATCCTTCTACCCTTGGTAGATATCGAATTGACCAAACAGGACAGATTAGGGCACTGGTGTGGCTGTCTGGTGTTTCCATTTGGAGTACATTTGTGTCTGAACCGACGAACCTATCTGATGTCTACGCTTTGTGTGGTGCATTTGGTGTGGTACAATACCCAGAGAATTTCTCAAACCCTTGTGAGTGTTTAAGAGGTTTTGAACCATTTTCGATGAACTACACTAAACTAAATGATTGGTCAGGTGGGTGTATGAGGAGATTCCCTTTGCAATGTGAGAATAATACGCATGCTAATGGCAAAAAAGATTGGTTCATGAAAATATCAAACATGCGATTACCTGTCTATTCGACAGCATATTTGGCCTTGAATGGTAGCAGATGTGAATTGGCTTGCATGGAAAATTGTTCTTGCACAGCTTATGCTTATAATAGGAGTGGGTGTATGATATGGGAAGGAGATCTTTTGAACTTACGTCAACTCTCACATGATGGCAAGATTGGACAAGATATTTATCTTAGACTTGCTGCTGCTGAGTATCAAAATACCAAAGGTGAAATGAAATCTACACTAATTTATGCCATCTTTCTCTTTGAACTAATACTTCATTAATTCTCTTTTATGATGGTTTAGCTAATGGTGATTATTGTTATCATAATCAGGCAAAAAATGGAAGGTATGGGTTGCTGTATTGGTCCCAGCAATAGGGCTTCTCTTATGCCTCTTAATTTGTTTTTCATTAAAAGGAAAACTCAAACACATAGGTAACTATGATGTCAACTCAATTGATTTTCTTAGACCAAGCACTCGATATCCATGCATAGTGACCAATTCTTATATTTGTATATCAAATAGGAGAAAGCTTCAAGCAATAATCTTCTATTTGATTTGATTTTGATACTGAATTCCATGCAATCAATGATGGAATGAATGCCAAAAATAATGAATAAGAGAGAAAGATGCGTTACCACTATTCAGCTTATGAGAGGTATCATGCAACCAATAGTTTCTTAGCTGTGAATAAGCTTGGAGAAGGAGGCTATGGACTGTTTACAAGGTACGTTACATTTTCCGAATGAATTTACTTTGAACACTATTAAGAAAAATAACATTAATAGTGCACATTCATGAAAGTTTATAGAGCTTATGGTTCTCCTTCACAGGGAAAATTACACAATGGAAAGGAAATTGCAGTGAAGATGTTATCAAAAAGATCTAGGCAGGGAATTGAGGAGTTCAGAAATGAGACAACACTAATTGCAAAACTCCAACATAGAAATCTTGTGAAACTCTTAGGTTGTTGTATTGAGCGAGAAGAAAAGATATTAATATATGAGTACGTGTCCAATAAAAGTTTAGACTTCTACATTTTCGGTGAGTGCATGTTTATCTATCTATCTATCTATCTATATATATATATATATATATATATATATATATATATATATATATTTTTTCCTCTCATCTCACATGTTTCTAGGTTCTTAAGTACTAACTAATTTCCTTGACTGTACTATTTAAATAGATCCAACCAAGAAAAAGATGTTGGGTTGGGAGACACGCATACGCATTATTGAAGGGATTGTTCAAGGGCTTCTTTATCTTCATCAATATTCAAGAGTACGAATCATACATAGAGATCTAAAACCAAGTAACATTCTCTTGGATAGTGAAATGAATCCAAAAATATCAGATTTTGGCATGGCTCGAATAATTGGAGGCAATGAAACACAAGCAAACACAAACCGAATGGTTGGAACTTAGTAAGTATATGCAATTCATTTTACATCTAATATTTGCAATTGCTAGTTAAATTCTTCTAGTATGCTACTAAATAGTAGTGGACTAAATTTTGAAATCCAGTGGATACATGTCTCCCGAATATGCTATACAAGGTTTATACTCGATAAAGTCCGATGTTTTTAGCTTTGGAGTATTGCTACTGGAGATTATAAGCGGCAAAAAGAATGCTAGCTTCTATGACCACAGTTCACTTAGTCTTCTTATATATGTGAGTAGCATTTATATCCTCTCAATTTCTTTATGTTTTGGGAAAACTTCACCCCCAGACTACACTAGTTTGAAATAACCCCCCAATCTTAAAAAACTCTCAATTTAATCCCCTGAACTTTCAATTGCTCTCAATTTAGACCCATTCGTAGAAATTTTTATTTAAAAAAAAAAAAAAATATCTTGAAGATGGAATTTTATATAAAAGTTATCGTTTAAAATTCACTATTTAAAATTTCAACTTCCAAAATGTTTTTGATTTATTTTTAAATGAAAATCAGTATTTTGGTCTTTTGAAAAATTTTGTGCCCTAATTTGTACGATGGGTCTAAATTAAGAGCAATTGAAAGTTTAAGGGTTAAATTGAGAGTTTTGAAGATTGGGGAGGTTATTTCAAAACGGCTAGTAGTTCGGGGGGGGGGGGGGGTCTTGTGAAGTCATCCCTTATGTTTTTCATTAGTCTTTAAATTGAAATGCTCTTAGTTTTCAGTAAAACTTACATTTATGTGAAATGATTTTAGGCTTGGGAGTTGTGGAGAGATGATCGAAGTTTGGAGTTGATAGATCCAATAGTAGGGTGTCCTTCTTCCATTTATATTATGTTGAGATTCATTAACATTGGCCTTCTTTGTGTCCAAGAAAGTCCGATTGATCGACCTACCATGCTTGATGTAGTCTTAATGATTAGCAATGAGCATGCACTTCTACCTACCCCCAAACAACCTGCGTTTTCCACATTCCAAAAAATGATGGATACAAATTTAACAGTTGACAATGCAGAAAATTGCTCAAAGAATACCGTAACTATTTCGACAATGGAAGCCCGATGACTGATTCCTATACCAAATAAAATAAATGTTGTAGAACCAATCTTTCTGTATATTTTGTATGCATATTGATATGCTAAGTACTTGTCACTAAACGTTGTCTTAGTTCACTCATATTTTGGTTTTATTACCACTAATACTATCGACTTTTTTTTTTATGTGCTGTGTGCAACTAATGTTTTTAGGTGGGATTGGCTAGGGCTTGCTGTAGTCTTATTCTAAGGCGTGTGTTGCTAATTTTTGTTAAAGTACTTGAGTGTGTACCTATAGATTCCCATTAACGCATCCAAATGGTATCCTTTGGCCTTTTGGTCAATTTTTTAAGAAGAATTTCTTGTCTCTCTATTGGTTTTTGGTTTTTCTTTTTCTTTTTTCTTTTTGGATGAATATACTTGTGTTGTGTGGGTGCATGTACATGTATCCACTGTCTGACATGGAGTGCAATGAAAACACTGCTTAGATGAGAAAGCACTATTAAACCCATGGGATCTTTCTTCCTTTCAAGAGGAATATATATCTAATAATAAAGCCAAAATATGAGCTTAATGCTACCAAAAAACCTGGTTAAAACCTTTTATTTAGGTGAATTATGGGTGCAAAAATAAGCATTCTTATGAACTTTGGTGGCTGATTTCAATGATGCTTGCAATGGAGACCTTCCAATATGAAATTGGGTTGCGACTGTACTCAATATTCTTGCATAGATTCCACCCCACTCCATGCTGTGGATGGCCAATTGGCCATGGCATTTCAAAAGGTATTAATGATATCCTAAATAAGCCTAAGGCTCAGGCACAACTACAAACCTACATCTAATAAGAAATTTGTCTACCCTAAAAGTTAATTTTATTACATTTCTTTAACAAATATAGTAACTTAAATGTATGAGGCTCTCCTAGTAGTCATCAACCAACGTTACCCAGTGATTTACTATTTAGTTTCATAGTTCAAAAATCTACTTTTACAACTAGTTGTCACCATTTTAGTGGGTTTTTTTTTTTCCTTGTTTTATGGGTGACCTGTTGTCCGTGCAAACAGTCCAAAAATATACTTTTAGGCAACATAGGTATAAAAGGAAATGGATCCAATCTGAGATGGTGACCGTGTGGTCCTAATGTGCAATAACTAGTTGATATTAATGTACTCGTCATGGTTCTTATGTTTGCAGGCAGAAGGTTTCTCTATCTAATGCTACTTTAGCTTCACGGCCTTAGCTTTGTGAAAGTTAAAATAGCCTTTATAAAACAGTTGGAGACAATAGTGAAATGCACCAAAATCCTTCTACAATCTCTTCTTAGTGTTTGAGACAATGTTTTGTGGCTTCCATGGGTAAATCCATTGGTCTTTCCATCTAAATGTAAAGGGGAATGATATCTTAGACTCTAAGCATGACATTATCGTGTTACATGCAATATGGAAAATTAGTGCGAAAGAGCAGTTCTATGAGTATCTGTTTAGACTATTTGAACTTATGCCGACACAAGATTATCACTTCTAAGAACCCTAAAACTTTTTTTATAAAATAGTAATAAAAAGTTTGTATTTAACCTATTATATATCAAACACTATGTTTTTTTTTTGTTATTTAATTTTTAAATAGTCTTCTTAAAGTTTAGTAGAAGTTTGCAAAAAACAACAGAATAAGAAGCTCACCTTCGTCACTCTCTGGCCTCCAGTGTCTCCCACTTCTTTCTCTCTCGTTGCGTATTTAAACCCTTTGGCTTATTGAACCAACACGTGATCAAGGCCTACCTCTATTTTAGGCCCTCGGCCCACTTGCCAAATATGTGGAAAATTGGGACACAATGCCATGGCTTGTTATCACAGATTTGACCAAGCCTTTCAAATTACAGGGCCCAATCTCATCGCTTACACTGCCGCCCCAAACCAGGATCTCAATTGGTATCCAGACACTGGAGCTACTCACCACGTCACCTCCGTCCTCAACAATTTGAATCTTCACTCGGAGGCGTACGATGGACCCGATGAAATCCAAGTGGGCAATGGTACCCGACTTGACATTCAACATTCGGGCAACTCTAAACTTTCTCCTAATTTTTATTTATGTTATGCCTTACATGTTCCTAACATAACCAAAATTTACTTTCAATCCAAAATTTACTTAGTATAATAATGTTTATATGAAATTTCACCCTCTTGTTTCTTTGTCAAGGATCAGACGTCCGGAAATTCTACACCACGGCTTGAGTAGACACGACCTCTACCATTGGTTTTCACCTACATGCATCCCTAGTATTTTCTCTAGAGAACATGCTAGCTACATGGATTGGCACGCTCATGCTGGCCACCTTGCGTCGTATTGTTCCATCATGTCGTCAATAAATTTCAACTTGTAGTTACCAAAAATAAGAAGCTCCCTATTTGTCCAAGGCAAAAGTCATCAACTTCCTTTTAACATGTCTGAAAATAAATCAAGTGTCCCACTTGAACTTGTTTTGAGGTTTGGGGACCTTCCCTATTTTATCCAATAATGGTGCGCTTTTATGTTATTTTGTCGATCATTTTAGCAAATTCACATGGTTTTATCCCATTGCATGCAAATTTGATGTCTTTTCTATTTTCCCTAAGTTTCAGGCTTATGTTGAACGCCAATTTAATCATAAAATCAAATCCATCCAAATAGATGGAGGTGGCGAATATCAAAAATTACATCACCTCTTTGCATCTATGGAATCCATCATTGAATTATGTACCCACACACCATCAACAAAATGGGTCTGTGGAATGTAAACACCACCACATTGTCGAAACAAGCCTCACCCTTTTGGCCCATTGCTCCGCCCCTCTCACATATTGGGTTGAGGCTTTTCAAACCGTTTGCTATCTCATTAACTGCTTACCCTCACCCATCCTTAATAATGAATCACCTTTCAAAAACTTTTTTCTCTCCGACCTAATTATAGCTTTTTACGTGTCTTTGGATGTGCTTGTTGGAGTCATCTTCGCCTTTACAACAAACACAAACTCGATTTCTGCTCCGACACATGCATCTTCATTGGGTATAGTCCCTCTCACCGTGGCTACAAATGCCTTCATCCATCAACTGGTCGGATCTACATCTCCTAACACCTCATCTTTGATGAGTCAATTTAACCATTCACCACCCATTCGTCCTTCCCTCAAGCTCCCTCCCTAACTTCCCACACCACTATTTTTCCCCCCTTCACAAACCCTTCTAACCCAATCCGAGTATGTACTTCACCCTGCAATGCATTAGAGACAAGCACTCCTTCTCGACCCGCTATCCCCACCTACTTTTCACACCAACCTTTACTAACACTAGTTTCTTTTTGACTCTTTGGTTCTGTTCCTCCCCAGCATCTCCCATGCCTTATCTAGGACGTGCAATACAAACTCGGTCCAAGAACAAATATTCAAGCCCAAGTCTTTGCCAGATGGTTTCATTCACTACCCGCTTCTAAAAGCGCTTGCCTTGCCATTTACGAGGTCGAACTCACTCACATTCTAAGGACAAGTACCCCACCTAGCGTGATGCAATGAACAGCAGTTTGATGTCCTTATCCAAAATGGTACTTGGAGTCTCATTCCTCTAACCTCCACAATGAACATTGTTGGTTACAAATGGGTTTTTTGTCTCAAACGGAAAGCCAACGGATCCATCGATTGTCACAATGCTCGCTTAGTCTCAAAAGGATTCCATTAACAACCTGGCATTGATTTTGGCGATACTTATTGCCCTGTGATCCTACCCACGACCATTCGACTTGTTCTATCCTTAGCCATCTCCTCTGGTTGTCCCATTCAACAAATTGATGTACAAAACGCCTTCCTCCATGGCTGGATTTTCGAAGATGTCTACATGACCCAGCCCCTTAGCTTCATCCATCCTCAGTTTCCTCAGCATGTCTACAAATTACACAAGGCCCTCTATGGCCTCAAACAAGCCCCTTGTGCTTGGTTTTCCCGCCTAAGTGATCGCCTTTTGGAGCTTGGTTTTGTCAAATCTCGATCTGACTCCTCATTGTTCATCCTCTATACGCCTCAATGCACCACCTACGTCTTTATTTATGTTGATGACATTCTTATCACCAGCTCCCAACCTCATGGCACAACTGATCTCCTAAACTCACTATGTGCTGAATTCGCCATCAAGGACTTAGGGCCTCTCTATTTCTTTCTTGGTATGGAAGCTATAACCACTCTCAATGGTCTTCTTTTATCTCAACAACACTACATCCTTGACCTCCTTAAAAAGAGCGACATGTCCAAAGACAAGCCTATCAAGACCCCAATGTCCACCGCCCATACTCTCTCACTCTTCAATGGGGATCCCCTTCCTGACCCCTCCACCTATCGCAGTCTTGTCAACACCTTACAATACCTTTCCCTCACTCGACTTGACATCTCCTTTGCTGTCAACAAAGTCCCCTAGTTTTTGCATCGACCCACCTCTCTCCATCTTCAAGTTGTTAAACGGATCTTGCACTACCTCAAATCTACATTCACTTTTGGTCTCCTTCTTCGCAGGTCATCCTCTTGCACCCTCCACGCTTACTCTGACGTTGACTAGGCTGCCTACCCCGATTACAAGAAATCCATAAGGGGATTTTGTGTCTTTCTTGGCCCTAATATCATATCATGGTCCTCACGTAAACAACGGACTATTGCTCGATCCAGCATCGAATCCGAATATCGTACCCTTGCAACTACTGCTGTCGAGCTTATATGGCTCCAATCCCTACTCCGCGAACTTGGTGTCTTTCTCCCCACACCTCCCACTTTATGGTGTGACAACATTGGCGCCACATACCTCTTCGCCAACCCTGCCTTTCTTGCTCGAACCAAACATATTGAAATCGACCTTCACTTTGTTCGTATCAAAGTCGCCTCAAAGACTCTCGACGTCTGATTCATCTCTAGCAAGGATAATCTAGTTGACATTTTCACCAAACCAACTGCCTCACCTCACTTCTTCACCATGCGGTCCAAGCTCCACATCGTGTGCACTAGGGGTGTTCAAGCAGTTATAACCTACGGTTATTTGCAATAATCGCAACCGCCTCCACCTTAGGCGGTTATCAAATTTTAATAACTAATGCAACAACCGCCTCGCCTCCGCGCCTAGGCTAGCTATTTAAATCGCTAACAAGCGGTTATAACCGGTTTTTTAAAAATGGGCTTTTGGATTTTTTTTTAATTTTGGACCTTCATTTTCATATATTTTGGGCTTATTTTGCCATATTTTTTAGGCTTATTTTGCCCAATTGATAAAACATGATATTTTTGGGCTTATTTTACATACATAGTCATAATGCCCAAATCCATTAAATGGCTTGTGTGAATGTCCGAATGAGGGTTGTAGCTTGGAGAATAAGATGAAACCCTTATCTTATTCTCTAACCAAAACGTTGTCGATGCTTTTGGATTTTTTTTAATTTATATATATATTTAATTAATATAAATAATTAATATATATTTTTATATAATTATATATAAATAAAGCGGTTATAACTACTTTCATACCCTTAAAACCGCTAACCACAACTACCGGCAATTAGTCGTTTTAATAACTACGTGGTTAGTGGTTATTAAAAGCTATTATAAATGGTTAGCGGTTGATTTAGAGGGTTATAACCGTCGGCTTGAACACCACTAGTGTGCACCATGTCTCGCTTAGAAGGCGTATTGAACCAACATGTGATCAACAAGATACAACTCTCTCTTTACAAGGAAACTCAGGCAACGGCTAAAACCCAAAACAAGGAAACCCAATTAATCAAGAATAAATGTATCAACGGATAGAAATCTTTCTTTTAATTCATATTTGATTTGTATTTTCTTCCTATTATGTAAATGTTTTCTCACGTATATAAACCCATCATATCAATGAAAATATGCAAGGGCAAATTAATTTCATTACCTATTCTATATGGCTTCTTCTCAATCTCTACAGGGATGATCACATAGGTGCACTTTTTCTCCCAAAACCCTTCCTTCCTCTTATTCTCTCCCAACCCTTTGATTTGCGCTCACACCGCCACTCCCACCTCGTTCCTCACTTTTAACCAACTCCCGAACCATCGCTCCCCACTCTCTCTCGCTCTCTCGCCGACACGCAATGGCATCCAACTCTGGGATCTCCAACGGCATCATCGCCAACGCCATTCAAGATTCCGAGCTCGACCACTTTACCCAGGTCGCCAACACGATCTCCGATGCTGCCAGAGAAGTCATTCGAAAGTACTTCCGGAAGAAGTTCGATATTGTCAACAAGGAGGATTTGAGTAAGGGACTATGCCCTTTATATCTTAGAGTGGGAAATGGGTTTGATTTTCAATTAGACTTTAGGAACCATACCATGTGCTTCAAATGACAAAATCAAGGAAATTGTTAAGAATTTAGAAATAATTATAATAAAAAACTCAAATTTCTGTAGCTTATGCTACTCTGGTGGTAAAATTTTTTCAATAACTAATTTATTTTTTTTGATAAGTCAGTAGAATTTATATAAAAAAAGTGCAAATTTAAAGTGGGCGCCACCCAATTATACAGAGAGTATAACTAAGAGCGCCTAAGTGCACCCAAAGAAGACCCAAGCTCACTAAGAGCACCCACAAACAACCCACAGAAACAACCTAAACAAACCCAACAAAACCCGCATAATCAACCCAAACAAACCCCACCAACACCACCCAGCAGCCCTAACCAAACACCTCGTGACCCTAACCCCAATCCTTGTCCCCGAAATATACAGAGCAGGCAGTCAAAATCCTATGCTCTAGCTTTCTATGAGTTATCCTATACAACTGAATAGCTTTCCTCTTTGGAGTGGTCTTGGAACCAAAAGACCTTTTAGTGAGGCCGACGATAGGAGCCTCCTCTAAAACCGGAGGGAAAAAAAATGATTCCCTCACACTATTGGGACAACTGATGGAGCCGCATCATAACCAACCGCAGCAGAGGCCACCACAGCCGCCCCCTCCGTGGAACCAGCCTTGGGGCTTATTGCGATAGAAGCTACCAGAGAAGAACTCGAGGGTTTACTAGGCTTGGAGAGCCTCCCACGGTTTCTCTGATATACTTGGAGAGGTCTGGGCCCAGGCCCAATCTCTGGGCTTTTCGACCCAAGGGCATCACCCAATTCCAAAGCTTGATCCTCGACCCGTGGCTTCAGATCAAACTCCAGCACACTCGACGCGTCAAAGGAACCATACTGCGTTAGTGAAGACGACACCGACGAAACCTCCCCTGAAATGCTCGACCCCGGCGCCTCCTCAGGCGGTGTAGCAAACCCAGATATGAGCCAGAGCTTCATCGGAGAAGAGATAGAATCCTCACCGATGAAGCCTGCCAAACCAGAGACTGCATCCGTAACCAACTCCATCTTCTCTGATGGAGTCTACGCCTTCTTCGGAGACTGCTCCCCATGACGCAAATCTACAGGATCCAACTTAGACCTCGGTCCAGAGCTTCGACAGAGCATAAATCCACGCCTTAGTATACCCTTCGAAGCAGCTATGACCACCGCAGCTTGATCGATCGGATGTCCAAAACCCATCTACGCCTCCTCCTGACTCAGAGCCGAAACCTCTACCCCATCAACCCCGACGTTTGAATGTAACCGAACAGGGACAGTCAAGGGCCTGGGCCTAGGCCTCACAGTCAGCCCACAAGCCTTGCGCCTCCCCCTCCATTTTCACCAAACAAAAGTTTGGGCTTCAGGCCCAACCGGGAGAGAACCCGGCCCAACCTTCTCTGAATGCCACTCGATGCATTAACCTTCAAACCCAACCCGAAGAAGATGATCCGGTCGACCTCCGCTCTGATCTTTGCCAGAAAATCCCTCGCCAGCTCCTCATCGCCTCCATCACATAGTCTAGCGAAGGCCACTGTAACCTAAATTACTCCCCACAATCATCATCGATGCCTGTTCCTTTAATGGTGACTTCGAACGAGAGGCACAAGCCACCTCTCCGACCTTTACAGCGGGATCCTCGAAAGACTACATTTTACCCACTTCTTCGGCATTGATTACAGGAACCACCGGCATAACCCTCTCTGCCAGCTGCACAACCAAAAATCGTAGTTCGTCCACAAACCTTTGCCAGCCCCAACCACCACGTCCTTCCGGGATTCGTATGACCCCTTTCCGGCCACCCTCCACGAAGACTGCCAATTCCAAAAAACAACCCGCCTTATTGCTCCCCAATCGGACCTTCAAAACCCTCACTTCATCCCAATGCATTCTGGTGAAACCCTCCTTCAGTTGAGCCTCCATCGCCTCCTCCACCATGTCGGCCAACCAACTTGAGCACTTGATCCCCAACAAAATGAACCCACCGAACCCCTTCCTTTTTTCCTCCAAACAAATAACCGCGTTGCCCTTTTTCGCCGAGAATGAGAAGGTCTTCGCCTCCACCACAAACTGGCGCTCCATCGGTAGCTACCGAGAACGCCCCATGGACCAGAAGCCGAGCTCTAATGGGGCGCGTCCATACGTGCCACCGTTAGAGAGGGAGACCTCAAGCGCTTTCCAAGTCAGAGAGACAAAATCTTCCCTGGAAAAAGAACCGCAAGTGCAGATGAGGCCGATGAACGAGAAAGTAGGCTATCAACAACGCTGGATACAACAGAAAAAATCTCCGAACGAAAACAAGATCTGAGAAAATTTGAAAATTTGAAAAAAAAAACTAGGAGAGAGAATGGAGGTTTTTTGTACGTAAAGAACAAAGAAAAAAACAAAGAGTGTGTGTAAAATTTCAGGCTGATAGTCTTGCAAGAGGAATGTATGATAATCTAAATAACAAAATCACCAAACAGAAAAAGTGCTCTGGGAACAGGTAAGAAAACTGCATAGTTGCAATGACATACTTGATGATGTCTCTGGAAGAGCTCTTTGATATAACTGCTTTTGCGGATGAATTACATTCTTGAATAACTCATATGAGATGTAAACATGGTTTATTATGCATTGATTAAGCAAAATTAATAGCTCACATCAATTGTAGTGGCAATATCTACCAGCAAGTGTTAGATAAGGATGATTAGGGTAACTTGCTGATAAGAAATATGAGGTTTAATGTGGTTCAAGTTCAACTAATATCCTGAAAACCCTTATTGGGTTTCTAAGAATATTGAGGAAAGTGAAATATGATCAAATCAAATTTCTAAATTTTCATGCTTTTATGCCATTTATTTCCTGAAACTGTGGTACTTGCATTCTAGTAGGCTTAGTTTTTTTATGATAATTAATAAAAAGCTTAAGGCACTCCCAAGTACATAGGAAGACCATAATTTTAGTAGACTTAGTTGAAGAGAGACTATTGCTTAGTTTGGTCCCGGAAGGCCATAGTTTTAAAGAATTGCAAATTGAAGTTCTTTTCTTTCTCTGTTTTGTAAGCCTCCAGGCTAAGAATAATAGTTCGTGGCATATTTAAACTTAGTTGTCACATTAGGCCTTTTGTCTTATAGTTCCAGTCATATTTACTTGATTCGCTTGCAGGTCCTGTAACAATTGCAGACCAATCAGCAGAGGAATCTATGGTTTCAATTATACTAGAGAAATTTCCTTCTCGTGCAATGTAAGTTATGACCCTGGGCCCTTTCATTTACAGCTCTAATGATTTTTTTTTCCCTATCTCTTGCTGCTATGTTATCAAAATATTTGAAATTGAAATTGCAGTTATGGAGAGGAAAATGGGTGGAGGTGCAAAGGAGAAGTTTGTGGACTATGTTTGGGTTTTAGATCCAATAGATGGGACAAAGAGTTTCATTACTGGTACTTTTCTTTACATTTTTGAAATATTTTCACCATTGAGGTTAAGCTTTTCCAAGTATACACAAATAATTCTAAACTTGTATTTACCCCAGGAAAACCGTTTGGTACCCTCATTGCACTGCTATACAGGAGTAAACCAGTAAAAATTCCAATTCTAAGCAGACCAAGTTTCTTAATAAGCATTCCTGAGCTACTGCATACAAGTCATTGCTTCTCTTCTCCATTTGTCATTCTCCAACCCACAACACAAACTACGATGAAAAGTATACACAAAGGAGATTGTACCCATAAGAATTGTAGAAAAATAAAATGGCTGCAGCCAGATTGGCTTCCCTTTTTGGACTATTGAAGCTTCCCAAGAAGGAACGCAGGCAAAGAAAACTAGGGACTTTTCTTGTGACAAGGACATTGGGGTAAAAATGTGTTGTATTGTTCGTCGGCCCAGAGCTTATATTTTTTAAGAGGTGAAAAAGACTTCAAATCTGTCCTTTAAAGAGGTGAACAAAATTGAAGTAGAAGAGAGTAATTAGTGGTTCGGAGGAAGTTTTAAAAATCCCCCATGCACATGCGTAGGTCCGCCTCTGATAAGGAGAATGTTCAAGTCAAACTGATCGACACTTTCATTGTTGACCAATTTCCTGAGGTGTAGATTGTTGAATGGTCAGCAATCTTGCTGTAATTACCAACTTGTTACAGAGCACTCTTCTTCATAGCTGTTACAGAGCACGCTTCCTCATAGCTGCTGCCTGCTGCTGATACACTTTCAGCAGGCCACTCTCTTTTCCACGATTAGTTAGCAAACCATCTGTAAGGAATACTCAGCAATCATTTGAAAGCAAACTTGTAATCCATATTCCATGAAGATGAAGAGTAAGAAGCCAAGGCTATTATTTGCTCTGCTTCTAATCCTATCCCGTTACAGAGCACGCTTCTCCATAGCTGCTGCCTGCTGGTGATACACTTTCAGCAGGCCACTCTCTTCTCACGATTAGTCAGCACATCATCTGTAAGAATACTCAGCAATCATTTCGAAGCAAACTTGTAATCCATAATCCATGAAGATGAAGAGTAAGAAGCCATGGCTCTTATTTGCTCTGCTTCTAATCCTATCTTCTTACACACCATGCTTCTCCATAGCTGCTGATTCCCTTTCTCCAGGTCACTCTCTTTCATTCAGTGAGACCATATTATCTCAAAGTAGCACTTTCGTGCTCGGTTTCTTCCAACCCGGAACTTCACGACAAATCTACCTGGGCATATGGTATATAATGTTGAATCGGACGGAAGTTCTTTGGGTAGCAAACAGAGAAAACCCTTTGTCTGACCCATTTTCAGCAAGACTCGACCTCTCAAAAGATGGCAATCTACTCCTGTCTCAAGATTCCTCCGACATCCCAGCTATTGACTTGGCAGGATGGGCAATGGAATTTGTATTGGTCTCCACCGAGGCTACAATCTGATGTCTATGCTTTCTGTGGTGCATTTGGTGTGTCCCGTGAGAATTTCTCGAGCCCCTGTGAATGTCTAACAGGTTTCAAACAATCTTCGATGGAAGACACCAGTCTAGATGATTGGTCAGGTGGGTGAGGAAATCTCCTTTGCAATTTGAGAATAATACGTATGCTAATGGCAAAAAAGATTGGTTCTTGAAGATATCAAACATGTGATTGCCTGTTTATACGAAACCATATTTGGCCGTGAGTGCTAGGAAATGTGAACAGACTTGCATCGAAAATTGTTCTTGCACAGCTTATGCTTATAATACTAGTGGGTGTATGATATGGGAAGGAGCTGTTTTGAACTTACAGCAACTCTCAAATGATAGCGAGACTGAACAAGATATCTATCTCAGACTTGCTGCTGATGATCGTCAAAGCTCCAAAGGTGAAATGAAAACTACACAAATTTATGCCATCTTTCTCTTTGAACTAATACAACATTAATTCTCTGTTATTTTTTTTTTTTTTTTGAAAATAATTCTCTGTTATTATGTTGAGCTAATAGTGATTCTTGTCATCATAATCAGGCAAAAAATGGAAGGTATGGTTAGCTGTGCTGGTCCCAGCAACTGGGCTTCTCATATGCCTCTTCATTTATTTTTCATGCAAAGGAAAACTCAAACGCATACGTAATTGTAAGTTCATTGATTTTCTCAGACCAAGCACTCAATTTCCAAGCATAGTGACCAATTCTTATCATTCTAGATCAAACAGGATCAAGCAATAATCTACTATTATTTGATTTCGATACGGAACTCCATCCAATCAATGATGGAATGAACACCAACAATAATCTAAATACAAGAGAGAAAAATGCAAAATTACCACTATTCAATTATGAGAGTGTATCAGCTGCAACTAACAATTTCTTAGCTGTGAATAAGCTTGGAGAAGGAGGCTATGGACATGTTTACAAGGTACGTTACGTTTTCATGGTAAATTTGCTTTGAACACTATTAAGAAAAGCCGACATTAATGGTACACCTTCATGAAAGTTTACAAAGCTTATGGTTCTCATTCACAGGGGAAATTACTCCAAGGAAAAGAAATTGCGGTGAAGATGCTATCAAAAAGATTTGGACAGGGAATTGAGGAGTTCAGAAATGAGACAATTCTAATTGTAAAACTCCAGCATAGAAATCTTGTTAGACTCTTAGGTTGTATCAAACGAGAAGAAAATATATTAATACATGAGTACATGCCCAATAAAAGTTTGGACTTCTACCTTTTTGGTGAGTGCATGTTTATCTATATACATGTATATATTTTCCTCTCTTATGTTTCTAGGTTCTCAAGTACTAACTAATTTCCTTAATTGTACTATTTAAATAGATCCAACCAAAAAACATATGTTAGGTTGGGAGACACGCATATGCATTATTGAAGGGATTGCTTAAGGGCTTCTTAATCTTCATCAATATTCAAGGTTACGAATCATACATAGAGATTTAAAACCAAGTAACATTCTTGGATAGTGAAATGAATCCAAAAATATCAGATTTCGGCATGGCTCGAATAGTTGGAGGCAATGAAACACAAGCAAACACAGATCGAATTGTTGGAACTTAGTAAGTGTGCAACTCATTTTACATTTAATATTTTCAATTGCCAGTTAAATTCTTCTAGCAGGCTACTAAAGAGTAGTGTACTAAATTTTGGAATCTAGTGGATACATGTCTCCCGAATATGCTATACAAGGTTTACACTCGATAAAGTCCGATGTTTTTAGCTATGGAGTATTGCTACTAGAGATTATAAGCAGCAAAAAGAATACTAGCTTCTACAACCATAATTCACTTAGTCTTCTTATATATGTGAGTATCCTTTATATCCTCTCAATTTCTTTATGTTTTTTGTTAGTCTTTAAATTGCAATACTCTTAGTTTTCTTTAAAACTTACATTTATATGAAATGATACTAGGCTTGGGAGTTGTGGAGAGATGATCGAAGTTTTGAATTGATGGATCCAACAGTAGGGTATCCTTCTTCCAATTCTATTATGTTGAGATTCATTAACATTGGCCTTCTTTGTGTCCAAGAAAGTTTGACTGATCGACCTACCATGCTTGATGTAGTCTTAATGATTAGCAATGAGCATGCACTTCTACCTACCCCCAAGCAACCAGCGCTTTATCACATTCGAAATATCGACACAAATTCAATAGTTGACTATGCAGAAAATTGCTCAAAGAATAGCTTAACTATTTCAATAATGGAAGCCCGAAGACCGATTCCTATTCCAAATAAAATGAATGTTGTAGAACCAATCTTTTTGTATAATTTGTATGGATATTGATATGCTACATAGTTGTCGCTAAATGTTGTCTTAGTTCACTTATATTTTAGTTTCGCTTTGTTAGAGAATATTAGGAATTTGCACCTTTGTGAGACTTCCACTCATAGAGTCATCCTGCTTGTTCCATAACCAAATTTCGGCAATCTGCAGCCACAACAAGATAGAGTAGAAG